>JAOWBW010000705.1:438474-651505 GCA_026119855.1 Campanula takesimana
TTGGCACAATATTTAAGGAGAGATTATTTATATTCAAAAGTATTGTGAGTGGAGAATAATGAGTGGTTGGGAGGAAGAAAGAGAATGAGTGGAGAATAATGAGTGGTTGAGAGGAAGAAAGAGAATGAGTGGAGAATAATGAGTGGTTGGGAGGAAGAGAGAGAATGAGTGGAAGATTATAAAATAATAAAAAACTTTCATTTTTTGGATTGTGCACATATCAACGACACCCACTTAAAGGTAAGTGTGCACATTGAGCTGGGACGGAGGTAGTACTAAAGTTTTGTGTATGCTTGAGCGTGTAAACGAAATTTGGCCAGTTATAAAAGCAATATGACTTTATGTTTTATAAAGTAAATAATATTTGGGTACAAAAAATCACAAATCTTACTAATAAAATCTTAAATTTAATAATTTTATTAATGTTTTTAATTGAGTAGTTCGCCGGTTTAGTCTCTACTCCCTCTGTCCCACCCGAATTATGATTTTTGGGTTGGACACGAGGATTAAGGAAAAAGTGTTAGTGGAGTAGGTGTTGTGAGTATGAAAAGTGAAGTATGAGAGAGAAAGTGGGGTAAGGAATAATGAGTGGAAAGTTGTTGTGAGTGTGAATGTGGATCCCATTAAATAAAACGCTTTTATTTTTGGGTTGTCCTGATTCGAAGGTGACGCCTAAAATGGAAATTTGTTCGTAATCAGAGGGACTGTGGGAGTATATTGCTCTTATAAATTTCATCATCTGGTTGACAACGGTTAAAACTGAAATTCATAGCAACCTCAGCCTCAAACTCCAGGAAATCAACAAATCCAAGCTCTCAAAACTGATGATTCTCTGCGCAACTTCACACCAGCCATGGAACTCACTTCTTCTCCTCCGCAACTGCAAAACCCAGTCAGACATAAACCAAATTCACGCCCGTCTATTAACAACTGGCCTCATCAAGAACACTCACTTCGCCACAAAGCTAATACTCAACTTCTGCTCTTCCCCTTACACCCCTCTCATTCAATTTGCTCGCTACCTTTTCTTTTCGCAACACCCTTATCGAAACGCAAGGAATTGGAGTCACCCATTTCTTTGGAATGCCATAATCAGGACTTTTTCTCATGGAAATGATGACCCAAAACAGGCTGTGGCGATTCTGTCTTTAATGCTTGAAAATGGGGTTTGTGTTGATAAGTTTACGTTTTCGTTGGTTTTAAAAGGGTGTGCGCGGATGGGTTTGATTAAGGAAGGTGTACAGGTTCATGGGTTGTTGAGCAAGTTTGGGAATGGGTCAGATTTGTTTCTGCAGAACTGTTTGATACGTATGTATGCGAGATGTGGGTGGGTTGTGTTTGCTCGACAAGTGTTTGATAAAATGCCGGAATTAGATTCAGTTTCTTTTAACTCCATGATTGATGGATATGTCAAGTGTGGAATGGTGACTCAGGCGTCTGAGTTGTTTGATTCTATGCCATTGGAGTTGAGGAATTTGATAACATGGAATTCTATGATTCGAGGGTACGGGCTTATGGAAGATGGTGTCAAGTTTGCTCGGGAGTTGTTTGATATAATGCCGAAAAGAGATTTGGTTTCTTGGAACTTAATGATTGGTTGTTGTGTAAAATGTGGGGATATGGATATGGCTCGTAGTTTGTTTGATGAGATGCCGGTGAGGGATGTTGTTACTTGGACTAGTATGATTGATGGGTACGCGAAATTAGGATTTATTGACATTGCTAGGGGCTTATTTGATGAAATGACAGTAAGGGATGTAGTTTCTTGCAATGTTATGATGGATGGTTATGTTCAGAATGGGCGTTGTATGGAAGCATTGACAATTTTTCATGATATGTTAAGTGACACTAAGTTATGTCCTGATGATACTACTTTGTTGATTGCACTATGTGCGGTTGCACAGTTGGGACACATTGATGCAGGTACGGAGCTGCATCTATATATAGAGGAGAACGGGTTTCTGTTGGATGGAAAACTTGGTGTTGCACTAATTGACATGTATGCAAAATCAGGCAGCATAGAAAATGCTATGGGGGTTTTCGAGAGCACTGAAAAGAAGACTGTTGATCAGTGGAATGCTATGATTGGTGGGTTAGCAGCCCACGGATTGGGTCACTTAGCTTTTGATTTGTTCATGGAGATGGAAAGGCTTTCAATAAGGCCAGATGATATCACATTCATAGGAGTGTTAAATGCTTGTGCTCATTCAGGCTTGGTAAAGGAAGGTATAATGTGCTTCGAGATTATGAGAAGAATTCACAAGGTAGAACCTAAACTTCAACATTATGGATGCGTTATTGATATTTTTTGCCGCGCAGGGCATATTAAAGAGGCTATAAGAATCATAGAGGAAATGCACGTTGAGCCAAATGATGTAATTTGGCGAACCTTGATTAGTGCGTGTAAGAATCATGAGAATATTAACATGGCAGAGGGTTTAGGCAGTTATATTTTTGGTAAGGATTGTAACTCGAGTTCCTACATGCTACTTTCAAATATTTATGCAAGTATGAAGGAAGTAGAGTGCAATAAAGTTCCAGTTTGCAGTTCTATTGAGCGTCAGCAAACTTCGTACGATTTGTTTGTCGGTTATAATTATAATCCTCGAGATGGAGAGACATCTCCAACACTAGAGAACTGGTTTGCTTGCCCCAAAGTCAAAAGCCAACTTCTGTAAGAATGATTTCTGTAACTGACGCTACATTTTCCGCCATTTTTCAAGGACATCAACTTGCCCAGTATATATGCATCGTTACCATGTAGAATTATTGGTTTTGAACCATTAGATTGCATAATATGGGAGAAGCAGGAGAGGTCCGAGAGGACATAGTACATTGACATTATATGCGAACCTAACTTCGGTGGTCAATTAAGATATGATCCTAACTTCTGTATCTAAATGGTGAACCGTTGTACTCAGTTCCACTTTCAACCAAAGACGCTCTTCCTTCCGACGTTGATAACACAATTCACGTGTGATAAAAAGTAGGTAAATGGAGCATATGGGTTCAGAAGGGGGGGGGGGGAATGGTGGTTCCTTTGAACTCGTTCCCGATTTGGAAAGACTTGCTGAGGGGATTTCTTTTTGTTGCTACTGGCGGATTGGGGTTCCTCCAGTTTATATGTTTCATTCAAAAGGGTCGACAATGAGCCAAAATACATCCCCAATTGCATTAATCTACAACAGATGCTGCTGACAGCTATTTGTGCTTCTACTTGTATTTGCGTAACTCGTCTCCCTTGAATGCGTTGGAGCTTCATCTGGTAATTTTCTCTTACTCCCTTCTCATTGTTTTTTCCAGAAACTCTTTAAATTGTTTCCCCGACATCATTAGAGAATTGTAGCTATGCTCCAACAAGACCCTGCCTACCTTTAAATTAACCAAATTGGAGTCATGTAACAAACCATTATATATCATCTATTTCTATAATTGTTATGAGTATAAATACTCTTAACATATGTTGTCTTTCGATTCATTCAGGTCTTTTGAACCTCATTGTGTATTCTGTTTTCTGGCTTAGTGATCTAGGCACCTGTTACACATAGAGACATCTGTAATCTGTACTTGACCACCATAGTAATATATCTGTTCTCCTTCCAGCCCTGAACGTAGCTATCTCGCGATAGTGAACCACGTAAATAAATCTGCGTGTTCTTGTGATTGTTATTTTCTGCCATATTCTCTGTCTGTTACAACAATTTTGATGAACTGCATTGTTGCGTTTTCCAGATGATATTTAGACAATGCCATGGCCATTGGAAGTAGGTCTTAGAGCTGCTACTTAGGGTAGGTATTGATAGTCTTTGCAAGGACACAACAGCAGATGATGCATTGAAATGCTTCCTAGGGATGACTGATAAGAGAATCATTTGATAAGAGAATCATTCATGATGCTGCTATATATATACTCCCTCATCCCCACCTGAATTAGGATTTTTGCGTTAGGCACAGGGATTAAGGAAAAGTGTTAGTGGAGTAGGTGTTGTGAGTATGAAACGTAAAGTAGGAGAGATAAAGTGGGTAGAGAATAATGAGTGGAAAGTTGTTGTGAGTGAATGTGGGTCCCATTAAATAAAACACTTCCATTTTTGGGTTGTCCTAATTCGAATGGGACGGATGGAGTATATATATATTATTGCTATGAAGACAAAGGTCGGATGGTTTTTGAAACTAGCTGGCAGGCTTAGACATATACATGCTGAATTAATGAAAAAAAGGCAGAACCACTTGGAAAAGTGAAGGCAAGTTTTGGGAATTTTTTTATTTTTGTCAGAAATGAAAGTAAATTTAGAGTTTAAATGTTAAATATGTTTCACTAAAAATGACTTCCGTGAGTCTTATTTTCTTTAGAGACAACTTTCTTGCTATATCGAAGCCTGGTAGTTAATCTCAATCTGCATGTTTAGCAATGTCCCCATTGTTGTATTGCCTGATTATCATCCATGAGCAAACGGGTTGACCAAATTGAACATCTAAGCTACATGCAGCATACCAAATGCTTAGACATCGCCTTTTTTCCTCTGAACCTGCTAGTGGTCGTGGACTCTGGAGCAAGATATCCCATTACTGACTAGCTATAAGGGTCGATAAGACAATGTCATCTGCATGTAGTTTGTGCAAGCCACAATCTGCGAGTAATGTATTGTAGTGTTGATCAACAAGCACTTTTTTTCAGGTGATATATTTTGGTGAACATGAGCAGATTTTTTGCCCTTGCTTAGGCAAATAGCCTATTCCTGTAAAGAAAAAGGAAAGAAAAATCAAGTTTTTTGGGTACAAGCATATAGTTATCATGCATGACCCAATAAGGGGATGGGGAAATGAGAATTTGGGGTGGATACAGTCGGGGAGCGCAACTTTTATAGTAACATGAGTTACATTATATATTAACACTGTTACATTTTAAAAAACACTTGCGGACCAATCAAGAACATTTCCTTTAGTGTCCTTCAAGTCAACAGACTGCAGCAAATTCCCATTTGATAAAAAAAAAAAAAAAAAAAAAATCATTCCCAAGAAAGTATTCTCCCTACCCTTTGAACAACAAAAGCCTCTGAAATCATCTACAATTGTAGAGCTATTTTAAAGAGCTTTTATTATGTAATCCCAATATGTCACTTTTTTTTTTAAGTCAACAAATAAAAATCCAAAGCAAGTTCTATAATGGTATAGCTTTTTCATCAATTTTTTTGTGGCCCCCACATCCAACACTAAAAAGAAAATAAATAATACCTTCTTCCCAGCTCAATGTGCACTGTTTGATTTTTTTGGTCAATTCGACTGAACTTTGACCTTAATTTTATGAAAATCTATATACATCTATGCAATTTTGAAAGGAGTTATTGATACTATCAATAAAACAATAACAACTTTTAAAATTGTATAATAATAGCTAGATTTTCATAAAATTATGGTCAAAGTTCGAATGAATTGACCACATGAACAGTAAAAGTGCACATTGAGCTAGGACAGAGGTAGTATGAATTATTGGTTAATATTTAATGTTCAACACGAGGAATAAGTAAAAAATCAATGAAAAAGATCTTTGAAAAATTGTAGAGAGCAGAAAAGCTACTTTTACACAACAAATTACTCTAGGAGAAATGTAGCATCTCAGACTCTAACTCGGACCCGGAACCGCTCCACCCAATTTGCTACACCTCTCCACCCAATGGCTAAGATGAAGGCCACATACACACACAAATCAGGGGGGCGGTCAAGATAGCTCCCACTTTTGTGGGTCCCACCGAATTTGGCTCTATCTGAACCGTTGGGTGTAGGAAAAATGAGGTGGCATTGATCTCCACCATTGGGTGGAGCTAACTCCTTGGTGGAGCAGTTCGAAATCCCTCTAACTCCTCCTCATTTTATTTTATTTTATTTTTGGTCATTTTACTTAAATTTTGATCAAACATTTTATGAAATTTTGAATTCACTCATAAAATTTCAAAAATTGTTGTTGATGCACTACAAAACACAATCAATAACAAAATTTTAAATTTTATAAGGAAAATCGAATTTAGATTAAAAATTTGACTAAAGGGGAATGAAACAGAACCAACCTCATCAAGTGTGCATTAAAATTTTCCAAAATTGAAGGGTAGATAAGGAAATTTTCCATCATATTGATCAATTGCCTCATCTATTATGTAAATCCCTAATCTATTACAGAATCTTTGTGAGAGCCTGTTACAAATCAGAGATTGGTACACGCCTCTCTAGAAATTGCTCATAGACGACCGCGCCATCTAAATGATCACTTGTAGATGTCACAAACTTACCCCTTTATGGAGCATAATGACGCAAGTTCTCCACTTTGCTTCAAATCGAACTTGGAACTTCTCACACTATGCGGAGGATTCTACGCACACACCTGAATACCACTAGGCCAAGAGGCTTTATGAATTTATGCTTTTTAAATGAGCAATGTTAGAGTAAAAATTAACACTCAAGAAAGTAAAATATTTTTATAGGGACTTGTTGGGTATTTTTTTTCAAGAGTAAAGTAAGTTTATCTTTACTTTAAAGGAAAAAAATAATTTTGTGTAACACTAGGCGCACAAAAAAGTCACAAAATCTTGCTCACAAAATCGTAGGTGTAATGATTTTATTAGTGTTTTTAAGTAGAGTGTGGCGGGTCCATTATCGATGCAACCAATAAAATATCGCCACCTCATTTTTGTGAGCTTATTTTGTGTCTTTAGCGATAGCAATGCTCAAAATAAAAATAAAAATAAAAATTGTTGCTCTGATACAAGTAGGCGATAAATAAGTTTAATGGGCCGCAGCCCACCCAAAAAACCCACTCTCATATAAACAAACCAGTTCCCCAGTTCGTCCGCCTCCATTGGCATTAGCAATCTAGGGTTCTTGCAGGATTGTACTAGCAGCCGAGCGGCAACCGTCGTCGTCCCTTCTCATCGCCGGTTTCCACCATGGGTCGCATGCATAGTAGAGGGTAAGCTACCTCCTTTTCTCTTAACTATCTCTGTATATATAAACATATATATGCGGAATATCTATTTGTATGAATGTATATACGTATAGATTTAGGTATATGTTTAGATTCTATGAGATGCATAGACAAATAGGAGTAGTTGAATTTGAAAATTTGGCTAGGTTGACAGAATTATATGATGTAGATGATTATACGAATAGGCATAATCAGTGTTGATCATGCATTGACTAGTGTTGGAATTTCTGGTTGAACAGTAAGGGTATTTCAGCATCAGCTTTGCCGTACAAGAGAACTCCACCTTCATGGTTGAAGATCTCCTCTCAGGATGTAAGTAAATCCCTAGTATTTTTTTTTTCTATGATGAATTTTAGTAAATCTTTAATTTCTGTATTACCTCTGGGACGGAAGGAAAATACACCTTGAAGTTATTTATGGTGATTTTGGGTATAATTTTTTTTTTTTTCTTTAAAAAAAAAAAAAAAACCAGATTTAATCCCTGATATCTTAGTTTGTTTAGTCAGCAAGTGTGTAGGCTTTTGAAACTGATGATAATTAAGGTGCCATACGATTTATTTTTTTATGCTGCTGGTTGATTTTTATCTTACCTTGACTCTTTAATTTTGAACTGTAATGCAAATGGTTTCTTGTTCTCACTATTATGCAAATGGTTTATAGTTCTCGCTGTAATGACAAGGTTTGCAACTTATGTCTTGTTTATGAAGATTATAATCAGAAGCCACATTTTACTTCTCTTTAGTTTATCCTCCATTATAAATTTAGAGTCTTGTTTGATTTCACCAAAGTTTTAGATAAACTAATATCAACAAATTAGTGGATGCAAATGCTCTAGATATGGGTCTCAAAAAACTTGTGGACACGAGTTACTATTATTCCAAAAGGAAATGGGATGCTTTTCTATAACATCTCAAAAGGAATATAAGACTCTTGTGTAGTAGCAGAAGTAGTATTTTCTAACAATTCAATTTTACCTGTAACACTTGTTTACCACTTCTCAGTGAGTGTCGTATTTCTTTCCAATATAGTTGTATCAGCTTTACCGCTTTTTCTAATTTTGAGTGCATCCGGTGTATTCTCTGCCCATAGAATTAGCTGCTTGAGGAATTTTCTGCTTTCCTAAGTTGCATGAAAGAAGGCTAGACTGCCTACTAGAATTTGTGTTGGACTGGTATTAATTTTCAATAAGCCTCCTTACCCCAATGTAGAAATTTGTTGGTCTGTAAGAAAATCCAGATATTACTCTTTTTTTTCCGAATGTAGTTACAGCTGTAACACCATTTTGATTTTTTATTCGTACTCTTAGTCTTGTGGGCTGTGGCATAAAAGTAATTTTGTTAGATATCTTACTTTTGTAATCCGAAGCCAAACTTTTCACAATTGTTTATTGGCATCATCATTGTTTTTAAACTAGAAGGCTTAGTTTTGCTGCATAAAATACATGCTTGCTTGGATGCATACTGGTTTGATTGTGAGTTGTGATAATTATTTTGTTTTTCAGGTTGAGGAAAATATCTGCAAGTTTGCCAAGAAGGGTCTAACTCCATCCCAAATTGGTGTTATTCTTCGTGATTCCCATGGGATTGCTCAGGTGAGGAGTGTCACCGGCAGCAAGATTTTGAGGATACTGAAGGCCCATGGTAAGTTTTCGTGTTCAAGATTGCTATTCATTTTTTGGGGTTTGGGATGGGTAACTGATTTCACTTGTTTCTTTTTGATAGGGCTTGCTCCCGAAATCCCAGAGGATCTCTACCATCTAATCAAGAAGGCAGTTGCCATCAGAAAGCATTTGGAGAGGAACAGGAAGGACAAGGATTCCAAATTTAGGTTGATCCTTGTTGAGAGTAGGATTCACCGATTGGCTCGCTACTACAAGAAGACAAAGAAGCTCCCACCTGTCTGGAAATAGTAGGTTTTCTGCCCTTATAGTTCTAGTTCTAGTTACTTCACAAGTTTTCTGTGTGATTGTTTTGTTCACCTAATGTGCTGTGCATATTAAGAGATTGATGATAGGATACATGACTTGAAAATATCTTTCTTTTACTCACGTAGTCAACAATTTAGGATTATGATATGGGTTCCTGCCCATTTATTTCTTTTCAAACTTATGAGTGTGTGCATCCTTCGTAGTAGATGGGGCCCACCGGTAAGCCATCAAATGTTAGCCAAAGCTATGCCAAGAACAACGTGATATTTGAAATTTTCAAGTTGCTATGTCGTTAGTTACTTTTCACATGTGCCTTGTTTATGTATTTGTACCGGTAAGTAAAAGTTTAAGATATCACCTCAGGCTCTTCTCCCTCTCCCCCACCCTTCTTCTGCTACCAATAACCATCATACCAAGGTTGTAAAGTGTGAGATAGCTGCCGCAGTCGCACGCGCGCGCACACACACAGTAGTGTCAGTAGGGCAAACAAGTGGTAGTGTGAGTCTTGTGACGGATTTGAGTCGCTTCCATTATGTACGAATGACTTAATTTTCTGATTTTTTCAATCAGTGTGCTTTGTTGGATTGTACTACTGACATAACTTTCTTATCTTTGCAGTGAGTCCACCACTGCAAGCACACTCGTGGCCTAAGAGAAGATGGTGGTTTGAATCATCTGTGGAATTATTGTACTTTTGAGTGCTTTTCGACTAGCGAGAATATTTCAAATATTTCTAGATGACTCCTTGTTTGTTACTTTGACAGGACTCTTTTATGGCCCCCAAAGTTGTGTTACCATCAAGTAATTTTAAGTACTTCTATGAAGTATTTCAACTTGTGCATTTTATACTTATTTGTGTACATGCTCTTGTTTATTAATGTGGACCCTAAAAAACTAATGAGCTTTCAATCATTTCTTAATTTTGTGCAATAAACTTGTATCATTTTTGTTGCAAGAAACTAGGGTTGTTATGCGAACCGAGCCGGCTTAGGATCGGCTTGAAAAAACTCGAACTCGAGTGGGCTCGAGTTGTAACTCGATTCGAGTTGGAACCGAGTTTTAAGCTCGTTAAGTAATCGAGTTGACGTTATTCAGCTCGTTTAGCTCGTTAAAGCTTGAGAAGCTAATTAAACTTAAATTTTTGTTTTCGACCGGCTCCAACTCGGCTCTATAAGCTCGAACTCGACTCGATAAGCTCGTTAAGAACACATTTTAATTGAAAAAAAAAAAACCTAAACTTGAGCTCGACTCGTTAAAACTTGAGTTGTTTGCGAGCAGCTTGCTAACTCGATTCGACTCGAGCTCGAACAAATAAGTGGTCTTGAGCTTGAGCTCGACACTCCAAAGTTTCACTCGGCTCGTTTACAGCCCTACAAGAAACGTACATCAATTGGGCACTTTGTGAATTAGTGGTCACTCGTGCTAAAAAGTTAAAACATCCAAATGTTAAGCAAAATTATCTTTACCCCTATGTACTTATTATAACTAAAGTGTAACGAACGTGTTACTTATATGTAACAGTGTTTATACATAATTGTAACACATATGTATAGAAAAGTAATAATTCAACCATTTACACTTTAACTAAAAACACTTGTGTTAGTAACATTGTAAAAATAAGAAAGTAACAATTTTTATAAACGAATTTTACATTTTACTTGTATAATAAAATTGTAAAACAATTACGTTTACTTGTATAATAGTATATCCATATGTTTTCAAATAATAAGTTACAATGGGTTCAATTTATCATGATACATGTAAAAGTATTACATTATCTATAGAAATCTGTTACAATTTCATCTACTAAAGTGTTACATTTACTTGTACAAATAATTACATTCATGTATATAAGTTGTTATTTTTCAAATGTTACTTTCTTTCAAAAATAAAATCAAAATACTAAAAAATAAAAAAAAAAATATTCTGGAAAAACACTATTACATTTCAGTATAACGATAATTACATTTAGTTATTGTTAGTGTTACACGTATTTATAGTTAGTATTACGGTTAAAAGATGAGTAAAATGAGCTTTTTTTTTTTTTTTTTTTTGTAAAACTGGTGTTACGTTTACTTATAAACAATGTTACTTTATAAGTAACACAGTTGTTACATTTAGTTATACTAAGTATTACTTTTGGCAAACGAAAAAAACAGTAAAAAAAAACATAAAAACTAAAAAAAAAGAAAAAAAAAAGAAAAACAATTTTTTTTCTGGGAAAAATAAATAAATTTGGGCCAATGGGTCGCTGCCACGTGACAGATTTTGAGTGGAGCATGGATTGGGATCCTACGCTTTGCAGAATGTTGTACACGGGTCATGGGTCGACCCGTCTCTTCTATGAGACGGATCGTTCTCACAAGAGACTATCTCTTCCTTAATACTTTAGAGAAATAAGGAAATATCACGCCATTACTCAAAATCACGAAAATACCAATCTGTCATTCTGTATACTATGCCGCAGTTAGGGTGTAAGCGATTCGGTTCAAACCGCGGTTTGAGACCGAACCGGACCAAACCATGCGGTTTGATTTGGTTTTCAAGCATCAATGGTTCGGTTCAATCTCAAATATTGGCAAACCACATAGTTCTGTTTGGTTTGTGGTTTGACCTTCCCAGACCAAATCAAACCGAACCAAACCAAACCGCTGTTTGAGACCGCAAGACCGAACCACCAAGCCGAACCGCCAGACCAAACAACATTACAATAATTAATCCTAACCCCAGTTTCGCATCTTATTTAATATTTTTATATATTTATTATAAGATCAATTAGAATGCCTACATTACATAGACTATTCCTAAATCCCATTTTATATTTTATTTAATATTGATTTCATCGTTTGTTATCTTCATTGCGATTTGCGATATATAAATTACCAATTTCTCTCTACGATCTATATTGTAAAGTGTTTTTTTTTTTTTTCCATTGGTCTCTCTCTTCCTCTGGTGTCTCTCTTCATCCGACTTTCCTCTTCAAGACCCACATCTTTCGCACTTCCTCTGTGGTCACGGAAAATTAAAACAAATGTTTGCGGTTTGAATCGTGATTTGAAGCGTAGTCTAAATTATGTTCGAACCACGGTTTGAACCAAACCAAACCATAACAGTTTAATTTGAAATTTTCCATGATTAGGTTTGGTTTGAAATTTTCACAAACCTATAAGTAGTAGTTCGGCCCGTAAATCCCCTAACGGAACCAAAGCGAAGCATTTACACCCTTAATCCTGCTTCTCTTCTGCTTGCTAGTCATACCCATCCCAGTTTCCTCCCGCGATTGTCTGAAGCATCTATCAAGGTATGTAATTAATCTTTCTCAAATACATAGAATAATTAGTTATTGTGAATTCCGTGTAGTTCCAATCAAAGTCATGTTTTTTTTTTTTTTTTTTTTTTTTTATTTGATGAAATTAAGTTGAATCGTTGATATGATTCTTTCTGGTTTCGAATTTTTTTTCTTGGTTTTGTGATAAAAATGCCGATTGATTTATTTGAGAAGTATAGTTGTGATTTAGAGTCCGCGTTGAAACTGTTTGAGAAAATGCCCAAGAGAAGCTCTATTAACTTGACTTATCTTGCATAGTGTAGTCGCGATTAATTCTTGAAACATGTCTCCCTAATTGCCTTTCCCCAACCTTAACTAGCTCCTCCATGTCTCGAGGGGCTGAGGTTAATGCACCCACCAGCGGACAATTCTCTTTTGTGCAGAGACAACCTGAAACTTCCTACTTTGCTGCCATTCAATAATTATAATGATACGTTTATGCTTATGAGCTTATCTGAACCAATAAATTAGTGGTCAATGTTTCACTCCACTGTGAAGTCTCATGTGCTTTTTTTTTTCCCTTAAGACTAACAATCAGATTCAATAGAACATCTTGACAAATTACGAAATAATTTTAGTGTTTCAGTAATCTTCTTCCCCTCTAGATAACGCAACAGAGGCTCTCATCAGTTTACTACCTTTGCCTATTAGTCTACATCACATAATGACTGCAGGAAAAAACAAGAAAAATTACACAGTTCCTTAAAACAACTAATTCGGTCCAATCCTTAAATTAATCTTGTTTTAGAACGAGCGGCCCTGAGTATAATGTATGCCCAGGTTACTGAGTCCCCCCCCCCCCCCCCGGCTTTCATGTTTTGGCTGTCATACATTGGAGTAGATTGAAGCATGAAGAGGGTATAATCAGTAATGTGGCTGTCTATTTATCAATCCCCTTATTTTATTGTATGATCATTGAAATGATTCATTTAAAGTTTTTTAAGGACGAGTTGGAATTTTTATTAAATTAGATATACACGGCTTGTCATAATCAAACATATTGATCAAATTCAGGACTTACTTTTAAGATCAACACAATTAAATATTTCAGTTCTTTAAAATTCAGCAACACCGCTACTTTTTTAAATATAAGTTTCTAAAGATTGATTTTCAATTATTTTTTTAACAAACCTGCCATCAGTATAACTATATACGGCTGGAAAGTTTTCTTAGCTGCTGATGTTGGCTACCGTCGCCGGCAGTAGGGTTGTAATACGACGCTATTTCCTTCCTTGTATGCCCTCAGTCATCGGAGATCCCCTCTCTCTCACCAAATTCGGTGACCTGTCCGCTTCGATGGATTCTCAAAGCTCTTCGTTCTCTGCTGCTGCTTACAAAAGGTATTTATCTCTCGTGCTTATGACCTGAATCCAATTTTTCATGATGATATGTATCGGGGCAAAGAAACCATGCCTTGAATTGGAGTAATTCTAGCAAAATTACTCTCCAATCTCAGTTTTTATTGAGATTTCACTTCTTTATTGCCCTTTTTCTCAAGTTGTGGATTTGGTGACTAACAACAAAAGCAAGTGCGAAGTTAATAGCCTTGTTGAATTGCCACAGGAATACAAAGAAAAACATTAAGTGGGTAGAATCCTCCTGTTCAGAAATGAGTGTCTATTTTTCGTTTTTTTAAGGAATTTAAAGAATCTGAATGTATAAGCACATTAACTTGCACATGTACATAAAACCTCTTAATTGTCAAATTTTGATAATTGCAAATGCATTTTTTTTCTTTTTATAGGAAATCATAAATGCATATTATGACATGATATTTTAACAAATGTGGATTTAATAGCTTCACTAGAAAATGAATATTGATTTAGGGACAGATTATTTCTTAAATTGGATGCATAAGTTGAGACAAAGGGAGTAGTAGTTACATTTGATACCCTGTGACAAGAGTACAGCTGTTTGTTCTTTTGATGGGACAAAGGTAGGATGTTTCCGTTTGTTCCTTGTTAGTAACCTCATATTGTTAAGTATTTTTTTGGTTGTCGACTTGTTGGGTTATAGGTGGAGATAATAATTGTAGGAAAGCTTATTTTCTTTCTAAGTTATATGATTTTTTGTTCCCTTCCCTCATGAAATTCACAGACTGGACATGACTTGAGAAGAATTATTTTCTTTTATCTAGATGATTTATGCCTTAGTTGCCATTGTGTGACAGTGGTGGAAGTGGAAGAGGAAGAGGAAGAGGTCAGGAGATGAAAGATAATCCCGGAAGGTCCAGAGGTGGTGGGGGTTCCGGCAAAGACAAGATTGATGCTCTCGGGAGGCTTATGTATGTTCTTATCATATCTTGTTTATTATGAGTTTTGATCACTATTGCAGTGTGTTTTATTTTGAATTCTTCTTAATTTTATTTTTGATGTCATGCTGTCAAGATGATATCTTTAGTGTTTGAACGAATGTTGAACTTGGTTTAGTTAAACATCTTCATTATCATATTGCTGGTTCATAAGCTGCACATCTTAAGATTAGATTACATTCTTGTTTGCCAGAGGCGAATTTGAAGATAAATGGCCAATGGAACACAAGGTTCATTTTCAAGTGCATATCCGTAAGAAAGTCTAATGTTCAAAATTAAACCTACAATTTATGACCTACATGATACGCTAACTATGGATCATGACTATGTTGGATAAACAACTCAGGATACTACTGAGGAAACTTTCGATCATTCGGACAATAATGTATACCTTACTCCTCGGACAACTATGAGTAGGAAAATCTCTTTGTGGGATGGACTGATACTCTAGTTGCTGTATTAGTTCTTTGCAACGGCAAGTCATGCATCTTTCGTGTCAAGTTAATGCTTATTACTTTATGCATTTTAACCTATGGACCACAGACACTTTTGCAAGAAGAGTTCTCTATCATCGTATCATGCTTCACATAGTTTGCAAGAAGAGTTCTTTATTTCCGTATCATGTTTCACTTTTGCAAGAAGAGTTCTCTATTTTTGCAAGTACCTGTCCAAATAGGGGAATTATTGGAACCTGATATTCTGTGTTTGTGCTGACTTGCTGTGGTCAATTTGGGTTCTCTGGTAGCAGATACCAAGTTATGAAGAATCTGAGTTTTAAAACAGGTGATACTGTTTATCTGGTTATGTAAATAATATAAATCTATTGCTGCAATAATTTCAGGACCCGCATATTGCGACATATGGCCTCTGAGTTGAACTTGAATATAAGGAATGATGGATATGTCATGGTTGAGGATCTTTTAAAGCTCAACCTGAAAACTTTTGCCAATATACCATTAAGATCACACACAATTGATGATGTTAAGGAGGTTAGTTATGTTCCTCACTCATTCATGCATGTTTGCCTAATTTCGAACTACGTTAACATGTACTCCCTCCGTCCCAGCACAAGTGACACTTATTTCCTTTCCAGTCCATCCCAGCACAAGTGACACCGCTTAAAATGGAAATGTTTTAATATATTTATATTCAACCAACCCCTCCATTTAACCCCACTCATTCTCTTTCTTCATTTTCCACCACTCAATTTATTCAGCCAACACTACTATTTATCCCACTCATTCTCTCTCTTCATTTATTACCACACATATCTATCTTTTTCTTAATTATTGTGCCCCCAAAATTGGTGTCATTTGTACCGGGACGGAGGGAGTATTTATATATTTGGGCCTAGGTAGTGATGGCAATTTATTGATAAATAATGTCGTTAATGTTTGAAGTAGTTTGTAGCATCTTATTCATTTGTTGAATTGACGTATTTACTCGACCCTCCATCTCTCTTCGTGTATTTGTTCTCTTTTCTTTTCTTTTCTTTTTTTTTTTTTTTTTTTGTTGGATTTATTGAATGTAAACCAATATCTCTGGGTTTATGTTTTCTGAGGATTTAGAAAGTTCTCTCCTTTCCTTATTTCTTGGATATGGTTGTACGGCTTACGTTGCATTGGGTTATGCTGCGGCCTATTGTATGAATCCAAACTCCTTGTTTCATGGCAGAATATGAGGTCAAATTACTCGCCCACATTTCACAAATCAAAATTTTAAGCATTTCTCTATGCTCAATGCTTCCTAATCTGCCTATCCCTAAATTCAGAAGAGAACTAGTCCACCTAAAGACTCTCTCTCTCTCTCTCCCTCCCTCCCTCTCTCTCTCTCTCTCTCTCTCTCTCTATTTCACATAACGCTATTGAAGGTTGGGGGCAAAAATCTGTTGGTGCCTTTCCTTTCTTATGCTGGATACTCACCAATAAACCTTCATCTGCCAAGTGCCAACACATGGTCTCCAACCTACACTGGCCTTCATGTGGGATCTTCAGCAGCAATGTCAGGCTACGATTGATTTTGCCATAGTACTTGTTGATGATAAAGGTTAGAAATTGAACATGATAAAGTGGGAGGTAATTTTTTTCTCTGGCACACTGTCAAAGCTTCCACCGGCACCCTTTCTCTCTCTCCCCCTCCCTCTCTCTCTCTAGTACATCAAACTTCTGAAACCCCGCATGAGACTTGGGTGTCGTAGCGGTGATAAAAATGGAAATCTAAGTACTGTGGGTTTCCTCCTTATTTTTCATTCGACTGCGTTCTTCCTAATGCAGATTCCTTCATAACCTTCTTTTTCTTATGTTCTCTTCTCTTGTTAGGAACCCACTGCTTTCCTTCGTCTTTATCTTCATTTGTTCACATATTTTCAGGAAATGTATGGATTTGGTTGAGTTTTTATTTTCATATAAGCATGTGCATGCGAATATTTAGAAACTATTCCTTCCTCCCATCTTCATGTTCCGAGAGTATTTCATGAAGATGATGTTGATTTTTTTCTATATTTAGACATGTGATTCTTTTTGGGGAGCTAAATCGGAAAGTGAGACTCTCTACTTTGGGCATAAGGCGTACATCTGCAGGGAGTTCTTTAGCTTCTGAGTCACAGATCAAACGCCTTCTGTAATGGAAGTTATGCTAACATTATTCATCATAGAATTATAATTATTAGTAGACTATTCAAAGTAACTGCCAGTTTTGCTTAAAACATTGCATTACCTGGTACAGGCTTAGGCCAGCAAGTGAACGCCTCTGTTGTTTGTTACCAAATCAAGCAAAAACTGTTTCATTTAGTTGATTTGGTTATGCTAACTTAGAGTAGCTTGCCTTCTTGAAACAAACGAATATCCTTGGGTCAAAAAACATTTATGAGTTGCTGACTCACACTTCATTGTCCGGTCTTGATTATTTTCCTTGCCCTTAAATATTTTTTCTGTTACATTATCTTTGTTTCTTAGGCTGTCAGAAAGGATAACAAGCAGCGGTTCAGCTTGCTGGAAGAAGATGGGAGGCTTTTAATTCGCGCAAACCAAGGCCATTCTGTATCGGTATGTATAATCTGCAATAAGAAAGTCCCGTTTCCACTTCCACATACTTTAGCACTTGATATGAGACCATATTTAATACTACCTCCGTCCCAAAATGAATGTCCAATTTTTTTTTCAAATTTGCTCTTGATCAGTATTGTTTGTATACTCCCTCCGTCCCAGCACAAGCGACACCAACTTTTGGGGAACAATAATTAAGAAAAAGGTAGATATGTGTGGGGAAAAAATGAAGAGAGAGCATGAGTGGGGTAAATAGTAGTGTTGGTTGAATAAATTGAGTAGTGAAAAATGAAGAGAGAGAATGAGTGGGGTTAAATGGTGGGGTTGGTTGAATAATTAAAACATTTCCATTTTAGGCAGAACTTGTGCTGGGATGGACCGGAAAGGAAATAAGTGTCACTTGTGCTGGGACGGAGGGAGTATATATTTAATGTTCAGTTGCGCTTTTCATCCATCAAGTTGTTGACCACGGTTTCTGGGTATTGGAAGTTGACTTCTGGAATTGAGTTCAGTTAATACTTATGTTGCTCTTGGAGAACTAGATTGTCAAATGACTGGGGTTACTCTTTGATTTTAAATCGACTTGTTCCGTAACAGCGACTGATCATTGTCCCCAAGTCACTTCATCGGCTGAAAATTAATGAGTGTTTTTCGATGATTTGCAGACAGTCAAGACTGAAAGTTTACTGAAACCCATCCTTTCAGCAGAAGAGTTCCCTGGTAAATGTTCTTCTATTCCCCGTGGCTTGTTTCTAAATACCGAAACTAAAACCTTGTCATTTTGACACCCTACCTTGCATGTTTTTTAACTTTTACTTCGGTTTACGTTCTTGTTGATGTGCAGTTTGTGTACACGGGACCTACAAAAGGA
The DNA here is from genome assembly GCA_026119855.1 of Campanula takesimana. Taxonomy (NCBI): domain Eukaryota; kingdom Viridiplantae; phylum Streptophyta; class Magnoliopsida; order Asterales; family Campanulaceae; genus Campanula; species Campanula takesimana. Next base: position 456,932 of record JAOWBW010000705.1, read on the forward strand.
ATTTGAAATCAATCTTGGAGAGTGGACTCAAGAAGATGCAGAGATTACATGTTCACTTTGCTTGTGGTTTGCCAACTGACAACGAAGTAATTAGTGGTAAGATAATTTAAAATTTGAAGTTCTTATAGATCTTTTTTCGTGTGCACATTATATGATAAAATTCACACAGCTTTATCTTGGCAACGAGTTAATGATGTTCCTTTGGCTCATGCCGTTCGTCAGTAATCATTTAGGGATAAATAAGCCCAGGGCGACTTCACCCTATCTAAGTGGATGCAAGTGCACCGATTACTTCTCACATTTAATGGCAATTATTTTTCATATATAAATATATATACACAGACTCACAAAGTGCACCTATTAACTAAGTAACTTGCTGAGCTCAGTTGTTACGATGCAAGGTTTTTGACCTTTTGGTCTTGGGTTTGAGTCCCATGGTTGACATTATTTGTTTGTAGTGTAATTTGTGCACCCACTTTAATTACATCCTGGATCCGCCATTGTATAAGCCTAACCAAGAAAATATGAGTGCATTCTGGTGATGAATATGGCATTTCGTTTTTCCAGGTATGAGACGGGATATCAACATGTTGATCTTTCTTGATATCAGAAAAGCTTTGGAAGGTATTCTGACACATTTTAAGATGCTTATAAGTTATAAGTTTGAAACCCGACGTTGTATATTTTGTTCTGAGAGAAATTTTGGCAGTACTTAACTCAATAGTTAACATTGATTATATTTTGTTGGTCAGAGGGAATGAAGCTTTACATATCGGACAACAAGGTGATACTGACAGAAGGTTTTGATGGTGTTGTGCCGGTCAAGTACTTTGAGAAGATAGTGTCATGGCCGGATAGGCAACCTATACCATTCGAGAGCGTGGATTCAACCATTAAATCCAGTGAAACGTAAACATTACTTACAAGTGCAGGCTAGGAAGCTTATATTTTTGCCCAGCATACCACAACTGAAAGTGTTCCCGACGCAAAAACGTGGTTTACCATCTTGTAAGAATACGTTGGTACTGAAAATGAATGCGCAATGCAACTCGATTACCTAATGTTTGGCTCGAATTTTCGTCGAGGAAGAAAAGCCCCCTCCCCTCTTTTTCTTCTTGTTGCTTTCTTTTCGTTTCTACTCTCCACAAATTTTGTCAAGCTTGCGAACACGTGATGCACATAATGTTATACTCCATCTGTCTCAGAAAGATAGTCTAATTTTGACTTTTTATGGTCAACAAAAATGAAATTTGACCAAACATTGGTGTTGATCTTAATCATTCTATTCTAGTGAAATTTTAAAAGCTGTAATCGATTAATCATCAAGTGATTTATCAATCACATTTAAGAATTTTATTGTGATGATTAGATTGAAACTCATGCGAGCTTCTCCTCTAGCGCTTATTCGATCGGTTTCATGCTCATCCTGTCGCCTTTTTTTACATTTTTGTGGCTGAGATTCATTCGACAAATTGTTGGTTGGTACTATGGAATTTCAACAACCCCTGAGCATAAAAAAGGTTGACGTGGTAAATTTAGCACCGCACTCAGCCACTCGCATGAGCTATGCCAAATCTGAGGGAGGTGATAATATATACTCCCTCCGACCCAGCTCCCTTTGAGACTTATTTTAATTTTGGTTCGTCCTTGCTCACTTGAGACATCCTCAAAATACCTAATTTTTAATAATTTTATGTTGAATCTAACCCACTACTCATTCTCTCTTTTCATTTCTGACCACTCAATTCATTCAATCAACACTACTATTTACCCCATTTATTCTATCTCTTCATTTTTTACCACACATTTTCTTTATTTTATTATTTTTCCTTAGTTATTGTGCCCAATTTTTTTTTTTTTTATTTAAGAATGAATAAAGAGGAAGTAAAAACTTAAAAAAAAAAAAAAAAAAAAAAAAAAAAGTGCAAATGAAACTGTGAAATCTCTTTTAGTGGCCGGACCCTAATTAGTAGTCTTTGGGCACCATAGACAGCCCTAACGGTATGATATATAAGAAGCGGTTTGTTTTTCCTTCTCAAAAGGAAATAAAGATTCAACCAATTTAATTACACAAGCGGGCTCAATTCATAATCGAAGGACCAAATCTCGAATGTGAACCCTCCCTCCCTCCATAGATCTTCCTGCCAAAATCTTTTCGAGGTATGTCACTGAAAATCCTTTCAAGTTTTACCAAATTTCTTGACCTTCATGATTTGCCGAATTTTCTTGATTTATCAAATTCCGTTCTTTTTGCACTATCATGGACAATGTTACAGAGGCAGTTTTGTTGTATAAGGGCTCCTTTGATGGTGACATTGGATAATTGTTAATCGAGTCAGTGGTAAATATGGTTAGCCCGTGAATGCCTACTATTCTTAAATGGAGGTTTGCATTAGAATCCAGTGGCCAAAACTTGTATTCTGATGCCTAGTTAATTTTGGGTGACGGAGTGGTCATATGGCATGGTCAGGCATCGTTAACTCATCTTAGGAAGTTTGTGCCACTGCTTTTGTTCCGGGGTCTCTTAGCACTAGATTCATGAGTAGGTAGTTATTTATATATTGGATATAGTGCGTGTATGGGTTCACGTCTTTAGCATTTTACTTATCTATGTTCTTTTACGTTAAAGTATTGTTAAGATTGTTACAACAAAGTTAGGGTTCATAATTGAGACAAAGCGAGAAACAAGGAATTATTAAGTCAAAATATTTTCAAGTAACTTAATATTCACGATTAACTTTCAAGGTTATTGAAGGTAGTAAAATGTTCATTTCATAATGAAAGGGGATCAATTGACCCCCTGTAGTATTGGGTGGCTTCGGCATTGTGCTACATAGGTTTAGCTGAATATGATCTTTTACATCAAATGGTATTGTTGCACGAGCTGTTTAATTTCTCCATTCTATTAGTGAGCTTTTTTGTGACTCAAATCTAAAGGTTGATTTGGTTGTCAAAAGGTGCTCTAACATTGAATAATTTGCATATTCAAGTTTTACAATGCAATCTATGCTTGTTATATCATACGGAGTATTCTTTTTTGTTTCCTGATTCCTTCTTCATATGTGCAGACAAGCAAGAAAACAAGAAATACATCACCATTTGGTCAACCGTCTATGTGGATAGTGTAGCTTGAATATCAAGCTTCTATAAGAATCTTGAGGATATGAGAGTGTGCAATGGATGGCGCCGGTTTCTGTTATTTGTACCTCTCATTTTCTTTTATCCGCATTTGCTTTCTGGTAGTTTTTTCTTTTCACTGTTATCTTACTTCAATATCAAATTATCATTTCAATCTCTTGGTAACATGGGAACAGGAAATGATCTATTTTCTCAGTTTTAGAGTTGGACCAAAACTCAACAGTCAAGGATCTGCACCAAAAGAACCCCAAAAAATTTGATCATCTGGTTTTTGGACCTGCTGCTGGTGAAGGTTTGCATGATCGACTACAATGTGAAGGTTTCTCCATGCCCTTGATAGTTATTGGAACTTGTCCGTTATTGACTTGTATTAATTCTTGTAGCTGCTTAGTTTCAACATCTGTATACAACGATACTCCCTCTGGTCCATGGTTGCAGGATTCGCTCCCCATGGCATCGAATCGCGTATCGATTCACCGGTATCGAATCGTGTTCCGATACCTTGTAAAATCTCTTTGAATTCACAATTAATGTCCTCTAAATTTGAAAAGTCATTGTTGCAATAAATAAATATTGTACATTAACTAGTGATAGGTTTCCAAGGATAACTTCAAACAACTCTAGAAATCTGAAAAGCCACAACGTCGTATCAAGTAGCTGCTAACCCTCAGTCCTCACTACAAATACATGTTTGCCAAAGACTATTCCCACAAACCAATCATTTCCAAAAATCAAATAATTGTAATACTCTCGCGAATCGTAATAATTGTAATACTCTACGTATCGGATTCCATGGGTTGAGCGAATCGCGAATTCGTATCGCGAATTTGAATCAGACGAACTACGAATCGTGCAACCTTGCTCTGGTTTCATTTATAAGTAAAAATAACCACTTTCATATAGATTAAGAAATTAGTTAAAGTAATTTAATTGCCTTGGTTTTATAACAAAATGTGTTATAATTACTAATATATCCTCAAGTTTAATGTTCAATAATCTTTGAAAATGGATAACTAATTAGGGGTAATTTTGGTAAAAGAGAACCAAATAGAGTTGCATTAAATAAATGATTTTCGTGTTGAAATTAATGAGTTTTGCTTATATATAAGGCCATTTTTTTTTTATTTTCTATTTTTGGCTTATAGTTGAGGCCGGAGGGAGTACGTCTCTATATGAGTTTATGTGTATGTCTATTTATTGCAGGCATCAAGGCTCTTAATAGGACACATTCATCATCCCTTGACAAATCCAATGTTGGAAGCAGCGTTGCAATTGTTACCGTGTTTACTATTTACAACTCCAATGTGGATAAGCAAGCAACTGATATGTCGAGGGTTACTGTTGGAGAAGTTTCTTACAGCAAGGTGGAGCGTTCGATGGCCATCTTAAACATCTTCATAAATTTTATTCAGGTAATACTTCAGTAGTTTCGCATGAAACTGAGGCATGCTTGTTTTAGAGGAAGTTAATCCCGTATTCCTGTGTTTTGCAATGTTGGAAAAAAGACTGACCCTCTGCCCTTACATTTGTCTTTGACAACAGTATATTTCCTAGACGTAATGCTTGGTTTTTCTCTGATTTCCATACTTTTACCTGATCAGTCTGAACAAACTTTTGAACAACGTCCACATATCTTTAAATACTGAAAGTATTCTTAATGCAAATATTTGAAGAAAACTTGTTTTTTCTTTTCATCTGTAGGATTGTCATATGCTCCCTCCGTCCCTCAGTGAGTGCAATTTATTGAAAGTGCTCCTTTATATGAGCTGCCATTTCCTTGTGCAAATACTAAATCCACCTTTGTCAACTATCATCTTCTAATTTGTACTTGCAATTATATGTTATGCTCATTAATGGTATTTATGAACAATAATAAAGGAATTGGCAACGTAATTTTCAAAGTCAGGAGATCAACTGTGATGAGTTTTAGCTCAGTCCATTTGTCCATTCGCACTTCACCTGTAGCCCGGTCTACTCTCTTTATACTCTCTCCATCCCAAAATGATCTTCCCATTTAACTATTCAAACTTTTTAAGGGTTTGAACACTTGCTTCACTACCCATGATTTGTTTATGCACTTTTAAGCCCAAATTGTAGAAATGGGAGGAACTTTTTGGGACAATGAGAAATGGCAAATGGGAAGATCATTTTGGGACGGAGGAAGTATGTGGTGAGTCTTTTGCAAATTGCTCATAATTTCCCATTTTCATCAGTTCGGTGAGTAATTAAATAAACTGAATCTGATCATGAAGTTACTGTAGTGTTATGCTGATATGAAAGCCTTGGCAGGTGATAATGCCCCAAAGCAATATAATCATTCTTACAGATCCAGCTTCAGAGCTTCCAGTACACAGAAATAGGGTCATCGTGTATCCCATTCAAGGTGAATATTCACGCGACAAGTTGATGCTTCAAAGAATCAGGTCTTACATTGTAAGAGCACATTGCATTCATCGTGAAGTCAATTATGTTAGTAGCAATGAGTTTACCCTTGGGAGTGGCAATCTTTGTTGAGCACAACCCACCCACCCACCCGCCCCCACCTCCCGACCCACCCACCCAAAATAGAAACAAACAGGGATAAGCAAAACAAAATCCACCCAACCAATTTTTAGCTATTTATCTTTTCCGCTTTCTTTTTTTGTTTGCCCTCCATTCTTCAAGAATTTAATAGCTATTCAAGAAGTATCATGGCAGGATCAGTAATACAAAAAAAAACATATCATTCATTTGATAGAATCTAAATCGTCTTTTCCTTTTATGTTAATTCTTAATTGATTTCTACCATGTAGGCCTTTTTTGGAAGCAAAGCTTGAGGAGAATTCTTGGAAGCAAAGGAAAATTACTAATTATATCTTTACAGACTCGGATGTAGCAGTAGTTGATGACTTGGGCCAAATATTTAATGAATACGAAAATTTTCATCTTGCTCTTACCTTCCGGAACAACAAAGAGCAACCTTTGAATTCAGGATTTATAGCTGTGAGGGGCACCCCTGATGGACTGCGAAGGTGTGTATATTTTGCACAAGAAATTCTGAAAATTGTACTCCCTCTGTCCCGGAATAAATGCCGCCCTTTTTTTTTTACGTTAGTTCGAAGGAACTTTGAGCAATATATTTATGTTGATTCAATTATCATAATAAAATTATAAAACTTGTTAATGATACACCATTATGAATACTATCAATAACAATTTTCATATTTTCGTTAGGATAATTAAATTAACCTAAAATTATTGCTCAAAGTTCCTTCGTACTAACATACAAAAAAGGGTGACACTCATTCCAGGACAGAGTGAGTAATTGATAATTCTTTAGGTGATTCATCAATAAGAAATTTTAGAATTTTATTGGGATGATTAGAGTTAGAGTGACATTAATATTTGGTCAAAGTTCACTTGTTTTGACCATAAAAAGTCAAAGGGACAATCTTTCAGGGACGGAGGGAGTATTTCTGATTAGTACACCTTTCTATTGTTGTGGCAGGGCAAAGGTTTTCTTGCAGGAAGTTCTGAAAGTTTACAGCTCTAAATTCATGAAAGCTTCGCGTATGCTTGGAGATCAAATGGCTCTTGCTTGGGTTATAAAATCTCGTGCTTCCTTTGACACGAAAAGATTTAGCAGACGCGAAGCTTTTCTTGAGGAAATTGATGGTGCTTCTGTTCTCTTCTTGCCATGTTCTACTTACAATTGGACCCCACCAGAAGGTGCAGGTCAATTCCACGGCATGCCTTTGGATGTCAAGGTACATTCTACCATTTAAAGCTTATTTCTTGTATAGATCTAGTTAATTTAGGAAAGATTGAAACATACTCCCTCTGTCCCAAAATGATCTTCACATTTATTTATTTGATGATTCAAACTTTTAAAAATATGAACACTTGCTTTACTACGGATAATAAGATAGATATACGCAATTTGTTTGTTTGTTTGGCACAGGTGGTTCATTTCAAGGGATCTAGGAAACGGCTTATGCTCGAAGCGTGGAACTTCTTCAACTCATCATCATCATCTTCTTCTGATGATAGATTATCAGATATGTTATGCCTCATCTTAAAGAGTGGAAGAACAAAGTACGATTTTTGAACTCAGAACAGATGATAGATACATACCCCATAGCATAGCTCAAATTCACTCTTTTTTTTTTTTTTTTTTTTAATTAACTGAATTCAGAGCTAGAAATCATGCAATATATATTTTCTAGAGCGAACAAATGTCACAATTGTTACTCCCTCCGTCCCAAATGAATGTTCAAATTTGCTCTTAATCTTTATTTTGGGACGGAGAGAGTATAAGTTTAAGAAATAGTTATAATATCTTAGGCGCTTCATGAACGCCTAGCGCCTAGGTGGGCCTCTTTTGGGAACACCGAGTTGAACATCTATTATTTTGTTATATGGTTTCTTGATAAAACTTGAAAATCTCGAAAAAATAATGTGCAGTATATTTAATTAAAAAAGAAAAACAGAACGTGAGGATTTATTAGGTAGGGCACCGACATTATGTCTGTTATAAATACTGTCAATTGAAATTCGATCAATTAATATTCCGTAAAATATGAAAATGTTGTTGACTTGACTGAACAAAGGAAGGAAGGTTCATAAAACGTGGGTATATAGTTGACTCTATAAGGTAAGTCGGTGATTTTTTGTTGTTGGAATCGAGTCCAAATCTTCTGTGCCACTTTGTGTATCACTTCATGTGTCACAAAAGATCTAATGGGTCACAGTTACTGAGATTGGTATTTTCGTAATATTATTCAATCATGTGAACGGTTAGATTGAAAGTGGTACATGGAGTGGAACACAAAAGTGGTACAGGAGATCTCAACTCGTTGGAATCTCATTGCTCATTTGACTAATTTCATTGCTGATTTAGTGAGATTCATTGACTAATTCAAAATTAGGAGAACATTAAATTACTCCCTCCGTCCCAAAATAAACTTTATACTTTGTTCGCCGATACTACGAAAGATTTTTACGCAATAATTTTAAGTTGATTCAATTGTATTGACACACCATCAACAACACTATCAATAACAAGTTTTAGATTTTTATTAAAATAATTAAATCAAATTAAATCATTGCTCAAAGTTCCTTCGTAGTAACGTCAAAAAAATAATACAAAAATCATTTTAAAACAAAGGTAACAAATGATTTTTATTTATTTATTTATTTAATAATCATGAGATGAGAAGGAGTTTGTTTAAATGATGCAAGTGTGAAATTGATAGTATCAGGGCATGCGCTGCAGCAGTTTCAAGTCCATCATTTAAAATATTTGAGATACGTGGATTGATATTAAAAGATACCAAGTGGTAGTAGTATTTTGTACCCTCGTGGTTACTATACTTTTTCTTCTTCAAATACAAAGAAATTTATCCCAATCCCAGAACTGATAGTCCACTTTTAAAAATTAATTTGATGGAAATTGAAATTTAATTAAGAAATTGGCAAAAAATAATTTTTTAATCAAATTTTAAAACTTAGTATTATTAATACACCAATAAAAATTATATATTTTCCTAAATCTTTTGTTGAACTCCAACCTAATTAATCACTAACTAAAAGGTGTTATACTATCATTCCGACATAGAGGAAGAATATATATATTATACGAACAATAACAATGTTAATGTTGTGAGTACAAAAATTACAAAAACCTGCTCTCAAAATTACAGGCAACAACGGCGTTTAAATCATTTAAAAGGATAAAACTCATGAGTCAAATAAATGATTAATTTAACAAAGAATATATAGTTGTAATAGATAATAATGATTGTAGTGGATAAATAAATGTTGTAGTATAAATAATCTCTTTTTAAGGGCAATTGTGTCAAGTAAATGATTAATTTACCAAAAATAACTATGTTGTAGTGGATAAGTATTTATTGTAGTGGTAATAGCACTCTCTAAATCATTTAAAAGGATAAAACTCATGCGTCAATCAACAACTAGAATTTTAAATTTTGTGGGCAAGTTTTTGTGAACAAATCGTACTTCAACAACGGCCGAGGCTGAGTGAGAGTCAGATCACATTATTCCCATAAAGCTAAAGCTGCTTTAATAATAACAGCTACATACTTCACAAGTTCACAGAATCACAATGAATGAATCAACCCATTCATTCAGCTCAGATGGCATAGACCCTCGGTTTTTTTTACAAAAAACCGCTGAATTGTGGTGAGGGAGATGAGCTTAAACCGTAGAAACATAATGCAGAAGAAGAAACATAATTCGGCACAAATCTTGTAAGAAAACAGCAAAAGGATACACTCATTATGATAATAAAAGAGAAACTTAATCAACAGATATCTAAATAGTGAAAAACTTGTTTTACGCCCGCTTTAGTGTAAAACGTGTTTTTCATCTCTTATGGAAAACCCGTTTTTTATCTCTTAGTGTAATGGAAAACAAGTTTTTCATAAGACTGGCTCAAATAAAAAAAGAAAAAAAAAAAAACTCCTGATCCCATTTTTCATGGGAGAATGCAAAGAAAAAGATGAAAACTTTTCAGGTCAGTACATAAAATAGTTGTTCAATAATGGTTTCCAGGAAATAATGCAACACATATTCAGATTGCAGGACATGTACTCAACTTAATGCACTACATATTGTGCTGCCATTCCCATATATGAATAAATTCTCCCCTCCCCCCCCAAAAAAAAAAAAAAAAAGTCACCCAAAAAGACACAGCACAACACTTTATGCTGAAAAAGAGCTGTCTGTCACATGGATCACCTTCACCTTCATCTTCACCACCACAACAACTATGATTCATAAAAGAACCCTATAAGCAGTGCTACCAAGCAAAGATGGTTGTGGTCCTTTTGGAAATCATAACCTAAAAAAGCTTCTAAGTGATCATAAAATCTTCGAAAGTTACGTAATTATCATCCAGTCGTAGGGTTTGCGTGTTTTTAGTAGACGCAACGCAACCCTATACATTTCCGGCAGACACGCTATAATGACCGAAAACACCATGTTATTCTTGCCTAAAACATATCCCAACACAAATAATTTCCTATAGATGCAAAGACACAAATAAAGAAATACTCCCCTGTCCCAGAAAGATCGTCTCATTTTGACTTTTAATGGTCAACAAAAATAAACTTTGACCAAACATTGATGTCTGAATCACTTAGATTTGACAATTACAAATTTTAGAATTTCACTAGAATGATTAGATCGTCACCAATGAATTGTCAAAGTTCATTTTTGTTGACCATAAAAAGTCAAAATAAGATTATCTTTCCGAGGCAGAGGGAGTATCAATATACCCCATATTATGCAGTTCCATGAAAAACCTTTTCTATTCTCATACACCAAGTTTCCTGAGGGTAAATGGACAGCAAATGGGCCATGGCAGTATAACTAAACAAACAGTGTAGCAGATTCATACTAACTAAACAATGTTCAGCATAAGCCCTTCATTTACTAAGTACTCCCTCCGTCCCAAAAAGTTTGCCCAAATTGACTTTTTATGGTCAACACAAATGAACTTTGACTAGATAGCAAACTAACCATGTCAATAGGGTTGGGCTACATCGAGTTGTCTGTCGAATAACAACAATGAATGACAATATGACATTCAAGTTGAGAAAAGAATAATATTGTGCATGAGGTTCTCTGCTCCCGTCGATGGAGGAGAGCCTCAATGTAAGCAACCTTTTACTTATATATCAGTCAAGATTTTGCAAGATTCTACCCGTGTAGAAGAATAACATAAAGGAAACACAACATGTTGACATACAAAATCCATGTTTCACATTGTCATCACTCCTCAATCTCTGAAATTATGGGAGACATTTTCTTCAAAATTTCACCAATGCCCTAACTTAAGCGTTTATACAGCCTATAAGCCTGTTATGGATGAAAAATAACTACATAGGTATAAAGGCCAGAACAGGAAAGATCAATGACAAGTGACTTTTTAGTAATAAGCGGAAAGTATAGTGATTATTTCTGTCAAATAGAAGAAACGGACTGCAAGCTTCCTCGACTGTACATTTAAAATGTAACCGAATCAAGTGCAACTGACCGGTGTTGTGAGGCCAACAAGAAGTTTTAATTAAGAGCCACCACAAAAGCATTAGGGTTGACTAAGGGCACAGCCTTATCAAATTGGGGGGGGGGGGGTGGATTAGTATTACTATTATACAACTTTTACTACAAATTGTAACTTGCTAGTATAAACAAGTCAACTATAGAACTCGAATCAATAAATTAATAACATCCAAACTATTGTGTTATATTTATTTGAATTCCATAAAATGATACATGTCACGAATCAAAGCAAATTTGCTCTATAGTCAAGAATTCTACAATAATAAAGCTACAACAAATTACATACCCAAAGGCAAAAAAAAAAAAAATAATAAGGAAAAAAAATAGTTGGTTCTAGTTTCTTTTGATACACATCAGAAAATGCCAATGAACCTCAAAAAAACTTCTTCAACGTGGGATTTTCGACCTCCTTATATGGCATCATTTAGATATATAAAAACAAGATAATTTTGGAAGGAACAAGGAGGAGACGATGTAGAAAACAATCATTTGAACAAAAATGAACAAGATTTGGGAATAATAATTTTACCATAAAGATCCCGAAAAAGAATAGTATCATCACTACTGAGAACTCTTCTTTCCCGAACCATAGTAACTCACGTACCACCTCACAAACTTCTTCAACCCCGACTGCAAATCCGTCGTAGGCTTATAACCAAGCTCTCTCTGTGCATAACTAATATTAGCGTGCGTAAATTGCACATCCCCATTCCTAGGCAACTTCATTATAGACCGCTTCGCCTTCACCTTCAATAACCTCTCCAAAAAGCTAACAAGATCAGAAACTGGAACCGGTGAGGTGTTCCCTAAATTGAAAACCCTCAATTGTGCGGGCCCCTTCTTCTTCCCTCCACTACCCGTACTCTTCTCAGCCGTATCCAAAGCACCCAAACAACCCTTTACAATATCATCAATGTAGGTAAAATCCCTAGCAACCGTCCCATGATTAGCCGCCTCAAAAATGGGAATGGACTTTCCTTTCAAGATATCCCTAGTGAAAAAGAAATAAGCCATGTCTGGTCTACCCCAAGGTCCATAAACAGTAAAGAACCTCAACCCGGTTAAAGAAAGTCCGTAAATGTGATTATAAGTATGTGCAATCTCTTCGCCGGCTTTTTTTGTGGCGGCATACAAACTAGCAGGTTGATCAGTCCTATCTTTTTCTGAAAATGGGACTTTTGTATTTAATCCATAAACAGAACTAGAAGATGCCCAAACAATTGCAGGTTGAGGGTTTGCAGATTTACAAACTTCAAGAAGATTAACAAATCCAGCTATATTACTATGAACATAAGAGCTTGGATTTTCCATGGCATACCTAACACCAGCTTGAGCAGCTAAATGCATAACATGAGTGAAAGGGACTACCTCAAAGAGCTTCTTGAGCAAAGCGACGTCGTTAATGTCGCCTTCCACAATGTAAATCCCCTGGCGCTCGAGGAGGGCTTGGCGGGCGCGCTTGAGTGAAGGGTCGTAGTAGTCGTTGAAATTGTCGAGGCCGAGGACGCCGTCGCCGCGGCGCTTGAGGGCGGCGGAGACGTGGGTGCCGACGAAGCCGGCGGCGCCGGTGACGAGGACGGATAGACCGCCGGATTGGGAGCGGATCCGGGCGGAGGATCTGACGCGCTTCTCCCAGGCGGGGCCACCCCAGGAGTTTGTTCGGAGGGATCTCCGGGAGAGATCTGAAGATACCGGGGAAGAAGATGAAGGAGATCTGAAGAAGAAGACCAAGATCAAGCCCATGAAAATGAAGGTCCAAAATGTGAGCTTGGCTAGAGATGAATGCCACCGGAGTAATCTAATGTAAGGGGATTTTTCCATCTTGAATTTGCCTGGGGTTGATGGGATGTTATCTATGTGGGGAGACATTTGCTTCATTTTTCTTGATTTTTCTTCCTTTTTAATGTGTTTCTGGGTGTTCTTGATTTTGACCAAAGTAGAACCAGAAAATCAAGATTTGGAAGAAATTTTCCCTTTGACCAAACAAGAAAACAGATTACCCAGGTTGTGAATTTTCTTGGGAAAATATTTTGGTTTTTGCTAAAGATTGGGGAGGATCTTGATCTTTGCCATGATAATGGTAATGAAGATTGGAGAGGAACAAAAGGGGAAGGGTGTGGAATTAAAGCAATGGTATTTAGGATGTGGGGATTGAGTTTCCTTTTTATTGATTGAATGAATGGGAAGGAATCTTGTGGTCTCTTTGATTGAATGGTGGTTTGTTTGTGTATTACTTTTGGTTGGGTTTTCTTTGGTTTTTTTTTTTTTTTTTACAGATGTGAGATTGAGATTTTGATAATTGAGTGGGAAATGGGTGATTGGAGAGAGAGAGTGGACTAAAATGAGGAGGGAGAGAGGAATTTGTTTTGAAGAGAGTTGTTTTTGAAATGTAGGATTAAATGGAAGATTTTGGGTGGACTAATAAAAGTGATCATAGAAATGGAAGGAAAGAGAGTCAAATTGCAACTAAAATTAACTACAAAATTGTGGGTTAATTATAGTAAAACTAATGGATTACTCTCTAACATTTTCTTCAACAAATTTATTCCATAAGGTACTTTTTCTTAAGCAATATTCACTCTGTCCCACCTCACTTGTCACCTAAAAAATAGGCACAATAACTAAGGAAAAAAAAAACAAGGAAAATGTGTGATAAAATATGAAGAGAGAGAATGAATGGGTAACTGTATTGTTGGTTGAATAAATTTAGTTGTGGAAAATGAAGAGAGATAATGAGTGGTGAGGTTGAGTGAATATAAAATTATACTACATCTGTCCCATTTTAAACTTAAAAAAAAAATCATTTTGGGTGTCCCATTTTAAACTTCAAAATCCAAAAATGATTTTTTTATACTTCTTTATTTGTGGGGCCCACATGTCATACTCACAACAATTACCCACTAACTATTTTCTACATCACTTTCTCACTCATACAGTCCTACCAAACCATCTACACTAACAGCACATCACTTTTTCTTAATTCATGAACCCAAAATTTTTTTGAAGTTTAAATATAAAAATAAATATCAAGTAAGCTGAGACAGAGGGAGGGAGTACATAAGTTAATTTGTGCACCTCACATAATAAATTTTGAAGGGAGCTATAATTATTTCTGTTTAGGCATATATATAAAATGGTCATTTTAATTTTTGAGTACAACAAAATATCATGTAAGTCAAGTGTCATTAAAAAGGAAATGTCAATAAATACTCACTGAAATTTATCATGTGAGGGTGTGTTAAAAAATGACGGAAGTGTAGAAGTGGCCTCAAATTAAAGATATTAGTATAAAATGAAGCTCTGAAACTGAAACACATTGAACGCGAAGGTGGTATACGAAAAGAGTTGGTTTTGGAGAAAATTAGTTTTTCCATAAGTTATAAAAAGTCTATTGTTTAACCTTTAAACCTTAAACCCTAAACCTTAACTCCTATAAAAACATGACTTTTTATAACTTATAGAGAAACTAGTTTCCCCCAAAATTTTCTCATTTTGGGGAAAAGGGTTCCTAGTTTTTACACCATTGAAAGGTACTTTTTATGGCCTCTCTTATAAGAAAAATAAAAAATAAAAAAACACAGCATATTAACAATATAAAATTATCTTGATTTTACAATAAAAATATGCTGAAATTATTAATATACCTTTGTATTAAATGAATAATAAATATGCAATTGTATTTGGAAATAAGTAATTAATAAGAAGTATTTTTAATAAAAGTGTATATTAAATACAATTATATTACATTGAAACTGAGTGAGATTTACTTATACTTAAAGCCATTTTTATTTTATTTTTGCTTATAATTGAGGCCAAAGGGAGTGTTAGAGATTTATAAGTGTGAAAATCTTCAATATTTTCAGCTTGAAAAAATCTAAATTCAAAAATAAAAAGAAGAAATGAAGGTGTTACGTGACTGTATTGTCGATAAAACATAGCAATGTATGATACAGTATAGCCAGTTAGCACTTTTATTTATCGCCACTCTATCATATTTTTTCTCACGGGTAAAGTGGTATTTTTATATCCAAGTATTTGTTATTCGTAATTAAAAATGATAATTAATATTCATAATAAAAAATGTAAATTAATATTCATTATTTTAAAACGAAATAAATATTAGTAAATTCTCAAGTAATATCATTTTCTTGACTAAGTAAAACTTAAGAACTACTATTTGACTATGTAGCAATGAATGAGTACATAGGCCATGGGACAATTTCAAAGAACATCTTCTTGACTATGCAAAGACACTAACTACTACGTGTGAAGTTGTAGGATGTATAGTTAGTGTATTTAGATAATAAAGTCAATAGAAGAAATTCAAATACATAAATATATTTTCTAGTACCAACATTTGTTACACTTAAGTTTATTGTATTTCACTTTTCTATTCTTTCTTCTTAATTTTGATGTAGTAAAATATATTCCATTAATTTCATATTAAGTGTCACTTAGCTTGTCAAAATTGTTAGGTAACACTCCTTTATCCAAAAATAAATACTCTTTCTGTCCCAGAAAGATAATCCACTATGGATTTTTGACGGTCAACACATGTGAACATTGACCAAAGATTATTATCAATCTAATCATCCCAATGAAATTTTAAAATTTGTCATTGATAAATCATTTGATGATTAATCAATAACAAGTTTTAGAATTTCACAAAGATGGCTAGATTGACATTTATATTTAGTCAATTCACTTGTATTGACCATCAAAAGTCAAAAGTGGACCATCTTTCTGGAACGGAGGGAGTTTCATATTTAACATGTTAAAGTTTTAAGGAAATGTTTTTACTTATTTATACATTATTTGTATAGTAATAAAATTGCACTATTTTTTTATATTTAAAAACATGATATTTATTTTGAGAAGAATATAATATAAAAGACGTTTGTTTATGTATTATGTGTGTATTAATAAAATTATACTAACAATATAAAGAAAATAAAAATATAAAATTGTAATAATATTATTTCCTTATTTTTTACACCCTAAAAAAAACATATTTAGGGCTGTAAACGAGCTGATAGAGCCTTGGGATGTCGAGCTTGATCGGTCTCCTTTATAATTTATCGATTTTGAGCTTTTCTCGAGTTTGAGATAAGTTGTTCGTCTGAACTCGAGTCGAGTTTCAAGATGTTCGTTAGCAACTCGAGTCGATATCGAACTCAAGTTTTAACGAGTCGAGCGCTACATTTTTTATAAAATGTATTTTTAACGAGCTTATCGAGTCGAGTTCGAACTTATTGAGTCAAATTTGAGCTTATTGAGTCGAGTTCGAGCTGATCATAAATATCATTTTTAACGAGCTTATATAGTCGAGCTCTAGCTTGAGTTGATCACAAAAAATACAGCTCAAGCTTTTAACGAGCCAATGAGTCGAACATGATGGACTCAATAACAAAACGAGCTTGCCACTGGTTGGAGCTCTAGTCGAGTTATACTTTGATCATATTCTAGCTCCAGCGAACTCGTTTCTTATACCATCCCTATCAAATACAATCCACAAAAATAAAATTAACTTAATGTTTGGGAATTTGACCCAAATTATCCAAATCTTACTTCAGAAATCTATATATATATATTAAAGTTGGTGAGGAGAGCTATGGTGTTGCCACATAGACAAGTCTTAGAGAAAGGTTGCATTTGGTGTTGCCACATCATTACCACTCTTATAAATAAGAGACTTTTCAAATTCTTTTTCTTAGCTAATATTATTAGTTACTTTATATAGGGTAACTATTATAGTTAACTACTATAGTAACCAATACTTATAATAGTAATAGTTACTATAATAGGTAACTAATATAGTTAACTACTATAGTAACTAATACTTATAATAGTAATAGTTACTGTAATAGGTAACTATTATACTTAACTACTATAGTAACTAATACTTATAATAGTAATAGTTACTATAATAGGTAACTATTATAGTTAACTACTATAGTTAACTATTACTTCCTACATTCCAGAGTAAGAGTCCTACTTTCTATTTTGGTACATCCCAAAGTAAAAGTCTTTTTCCAAAAATAGCAAAGAATATTTACTATTCATCTCACTTATTCTTTCTCCTATTTTACTTTTATATTCACAAAACCAATCAATTTATTATTCCCTCCCACTCATTCTCTCTCCTAATTTACTTTTACACTCACAACACTTACTTACTTCCATCATTTCTTAATCTCCGTGCAAATGAGAGGTATGACTCTTACTCCGAGACAGAGGGAGTAATATTTAACTATTATAACTAACTAATACTATTAATAGTATTAGTTAATTATGATAGTTAAATATAATTGTTAACTATAAAAGTTACTATATAAGTTTATTATTATTATTAGTTAATCATAATTGTTACAATATATATTAACTATTACTATTAATTATATTATTTAATCATAATAGTTACTATATATGTTAACTATTACTATTTATACCATCAATTTTTTTTGAAATATTCATACAACAAACTTAAATGTACTTCTAAATTAATTAAAAAACATATTTGTTACAACTATATGTACAACCAAAGCTATGAAAATGTTTTGATTAATATAAAATATACATATATTTTCAAATAAAATTATTATGTTAATTTATCAATTAAATACATCAAAAAAGGAAAATACAAAAACATTAACAGAATAGATTCCCATGCGGAGCACGGGTTACCTACTAGTATTGTTAAAATCATGTATTGATTAGGAAAGGGAGAAATCTGATTAGGAAAGGAAGAGTAACTTACAGCAACTAGAAAGAGGAAAAGTGAGGTGTTTCTCCACTATAAACAGACTTCACTGGTTAGAGTTTTGTTATAACTCAAGAGAGAGCTTATAAGCTTACAATTTAGAGAGATAAGTTGTATGCTTTGTGTGCATTGGTGAGGATATTAAAGAGTGTTGAGAGAGAGAAAGAGAGTCACCATTCCTGTAATATCGAGAATTTTAATGTTATTGTTGGATGGATTAGGCTTTAAAGCGAACCACGGAAAAAACATGTCTTTTATTTTCAATTTTGTATGTGTAGAATTTTGTATCTCTCATTACGATTTCTATCGGTGAGCAATACCAACATACTCCCTCCGTCTCAGCACAAGTGACACTTATTTCCTTTTCGATCTGTCCCAGCACAAGTGACACTACCTAAAATGAAAATGTTTTAATATATTTCAAGGTTCTAAAAAACTAAAAAACGCTAGGCGGTCGCTAGGCGCCCCTGCAGCGCCTAGCGCCTAGGCGGGGCATAGGCGAGATCTAGGCGGGGCCGAAAATTTAGAAATAACTATAATATTCTAGACGGGACCTAGGCGTTTCATGACGCCTAGCGCTTAGGCGGGGCCTAGGCGGCCTAGACGGGGTCTTTTAGAACACTGATATATTTATATTCAATCAACCCCACTATTTAACCTCACTTATTTTCTCTCTTCATTTTCCACCACATATTTTATTCAACCAACACTACTATTTACCCCACTCATTATCTCTCTTCATTTCCTACCACACACCTACTACCTTTTCTTAATCTCCGTGTTCTAAAAATTGGTGCCACTTGTGCTGGGCGGAGGGAGTATAACTCAATTTATAAAAACTTTCAATACATTTTGGAATGATAATTGCACATGTTATTTTGAGTATATGATCCAAATGAGACACGTTCTAGCTGGTTTATGCTTTTGTAGAAAGTGATTATTAAAACCATGAAAATTATTTACAGTTGGAACAATAAATAAAATGACAAAAGTATACTAACAAGATTTTCCGTCCAAGGAACTTTGATGTGACCTAATTTTTGGACACTTTTATCCTAAGATGAATGCCAATTTTTTTCTAAAATTTTAAAGACAGGTTTGAAAATAAAAAAAAGTTGGGGATAAAGTATACTATTGAAAAGAAAAAAAATTGGACGTAAAATACTTGTTTGGATTAATCTGGATCAATATGGATCCTGTTTCATTGACCTTTTCGGTTCTATTATATCTTCTCTATCTTAAAATGAATGACTATTTTGCAATTTAAGTAGTCTAAATATGTTGACTTTTAATAATAAAAATTATAAATATCATTGTTATTCGCTTGTAAATTGTTACTTTTCAAGTATAGAATAAAAATTAAAAAAATAAAATAAACAATCAATTAGAGTTACGTTTAGAGACAAAAAAAAAAATTCATCTATTTTGAAACAAAGAAATCATTCATTTTGAGATAGATATCGTTATATATTTTTACTTTTCTTATTTCAGCCAATTAGTGGTTTAGTTTTTTATTACTACGTGCAGTAAAGTTAGAACTAAAATAACCGTAGGTGAAGCTTTTCAGCATTTGATATTAGAAAAACAAAAGGAATGTGTAAGTGAATTAAGAATATGCTTTTCCATGAAAGCAAGGGCTTAAAGCCAATGAATAAGACAATCTTATTAATAACTTACCGGACCCGGAACCGCTCCACCCAAAACTGATGCACCTCTCCACCCAATGGCTTAGATCGAAGCCATATATGCGAGCTCATCATCTGTGCAGCTAAGATGATTTCAATTTTTTTGTGGGTCCCACCGAGCTCGGCTACATCTCATCCGTTAGGTGGAGCTAAAATGAGGTGGCTCCAATCGGAACCATTGGGTGAAGCTAACTAAGGGGTGCAGCGGTTCAAATCCATAACTTACCCCACTTATCTTTGTATTTTATTTTATTCTTAGACAAAATTTAAGATAAGAGTTTTTAGCTTTTTATTTTTTTAGATAATCCATATCGTTTATTTACTTGTAACAATAAATTATTTAATCATTGTTAAGAGGGTTATTTGGAAAATTAAATGCCCAATTGGACTTGCTTTAAAAACAATCCAAACTAATTAGGATAAGTTTTGAATAGGTTTATACTATGTCGTACTAAAAATGAATAGATTATAAAATGTGTTACTTAATTTTAAATTTTCTCTTTACATTTCGCACTGGTTTTATTTTCGTCTTCGCCATTTTAATGTCATTTTCGGCTTTCTTTTTTCATTTGTTCGTTACAAACTCAACAAAACATTAAAAACTTAACAAAAATATTAACAACCTAATTTAGACGTAAAGAACTTAACAAAAATTCTAACTATGCACATTAGTCATACCAACTAAGCCTAGAAATAATTAATAAAGATTGTTGAATAGTATATAATAATTAAAATATGATTAAATAATAATTTGGCCTCTGAACTTGACACTATTCATTACTCCCTCTGTCCCAGAAAGATAGTCTCATTTTGACTTTTTATAGTCAACAAAAATGAACTTTGACTATTGATGACTATCTAATCATTCTAGTGAAAATTTAAAATTTGTAATTGATAATTCATTAAGTGATTATCAATAACAATTTTTAAAATTTCATTGTAATCATTAAATTGACACTAATATTTGGTCAAAGTTTATTTTTGTTGACCATAAAAAGTCAAAATGAGACTATCTTTCTGGGTCAGAGGGAGTAGTTTGATCCCTCAAGAATATTTTTTATTAATTTGGTCCCTCATATTGGGTTTTTGTGTCAGCTCGTCTCTTTTATCGGTGAAATATTTTATAATATCAAAAATATCCCTAAATTTAAATAATACTTTGATCTTTATACTTAAAAAAGTTTTATTAGTTTAATCACATGTGAATATAAATTTCTTTAATATCTCTAGAAGTAAGAATTACAGTATTTTGGATAAAAGAATCGATTAAAAAAACGACAGCTATATTAGACATTGGTAGTACTACTTATTTTTCTTCTTCAATTGTTTTTTTTTTTTTTTTTTTGTTTACTCATGACTTGTGAGTGATGTGTGCATATGTGGTAGAGAGATTGTTAATTAATGGTAGAGGCAAAGTAGAGACAAGACATGTGAGAAATTGGTAAGAGTCAC
The DNA here is from genome assembly GCA_026119855.1 of Campanula takesimana. Lineage (NCBI taxonomy): Eukaryota > Viridiplantae > Streptophyta > Magnoliopsida > Asterales > Campanulaceae > Campanula > Campanula takesimana. Next base: position 478,034 of record JAOWBW010000705.1, read on the forward strand.
ATTTAGTAAGAGGTAATAATGCAAAACAAAACTTGAAAAGTAGGGCAAAAAAGTTTTTTTTTTTTTTTTTTTTTTTTTTTAAAGAACCTTTAAAAATGGGTACCTTAGCTTCCAATTTATGGTTAGGCTTACCACCTGTTTCATGTGACACTGTCTATGTGTAGATTAAAAATGGCTAGAGCTAGGGCTACTTAACTTCAATTGAAAGCTCAATGCTGACTTATTTTACAAATGAGTGATTCTCAAGAATCATAAATATACTTAAGTGACTTATCCCCACTTCCAATTCTTCATACTATCCCTAATGAGTGGAATTGTAGTGTTGTAATTCCTAACTAACTGCGCAACAGTCCGAAAAGAGACGTGAATATAAACTTTATTAAATAAACAGTTTATTATGTCAGGTTATGTATCATGATGACATCAAAATATTGGAATTTGGAGATCATATCAAGTTCTTTAAATTTATTTAAATGTCTTAAGAAGTAAATGAATAAATTTTCACTAAATATGGGGAAGAAAAAAAAAGAGAATAACAATACTAGTATTAATTCCAATAGGAAACATGTGGTATGGTGAGTCAGGAGGGGAGACAGCAATACCCATTTGCTCATTTGTTAATGTAGAAAATCTGCCATTTTGTCCCGTACCTTGATATACTTGATCTAAGTCGTCTATTATACTCCGTCCCAGCATACGTAGCACTAGAGGAGTTTGGATACTAATTAAGAAAAAACTATTAAATGTGTGGTAGAAAATGAAGAGAGAATGAGTGGAGTAAATAGTAACGATAGTTGATAAATTGAGTGGTGGAATATGAAGAGAGAGAATGAGTGGGGTTGAAAAATTTTCATTTTGGGCAGTCTTACTTTTAGTGGGACGTCCCAAAAAGGAAAGAAGTCTCACTTCGTGCAATATAAACATTTTATATTGCACGATGCATTTTTATTTTAAAAGACATTTTAAAATTGTTTACTTCTTACACAATTTTTTTTTAATAAAGGTGCATAAATATATTTGTTATAAGTATTCTAAAAAATAACTAGTGAATTCTTTTTCAGGCAAAACACATTTTAGAGATATAATAGTTTTTGACAAAAATGACATTTAGGGACAAAAATGTAATGAAAATAACCATTTCATTTATAGAATTTATAGAAGGATTACTATCCTTCGTCTCAAGTTAGTGTCAACTAGTGATCAAATTTTAAAATTTTGACCAATAATTTTAAAAAACATAATGATTCTAATAAAAATTTAAAATTTGTAATTGCATATGATTAATAATGTTTTCAATAACAATTTTTAGAATTTTATTAAAATCGTTATTTTTTTTATATAAATTATTGGTCAAAAGTTATATCAAATTGACCACTAATTCACGCTGAACTGAGATGGAAGGAGTATTTCTCTGACATTATGGATTAGTATACCTCTGTTGTCTAGGTCCCACAAAAAAAAAAATAAAAAAAAAAATAAAAACCTCACAATCAAATTGAGATTATATTTTCATAATTGTCACAATTGATGTAATCTATCATAATATTGGTCTCTTCTTTAAGCAAAACAATGAGATTACAATCACTCTTGCACCACTCCAGCTCAAACCAGTACATTATACTCTTTATTTTAAAATTACAATCTCATAAACAATAAATAATAACCTCGGCCAGCACGACACATTTTACATGGTACAAGAAAAAAAAAAAAAAAACTAAGTTTCTTCCCACGAAAAAAAAATGAAAATGAAAAGAGAGAGAGAGAGAATGAGGGAATTTGATCACCGTTGACCCGAATGAGTAGGGTTGACCAGTTTTGGTAGATAGCTTCTTAAGCATACCCTTTCTTTTTCTTTTTTTTCCTCCATTTTTTGTTCAATATAAAAAGATAGGTTTAACTTTAATGCTTTGTGAACCTCTGAAGAACTTCAAAGTAGTCAGGGAAAGTTTTTCGGGTGCAACCGGGATCTTTAATGGTGACCGGAACATCAGCACAGGCAGCAAGAGAGAAGGCCATGGCCATCCGATGATCATCGTACGTGTCTATGGCTGTCACATTAAGTTTCTCCGGTGGGGTAATTATGCAGTAATCTGGTCCTTCTTCAACCGTCGCTCCAAGCTAAAAATTTCAACAACATATTCCAAAGTTAAATTTATAAAGTTATAATTATATGGAATTTACTAAAACGTGAAATTCCAGTAATGCCCTTTATACCTTTGTGAGTTCTGTGCAAATGGCAATCATTCTTTCAGTTTCTTTGACTCTCCAGCTTGCCACTACAAGTAGTATACAAGAAGTCAACTTTTTATTTAAATCACAGTTCTTTAAGTTACAGGCTTACAGCAGATTTTAGGTAATACATACTGAAATTGAGACTACTTGAAGCTGACAGCTAGGGACCTAGGGTCTAGGGCCGAGCTTTGACTTTTCAAACTCGCCCTTTATTTTAAAGCAAGCTCGAGCCAATGAGCTTGTGTTCAAAATCAACTTGATTACTTCAAGAACGAGCTATAATGGAAGCTCGACAACAAAATAAAGAATACTATAGTAGTAATCACATAAAATATACTCCCTCCGTATGATCTTCCTACTTTTTCCACCGTTATAGCGAACGAACTTTAAACAATAATTTTAGGTTGATTTAATTGTCTTAATGAAAATCTAAAACTTCATGTTATTGGTAGTATTGTTTATGGTGTATCAATAACAAGTTTTAGACTTCCATTGCTATCATTAAATTAAATTAAAATTATTTCTCACAGTTCCTTTGTAATAACGGCAAAAAAGTATGAAGATCATTTTGAGACGGAGGTAGTACACAACTTGTAAATATTCTGTGATTACCGAGCTTAAGCAAGGTCAAGCTGTGCTTATTTAACCTCAAGCATTATACATGCTTGAGTTTGACTTGAAACCAACACAAATTGAACCTAGTTGAGCTTTAAACAGGCTATAACCAAGCCAATCTCGAGCCATCTTAGCTTATTAAACATCTCTACTGACAGTTGTCTGAACATTAAAGATTCCAAAATTATAGTAATTTAGTTTCTTTTGAGGTTGTTGCTTGTGTTTATGGCAGATCCATATGAAACTTGGCAATTACTTAAGCCACAAAAGATGTTTCCAATGCATCATTTGAATTTAATAGTGTAAATAAACACAGGACTTGCCGCTCCATACTTGATTCTTGTGCACAATATCAACTGAACTTTTAAATTCTAATATGATACTCCCTCCGTCCTGAAAAGATAGTCTCATTTGACTTTTGAAGGTCAACACAAGTGAACTTTAACCAGACACTAATGTCAATCTAATCATCCTAGTTAAATTCTAAAACTTGTTATTGATAAACTAGTAAATGATTTATCAGTAACAGCTTTTAGAAATTCATTGGGATGGTTAGATTGACATTAGTGTTTGGTCAAAGTTCACTTGCGTTGACCATCAAGAGTCAAATGAAACTATCTTTCCGGGACGGAGGGAGTATCTAATATTTCCTTGAGATTGCACGCTTTTGGTGGTCAAACTGCAATTAATGAATTTTCAAGGGGGAAATCATACCGTCTCTTATGGCGGTGGGGCCATCAGCATAAAGTGCAACTACGGCAAGAGTCATGGCAACATCTGGCATTTTATTCATGTTGACATCAACAGCACGCAAGTGCGTCCTTCCAGAAGAAGTCTGTGCCGGCCCTTTAACCGTCACACTATTCTCTGTCCAGGTTACTTCACACCCCATTTGCCCAAGAACCTCCGCAAATTTCACATCCCCCTTCATTATGATGAAAAATAAAAAAGGTGAGATGGATCGAAAATATGAGAGCATGGGAAAAGTTGCACATTCACGTGTATGATTATATTGGTGTAAATAAAATTATTTTCTGTCACCATATATCTAAGGTGGAAATACACGGACGTCAATGTGGAATGATTCATTTCATGTGAGCATCGAAAATAACACTAGTACAGATATGCAGATACAAAATGCGGAAAAGAAAAGTGATTTATTGGCGTGAAAGTAGGGTTCGGGTAGCAGTTTTCATGACCCGTGCGGGTTAGGGTCGGGTTCGGGTTTTGATATTGACCCGCCGTGATCTGACCCGACCCGCACCCTCATGTACAAAGTCAAGATATTATGTTAGTTAATCATATAATATGTTGTTCAATTTATTTTTGTAGTTGTTTTTTAGTGAGGTTTGATGATTTTAAACTAATTTTTATAACTAATTAAAATTTAAGCTTAGACATAGATTGGGCTCAAGCAAATATGAGCTGAAATTTTTATAATTTGATACGCTTTGGGTCGGGTTCGGGTTCGGGTCACTCCTTTTTGCCGGTGAGGGTCGGGTTCGGTTTTGACGAAACCCGACCCGTTGCCATCCCTAGGCATGACGACTAACCACACCTTATATGAGACTTCACTTATCTAGCCAATTACATTCATTTCAGAAATATTTATCCAAGATGGGGCCTACCGAAGTATATATGAATAAAGAGAAAGAGAACAGCGTGCTAATATTTCAAATGAGAAATTGTAAAAACGACACCCTACTTATTTTGGAATATGTCATGTGTCTCTCCCAGATTTACGCACAAAATAAAGCAAGAACATCAGATAGAGCTTAGGCGATTCTATCATAAAGAAGAGAATGCAGAAAAGATAATGTTTTAAGACTTTTACGTTTGAAACTTCAAATTAGTGCAAGAAGTACCTGTAAGCTGCTTGTCCCACAGCCTTCAACTGTGACGGTTCCACCTGTGATGGCAGCACCAGCTAAAAAGTAACTAGCACTTGAAGCATCACCTTCTACAAAAGCACTTCCAGGAGACCTGATAAAATATTAATATTTTTATTAGTTGTGACGCTGAAGCCACGTCAAACTTTTCTTGTTTTCAAAATTTTGTTCCTATTTATAAAACATATTCTCCCTAAAAATCAAATGACTACATAAAAATCTCGCCTAGTTTCATCCCTATTCAAAACATACCGATCTTAAACTTATTTTATTAATAACAAATAATCTCAACACATTTCATAATCTTAATCTGTAAAATATTTATCAGTAATTAATTTATTTAAATATTTATCTGTAAATAATTTATTTAATTATTTACTATCTCGAACATATTAAGTACTACCGTCCCTAAATGAATGTCCATTTTCAAGAAATTTTACCCCCAAATGAATGTCCTTCACGTAAAAAACCTTATCCCCAGAATGATTTTTACCAATTATTTTTTCACCAGTCATTTTATATTTGCAAACTAAATGTTTAGAAAGTGGATAACAAGATTATTTATGCATCTTTACCATTTCATTGTATAAAAAGTAAGCCTTTTCAGAATACCGCCCAAAATGAAATTGGGGAATTCATTCAGGGACGGAGGGAGTACTAATAATTAAGTACCATTAACGCTTTAACTATATGCTATAAAATGTTTTTCTAGATTATAAAAAATTACTCCCTCCGTCCTAGAGTAAGAGTCCTACTTTCTATTTTGGTACGTCCCAGAGTAAGAGTCTCTTTCCTAAAATGACAAAGAATTTTTACTATTCATCCCACTCATTCTCTCTCCTACTTTACTTTTATACTCGCAACACCAATCAACTTACTATTCCCTCCCACTCATTCTCTCTCCTACTTTACTTTTACACTCGCAACACTTACTTTACTTCTACCATTTCTTAATCTCCGTGCAAATGGGAGGTAGGACTCTTACTCCGGGACGGAGGGAGTATAACATTATAAAAGACTAAGCAAAACAAAAAAGATGCGCACACATTCACACAAGTGTCATGAAAGACTCACTTGTACTTTTGACCTCCACGAATCAAAAACCTGTCCCAGCTACCACTATGTTCTACTGAGACACCAAACCGTTCCATCAACTTCAGTGTCATCTCAACATATGGAACGGAAATTAATTTGTCAATAATTTCAATCTCCACATCTCCAAGAGCGAGGAGCTGCCATGAGCAAGGCAGTCAAATACTGACTACTAACTGATCCGGACAGCTTAACCTGCAAATGAACCACAAGAAGGATGAGTGAGAATAATATGATGGGCGCCCTAATATGATAGCCAAAACTTCTGCTTAATAAAGTTTCTATGTAAGACATCGCCTTTCCGCTTAAAGGGTCCACATTCTAAAGTAAAACTAATTAAATAAATAAACATATATAAAAGAAATATTTGGAGCACAAAAAGGTGAATGTTAAGGTGATTATATTTTAACCTTTCCACCAGGAAGACCTCCATTTCCTACAACACGGACTGGGGGGCAGTTGGTACCAAGAAAACAATCAACATCTGCTCCAAGCTGCTTTAACCCTGTGACTAAATCCCCGATTGGCCTCTCTCTCATACGGGGAACCCCATCAAGTATATAGCTGAAAACACATAGAAGAGCGAACAAATCAACATTACATTCTAATAGAAATAATAGAAACCCATTTCAAAATATAAGACGTTCAAAGTTCGGCATCTTGGACCCAAGGCCATATTGGTCAGATTCACGATAAAACTGAATATCGCCATGTAGATAAGAATGTTGATAACTTCACCTTTTTTCAATATTAAGGTAATTTCTATATGAATATAAAAAATGCCTTCTAAAAATCCAAACTTGTAGAAAAGAAAAGACGCAAAATGTAAACGTTTACAAAGATAATAGCTTCAACGAAGTTTAGCTTAAATGACCTTGAATTTCCACCAGCAGCGGCAACTGCAGCAGTTAATGGACGCATTGCTGTCCCTGCATTACCCAGGAAAAGCTGAATTTCATCTCTAGATTCATTACCCACCGGAAACACACCCCCACAACCTTCAACAGTTACTCTTTTAATTGCAGCCTCTTCTTCTACACGTAGTCCTAGAGTTCTTAAAGCACCAAGCATGAAATGGACGTCATCGCTGTGCAATAAGTTGTCTACGACAGTTGTTCCCTGAAAATAATTCAAATCACAGTTCTTAAAACAAGAAGATAAAAAGTAGGAACTGACAAAGAGAAAATAATTACAAAAAAAAAAACATGGTAACATAAGTGGTTTTGAGTAGTAGTTTCAGTTGTGAAGAACTGGATAGTGATAAACATGAACACACTACCTGAAGAAAAGAATATGATGTCGAAGCCAAACTCTAGGAACGCAAACTAGTACAACCAGTGATTGTAAATGAGTACAAGTTAGAGATTAAACAAAACTCAACTTTAGCTAGGAATAAGTGGTGTAATAATTTATTGAGACATAATTCAAAACAACCTGACCCAAATGTAGAGATTAGTGGCCGATTTCCAGACTACATGGCATTGAGCAATACCAGGTTTACAAAAAAAAGTTTACAAAATCCTATTACAAATACAGTTGGCAATAAATGATTGGATATTGAATTACTGAGTAGTGGGGTCTACAAACACAACATCCAATCATTCATTGACAACTGCATTAGCAACCAAAATTTTGTGAACATTTTTTGTAACTTTAGTTTTACTCTATGTCATTATGTCCTCCAATGATCGGCTACCGTCCTGTATAGTACAAAACATCTCAGTACATTCCTAACTTAACTTGTTTGGGTTTTAAATACTAACTCAACTTGTTTGGGTTTCAGTTACTAAATCGTTCTTCACCACTATGTCATTCAACACAAGATCCTTCCTAACAGGTAATCAATGACCTTTCAATACACCCCCATACATTTTGTCAAACACTTCACAATACAATGAACACAGCATACATGTTACAGAAAAAACTCGTAATACAGCCCTAACTTAAGAGCTATTAACAGTTGATGCCTTTCTGTTGGCACAAAAGTTGGAGCATGTATGATCTTAACTTGATTACTAATAAGTAATAAGAACGCAGACTTTCGGTAGGCACAAAACAGCGCACACTATCTTTTTCAGGCACGAATGACTGCAAATGTATGGCTGAGGACAAGCTCAATGCAAGGTGCCAAACCATGGCTGCCTTGTACTAGGCGGGAATGCATTTAAGCAATCTAATCCAACTATAAAGCTTGTCTAACAAGCACGAGGGCAAAATAATTGAGACGCTCAGCCAATTAATTTATTCCTCTCAAGGGAAACAATCACAAAGCAACATAACCAAACAGAGGTAAACTAACCAAGCACAAACAAAAAGAATACTCATCGAAATGACACGTATATCTCATTTCAAATCAGTAACATCCTAAAACTACTTACAATCAATCACATTTCCGTAAAGTCCCACCTTACAAGACTAGTCAAACAATGTTTTTCCCAATAATCACAATTACAGGTAAAGAGGTAATATAAAGCAAGAATTTAAAAATGCTTTAATCAAACTACAAACTGATATCAAAGCCAGAACAAAATCCAATCAAATTAACAAAAGGGTACCTCAGAAAGGGCAGCAAGAAGTAGAATCCGATTGGACAGAGACTTAGACCCAGGTAAATAGACAGTACCGGAGATCTCCTTAATGGGTTGCAACACAATCTCCTCCGGCGACGTTGACGGCTTCTCAGCGGTGGCAACCGCAGAAGCTGAAACGGAAAGGGGTCTCCTTACAAAAGATTGGTTCTTCAAACTCCACGAAATCGATGGTGGGTTTTCAAGATTTTGGGATCGTCCGAAAGATAGAAGAGAATTGAGGGGTTTTGGTTTCTGACCTTTTGGGTTGTTTGAATTGAATTGAACCGTTTGAATGCCATTGCTAATGTTACTAATTTGAGCCATTTTTTTGCTATCTCAATCTCTGTTCTTGTTTCTTTGTCTAATTGAAGAAGGGTTTTTGTTGGGGTGGGCAGTTTTACCAACCAACTTTGTCAATTACTAGTGTTTGTGGAATTGAAAGGAATGAGTTGAGAGTTGGTGGGAGTTTGTGTGGTGGTGGTAGAGAAGTGGTAGTCTTATTGTCACTCCCCTTAAACCATGCACAATGGTTTCTTCCCATATTTTCTCTCTTCCAACTCATCCATTCAACACACATTCAACAAAACACTTTACAATGCTTTGTTTAATCCCCCGTTCAACAATTTTCTCATTCATCATCCTATACCCACCACTTGAAATTTATTTTTTATTTTTTATTTTTATGATTAGTGTTGAAATAGTTATTATTGAGATCCATTTAAAAAAATGGGTTTTTTTTTTTGTCGGAATACAATGAAACTTACGTCAATTTAAAGAATTTTTTTTAAGGAATTTTGTCAAAAAAAAAAAAAAAACAAATTTTCTGTGAAATAATTGAGCTCAAAAATTGGGATAAAAAAATAATTCATCAACCAATGGAGAGTTGCCAAGTGGCTCAACTTTGCTGACTTTTGGTTTTCACACTTGTGAATGTTTTCAACAAAAACATTCACACAATGCCATTAAACCAACCATTGTGAGCATTAAACCAAATTTTTGTGTAATGGGCATTCACACAACCCATTCAACAACCATTGTATATGGTCTTATATGAGTTTGTGGATTTTGTTTTAATATTAGCTATTACTATTATTTGTAAGTTGTTCAAAATATTTTCATTGTTAAAAAAAATAGAAAAATCATTTCAAAACAGAAAGAGTACGAATTAGAGATGATTGTACATCAAACCTAAAAAGTTGGATCAACTAGCTCGAGTTTTCATGACCAAATGAACTATTAGATAACGGATTTGAATTTGCTCCAGCGAGCTCTTCTCTATAGCCTTAGTTGTTTCATCTCGTCTTATTTGTTTGCTACGAACGAAATGTTTTGAGTTTGGTGGAACTCATAAGTTTTCGAATCGATTTTAATCACACGGCGAAGATATCAATGTGGTCGAATCAAGACCGCAATGAAGAAGAGGAGCAAAGATTTGCTTGAACAAATCCATGTTCTTAAATAAAATAGCGGGGAAAAGAAAAAGAGAAAAAACTTAATTTTGATTAGTGATTTTAGTTTTCTTTTAATAGGAATATCCGAGTATAATGTAATGATTGTCTGATGTGTGCTTTGTTTATGCTTTCATTTTTTTTTTTTTTATGATGTTGGATAAAACTCTAAACTTCACATATTGTCCTGGTTTATTTTTTAAAATTCAATAATTTGTAGGATTGTGAACTGTGAAGTAATAGCGGATAGGAATAGTTGGTGGGACCCAGAAGTAGGTAAGGGTTTGCACTTTGCACCCCTTACAAATACCTAACCACTTGGGGTTGGTGGCTGAAGAACCGTTATGGTCACATGGATCACTTTTAAACTGGGCCTTTGTTAACATACAATATACTCCCTCCGTCCCAAAATGATTTTCTCATTTGCCATTTTTTATTGGCCTAAAAAGTTCTTCACATTTATACATTTTAGGCTTAAACAAAGCATGGCTAGTAAAGCAAGTGTTCATATCCTTAAAAAGTTTGAATAGTCAAACGCGAAGATCATTTTGGGCCGGAGGGAGTACTACCTGTACAGTATATATGAGCCCAATCACCAGCAGGGCCTGAAGTTGGTGTTCAGTGTAATGGGTCGGGCCCGGATTCCAAGTCCGGCCCGTGTTTAAACCTTGCATGTTGGGCCTAATCCGTCAGGCTTTGACCAACCCATTGACCTTTTTTTGTTAAGGAAAAGCGTTGGCAAGCTATGAAACGGATCGACCTGTAGCCCGCAGACTCGTTGTCCGTGCTACCCGATTGGCAACGGATCATGCGTAATGGACCTTTGTCAGGTGGGCTTTTCAAGTCGCTTTTGAACTTCTCCAACAACAATACTACTCCGAAACTGCCAAACCTTATTTTGTCTCAAACCGATCTGAACTGAACCATCAATTACTAATGACTGTTACATGTTACAATAAAACTGAAAGATGAAAAGTTACTGGTGTAGCGAATCTCAAAAAGAAGATTGAAAAGGAAATAAAGTGAATAGTGAAAGAGGATATGGTGAAACTATTCTTAGAGGTATGTATGGCCAATACCATACCAAACCAAAACTAGAGTAGTGTCAAAAACAAAATGAAGCATATGCCATAAGGATCATTTCATGTTTAAGAGTAGTATCAATCAATGTGGATGGACAACCACCCTATCTATCCACCTTCAAGGGAAGGAAGGCCAAGAATTGCTATGCACACCAACTGTTTGCGATAATGCCAAATATCTTGCCATATTTTTGTTCTTCAGACAATACATTTTTATACCATTATGGTCTACAAAAGTCAAATTTACCTCCACAGTCGTTTGTTTGAAATACTACCAGTTCACAAACGAACCTAGTTTTACGATGAACCAGTTTGTTAATGAACAAAGAATTAAAGACCAAATTTCGTACATAAAATCAAGAAAGAAAACCTACAAAGTGTCATTCCATACAATTACAAAACTCAATAACATGTTTTCAGTCTCAGGTGATGATGATGATGATGACGATAATGATACAAATCCAAAACGAGTGTTCATGAATCCTAAATCTCTATTTCAATCTTGATTCAGTTTGCAGGCCTAGCTGCTCCACTGAAGAAAAAAAAAAAAAAAAAACACACAGCAAAAGATATAAACTTTATCTTCCTTTATTACCAGATCTTAAAGAGGCCCTGATGAACTGAGCTGAATATATTAACGCCGCCTTTTTCCAGCATAAATTCCCCAATCCAGAACCCAAATGTAATTAATCAACACCTAAGAAACTGACTTAGCTGCTGCAATAACAGCCTCTGCTGTGATACCATACTCTTTGTATATCTTAGGTGCAGGTGCACTCGCCCCAAATTTATCAATTCCAATTGCTTTACCTTTGCTTCCAACAAATTTCCCCCACCCAAATGTAGATGCAGCTTCGATACTAACCCTAGCTGTTACTCCTGATGGAAGTACGCTTTCCTTGTATTCATCTGATTGGTCATCAAAAAGTTCCCAAGAAACAAAAGAAACAACCCGCACGGACTTCCCTTCCTTTCTGAGTTCATCAGCAGCCTTGGATGCAATTTCTAACTCCGACCCAGTTGCCATCAAAATGACGTCAGGCTTGTTGCCCGATGAGTTGTCAGAAATGGTGTATCCTCCTTTGGCTACTCCTTCAATGGAAGTTCCGGGCAGGTTGGGCAGCTTTTGCCTAGAGAGAGCAAGAATTGATGGTCTCTTCCTGTTCTCAACTGCAACCTTGTATGATCCAGCTGTCTCGTTTCCATCAGCAGGGCGGAGCATCAAAATATTGGGCATGGCCCTGAAACTAGCCAAATGCTCAACGGGCTGATGGGTCGGCCCGTCTTCCCCAAGCCCGATTGAGTCGTGGGTCATTACATAAATTACTCCTGCTTCTGACAAGGCGGAGATTCTTATTGCCCCTCTCATGTAATCAGTGAAGACAAAGAAAGTTGCACAGTAGGGGATGAAGCCAGGGCTGTGGAGAGCAATACCGTTACAGATGGCTCCCATACCGTGTTCACGGACACCAAACCTGATATTACGTTCTTCTGGGGTGTTTTTTTGAAAGTCACCAAACATTTTCATTAGGGTCATGTTGGAAGAGGCAAGATCAGCACTTCCACCGATTAGGCCAGGAAGAACAGTTGCAAGAGCATTAAGGTTTGCTTGAGAAAGGTTTCGGGTGGCATCTGCTGGGGTCTCTGGAGTATATGTCTGAAGAAGAAAGCAAGAAAATGGTTACATATGCATCCTACGTTACAACATGATAACCCATACTGAAATACTCCATCCGTCCCATAAAGATAGTAGTATTTTTAATGGTGTGTATCAGTAATAAGTTTTAAAATTTCATCTGGGCAATTAGTTTTTCCTATACTTTGTTCAAAGTTCAATTAATATGAATATTAAAAAAGTGAGACTATCTTTATGGGACGGAGGGAGTGGATAGTGAATGACAAGATACTCACTGGAAGAGCTTTCTCCCAACCAGCAGGTAGTTCACCGGTTGCAATTGACTTCAGTTCAGCAGCCTCCTCAGCATACTTCTTCTCGTATTCAGCAAACTTGGCATTCCATGCAGCTTCAAGAGCAGCACCTTCAGGTACATGACGACTCCAGTGCCTAAATCAGAGAAATATAATATTTAAAAAATCGATCACACATTAACAAAACTTCCAAGCTGATCCAAAATGTAGGTAATAAGCCTTATACGTACTTTTTCACATCCTCAGGTACGTGGAATGGCTCATATGGCCATCCAAGATTTTGCCTAGTGGCATCAACTTCCTTGGCACCCAGAGCAGCTCCGTGTACACTGTATGAGTTAGCCTTGTTTGGGGACCCATAACCAATTGTTGTTGTCACCTGTATTTGAAGAAAATTTAGACAAAAAAAAAATCTTTCTTACTACTCTACATAAAGATTAGCTGCAATATCTATGCTTTCAGTTAGTATCTGACCTTGATAAGGGTGGGCTTGTCCGTCACAGCCTTTGCTTCTTTGATGGCAGCACGAATTTCATCATAGCCGGTGTTTCCATTCTTCACCCAAATTATGTGCCATCCAAGACCCTCAAAACGTTTATCAACACTCTCGGTAAATGCAATTTCTGTGTCTCCATCAATGGAGATATGGTTGTCATCATAGAAAGCAATCAATTTTCCAAGTCCCCAATGCCCAGCAAGGGAACAGGCTTCATTTGCAATCCCCTCCATTTGACATCCATCCCCAACAATACAGTATCTAAAGAAATAGATACAAGTTATAACATGAGAAATAAATGAAGCATATATGTAATAGAAACGGAAATTATAAACAGGATTTCATACAAAATGGACCCTCGTTATTTTATAGTGCCCCATTATAAAGATAAAGCAAACAAACGAGATAAAGATGTTTACGTGTAATGGTCAACAATCTCACTGTCTGGCTTGTTGAATCGAGCAGCCAGGTGCTTCTCCGCAAGGGCCAAACCAACAGCGTTAGCAATACCTTGACCAAGAGGGCCTGAGTGAAAAAGAATTACACTGTGAGATTATAAAAATCCCTTATTACGTATCAACTCAAGCATCATAATATAGCTTTCCTGGGGATTGAGAGATGCAAAAGCAATAAGAATCTAACCAGTAGTGACTTCAACACCAGGGGTCTCAAAGTTCTCAGGGTGACCGGGAGTTTTACTTCCCCATTGACGGAAACTCTTCAAGTCCTCTTCCTGATAAGACAATAGAACTTAAATTATTATCAATGATTCTAAACAATTGGAACTTCAACCAAGAGAATCTTGTTACATTAAGGTTATATCATGATGTGAAGTTCGGAAGAAACGGTGAATCAAAAAGTCAAACATGACAACAGTAGACAATAATGGAAAGAAAGAACAAAACTCATCCAGATTACTTTCATACACCAAAAGTGCTAAAGAAATGTACACAAGATTAAGATAGTCGATCCAGTAAAATTAGACATCCTATCAATTTAATTAACAAACATGGAAACAAATGTACTTAGTTCTAGTGTCTATCTCAAGCATTTAGAGATCTCCACCTACCACACCTACCACTCTCTTCCTCCCAACACACACACAAACACACACTAATGAGATGAAGACATACACTAGAGATTTGTGTGAAAAATACACACCATTGTAGATAACACACACACACACACACACACTAATGAATTATCAAGATCACACACATAATATTGAATTGTTTAACACATAAACACACACATAAAAGAAAAACAGTAGTGAATTGTGAATCCCACTTCTCAATTTCAAAAAATGCCATACCAATCAATCATACAAATAAACCCACATCCCAAAACACCTCACTAACTACACTAACAAGAAAATTAACCCAATTAAGAAATAAAAAGATTGAATCGAAATCAACTAACCTGGACGGCATCATAACCAGCAAGATGAAGCAAAGCATACTGAAGCATACACCCATGTCCAGCAGACAACACAAACCTATCCCTGTTAAACCAGTACGGATTCTTGGGGTTATACCTCATAACCTCATCATACAATATATGCCCCATTGGCGCACATCCCATCGGCAGACCTGGGTGACCGGAATTCGCCTTCTCGACTGCATCAATGGCCAAGAACCTAATCGTGTTGACCGACAAGTCAACCAAAGAAGTATCCGTCTTGTCGAGTGTCTCCACGGCGGCGGAAGCCCTGACCTTGCGGGCAGCTACGACACGGCGGCCGGGAGTGGCGACGGTGGCGGAGGAAGTGGATTTGAGACGGGAGGAGAAGGCGGGTAGGGAGACATTTGTAGTGGGTTGTTGTGGAGATGAGCCATGGCGGGTGACTGAGCGAGAAAGTGCGGCTTGGGAGAGGGTTAGTGAAGAAGATGCAGCCATGGCGGATGGCTTTTAGAGAGAGAGATTGCTTTAGAGAGAGAGAGAGAGAGATTGGTTGGGGGAGAATGGGTTTTATTTAAGGGCGTGTTTGGTTGAAAATGTTGTTTAAAGATAGGAGAGCAGTTACAGGTGGCTTATCAGTGGGTGGATGAGAGGAGACGAATTGTTGATCATTTTCGTGTAATTAATTTGTTTATTGCTTTTAAAGAAAAAATGTTTGTTCTGTACAAAAAAAAAAGTTAATTTGTTTACTTTTGTAAATGAAAAATGAATATATTCAACTCATGACTAGCAAGAAATTTTGGTTGAGGTTTGAAAATAGTTTATGAGGATAGATATGATGGATCAGTTTAAGTCATTAAAGTCATGCTCTAAAAAGCTACTCCCATCCAAAATAACTGTCGGTCAATCGGATGTAACTTTAACCAATAATTTAAATAAAAAATAATGATGTTAATAAAAATCTAAAATTTGTTATTGTATTATACTTAATAATTTTTAATAACAAATTTTAGATTTTTATTAAGAACATTATTTTTTGTTTAAATTTATTGGTCAAACTTACATCTGTTTGACCAAAAGTGACAATTATTTTGGACCAGAAGGAATAAGTAACTTAAAACAGACGAGCATACGACTAGTTTAATGGTTTCCGGCTAACACACTCTGGTGTGAAAATAAATACAAATTTTATGAAAGCTTATCATCAATATAAAGAGTTAAAAGTTTAGATATCGTAAATAGTTGATTGTAATTGGATTAGGAATACGCAAATAAATACTGAGAGATTATTGGGATTGGGAGTGATCGTCTCCGGGCCGCCGTTCTTTGTTTGAGGTGACGTGGGTCAATCTAAACAAGACCGAGGACGACCTTGGTGCCGATAGGGCATCGCTATGCTCGGGTTTTGATGAAGGCGGATATGTACAAATGTGGGCTCTGTGTCGAGCTTGAGTTTGTTTCACCATTCTTCGGAGCCGACGAATCAGCTTTTTTATTGGACTTTATGAGTTGAGGCCGTCAATTTCTAGGTTGGGCTCGACTCAATAAGCTTCACCAGGTTTATACGGTTCAATTTTCGCAATTGATTTGGTAATATTAATTTTATACTAAAATTAATTTTATTTTTAACTCTAGGAAGATCCAAATAAATTACTATATAAATAGTTTAACATGTGATCCTCTCTACCTTTATAATTACTAATCTCTCCGTCATATATTAAATGTAATATTTTACTTCCAATACTTTTAGGTTATGTCTTTCGTTTGAAAATGATAGTTTTACGGAAACTATAGATAAAAACTACACAAAATATCGGGAAAAAGCATGTTTTACAATGGCTTATATAAAACATGTTTTCAACTCAAGTACAGGAAACCCATTTCTTCTTAGTGCAAAACACATTTTTCATAAGACCAACTCTAAAAACTAACTTCAACGCAAAAAAAATATTTCTTTTAGAATAACACAATTATAGCATACAAAAGTATATGATCATAAAATTAATATGTCAAATTCTCGAGCGTTCTATATTTACATGTGTAACTAATGGAGTATATCTTTCGATAAAGATGGTCTGAAGCAGGAAATGAAAAGACAGTAACGTTCGAACTAGGAACAATCTTATATTACATTACAGTTTGAGATCGGGTGTTCGTTTAGTCAGACTGCACACGCCTCAACTCTGATACAACTCCATTATATTTAGTCAAGATGGTGATCAATCAAAGCAAAAGTCAAGTTCTTATCTTTTCTAAGAAAGGGTTTTCGCATCATCACGAACTCATTCATAGTAACAATGTTGCTTCAAAAAAAAAAAATTATAATTCCCCTCTCAAATATTCATTTTATGTTTTAATAAAATTTTAGTCAAACATACATTACGTATTGCAAATAGTCGGTCAAAGTAAACTATAGAATAGAGTAAAATGAAATGGAAACTCAAAAGTATTATTGAATCTAAACCGAAACTTGACCAACAAAAGTATTGCGGTCTTCCGCATCCATCCCACGGGCTATAATATTTCATTTCGATTTCTTCTCATCTAAGATATCTCATTCACCAATTTTCTTCATTTTTTTTAAGAAGAAGAATTTCATTATATCTTTTAAAATTTCCAGAATAATATATTACTCCCTCCGTTTCATAATACATGACGTTTTAGAAGCAATTTTTTGTTTCAAAATACTTGACGTTTTACTATTACCAAGAAAGAATTACTCCTGTTTACCTATTATACCTTTATTCATTAATTGTGAACTATTTCTTGTATAAGCAATTAAATGCTTAGGTAATTGAATATTTTTAGGGGCACATATGTCTTTTTAATATGTATTAATTGCATTTCTTAATATGTGTGAAGGAATCTAAAATGACATGTATTATGTAACGAATGGAGTAATTAAGAAACTAATACATCAAGAGGATAATTTCACCATTTTAGAAGTTGGATAAATGCACTACTCAACGGTCAAAACTGAGCATAGTTTTGAGATGGGTTATGCCTGGGCAAGGCCCAACAGAACCAAGGGAATTGTGCCATCAAACTTTAAAAGATGTATAAAATCCGTTTTACATTAAAAGATTGTTTTACATTAAAAGATGAAAACATCTTTTACACTAAAGCGAGTGTAAAACAAATTTTTCTCGACGGAAAAAAAAAATTGGGTGCAAAAGAAAAGGATGTTTCTGGCTGGGTGTCATCATGGAAAAGGAATAAATTTATAGAATATCCATATCCTTAATCACTCCCATTATTCAATCATTAAAATCACATTAATACAACAAAAGACGTCATTATCATTCATTAATACCCGCTTTTTACTGTTAATTACTCCAAACATCACGGGTGTGCTTCATTTTGCAAAATGCCCCTTCTTTCCATTATACTTTTATGATTCATGCCATTCTGCCTTACAATTTGCTTATTATTTTCCACTGTCTTAAAAAAAAAAAAAGACCTTTTTTAATATAAGAAGCAATATGAAAAGATTGACTTTTTAATTATACTCTCTTCGTACGAACTTTGATAATATTATTACTTTCAATCTAATCAATCATCTTATTTCTAATAAAATTTTAATAATTATTGTTAATAAATTACTCAAGGTATTATCAATAATAATTTTAAATTTTACTATGATGATTAAATTGACATTAATATTTAATCAAAGTCTACTTGTGTTGACCATCAAATGTCAAATATGACTAACAAAAATGAGATGGAATAGTAAAAAATATTCACTTTTAAACTTTTAGTTTTGCAAGTATAAACTGAAATATAAAAAAATAAATGGTTAAAAGTCATTTAAGGACACATTTGAGATTAAAATAAAATCATTCATTTTGAGACGGAAGTAATACATTATAATACAGTATACTCCCTCCGTCCCACCCGAATTAAGATTTTTGGGTTGGGCACGGGGATTAAGGAAAAAGTGTTAGTGGAGTAGGTGTTGTGAGTATGAAAAGTAAAGTAGGAGAGAGAAAGCAGGGTAGAGAATAATGAGTGGAAAGTTGTGAGTGTGAATTTGAGTCCCATTAAATAAAACATTTCTATTTTTGGGTTGTCCTAATTCGAATGGGACACCCAAAATAGAAATTTGTCCTAATTCGAGCGGGACGGAGTAGCATTGGATAAAATTATGATTCCAGAAGCTATCTTGATCAGAAAACGTCAAGAAATGATTCTTTTAATGAAGAAAAAGTAAGCACTGACCTTTGACATCTAGATACTGTTAAACCTTTAGACATTACCACCAGCCGCTTAGTGAAAAGACAACATTGCCCCTCAAAATCATCCTTAGTTCCTTACAATATCATCAAACTTTGTCAACTTATTTAATTTTGAGTCTTTTATTATGGTTTGAATTTGAAGCTGCATTTCGAATCCCTTTAGCTGTAACTGAATAAGGTGCAGATGCTGACCTTAGTGAAGGTGACTTGTCAACATATGCATACCGTTCATCGCCGTTCCAATACAAGATGACTCGGTTAGTGCAGGCGTGGGACCAACTATCTCCTGTTCGACGTCGTTCAAAAATAAAGCGAAATAAAATTAAAAAGACGTCATAACAATGGTAAATATGTATTTGGGCAAGGTAAAATTTGAAGTTAATTGAGAAGAAGAGGCGTAGTAAACTTAAGTTACCTAGTGCCAGAGCTAAATGGGATGAACCTTCTGAAAATTTGGTGGTTACTTGATTCAGTAGAACAACCTGCTTAAAACAAACAATGGGAAATTAAAAAATTAAGCGGAAAAAATTTAATCAAGAAGCAGCCTTGGTCGTGTCAACTTATTTGTCAAACATCCAAGAAAATGAAATAAATACGGAATATATTAGCGCGTTATTCTTACTGCCACACCCATCTCTTTGGCAAGTTTCATCAGCTTTAAGGCCAGTCCACCGAGTACACGAGTTCTAAGAGCCATGTCATCAAAATCTTGACGGAAGTGAAACGTAATACTATCAATAATGACAACCTTAACCTGCAAAGGCAAATGATTTTGATAATTTTCCAGGAGGGAGATAACACAAAACACAAAGAATTTTAACATAGATGCTAAAATACAAAGTACAAAGAGTATACTCTCTCCGTCCCATAATAAATGTCGTAGTTGACTTATTAACGTTTTTAAGGAGAGTGCTTTACTTGTGTGTACATTATTTGTACAATGTTAAAACTGCATTAAGACTAACACCTTATTTAGAAAAGTTGACATTTATTTTGGGACAAACTAAAAAGGAAAGTGTGAGATTTATTATGGGACGTAGGGGGAGTAAATGGATAATGTTACCTACATCTTTATGCTCCGTAATAAATTTCTCCAAGAAGTTTATCACTGCAATTTGCTCCGTGTAACTGCAGATACGATAATAGAATATATTCTCTAGGAAATCCTTAGGCTGCATTCTGACTTGGGAAACTTGAGGATCCTTCTGTAATAAGCGGCTGTATTCTAACATGTCATCCACACATGCTTCCGCAATTTGTAAAGCACGTTCTACCATAAAGCTGCCCTCCGTATCTAAGCATCAAAAATCATTATATTTCCCATCAAGTATATGTTCTGTTGATCTGTTCAGTAGTACCAAATTCTATTTGAGATGTCGCATTCGACTTGTCAACGTTTTTAAGGGATGTGCTTTACATGTTTGTACACTACTTTGTACAATAAAATTGCACTACAACAATTTCCTTATTTAGAAATGCAACATTCATTTTGGGAAGTACCAAAAGGAAAGTGCGACATTTATTATGGGACGGAGGGAGTAACAAAGTTGGGGCTTTTACCTATATAAACTGCCTTGCCCCCAAATCCACCATAATCAACAGGAATTTGAACATTTACTGCAAGTTGAATCCTGTAAACTCTGTTAAAAAAGTAAAGGAAAATGATCCCTCTTACAGATGAACATAACTACAATGTCAACAGCTCATACCCCAATTGTGTTTTTCCAATACCTGGCACTCCTCCTAATGTGAGGAAGAAGAACATTCATTCAGTAAATTTGTAGAGAGAATCAATATGGTACGCGAGCAAATCTAGAATGACAAAAGACATAACAAGAAAAACATTACTATATTTTTTGGAAAATGTCCAAATGCGTTCAAATACTAACCAATTTCAGTAACTTCTTTGCAAGATATTCCTCCACCCAAGATGTTATCCAAATCTGTGCATGATGTGGTAATGTGTCTAAGAGATTCCTCCTCATGAAGCATATCCCAGGCAGTCTGTGCACCTGCAAGAGATGAGAATCATGACATGTGTCGACAGTCTAAATGAAACCTCTAGTATAGATGAAAACTCAAAGCTTTAATACAATGAGTTAGAAATAAATCCAATTAAAAAAAATCATTTACAATCATATACAGGAATAGAAAGGGTACTTCAATCATCTCTCAATGTTAAAGATTAAAATAGCTCTCCTTAATTATACTCATAGTCCGCTCTGATGGAGTGAAAATTATTCTAAGATTGGCAAAGAAATGACGCCTCTCTTGCACTAAACAATCACCAAAAGAAAAGATAAAAAAAAAAAAAAAAAAAACATTCGTAGACTGACACTGAAAGCTAATTCAAAACTCTATTTTGAATGGTGCCTTTATAGTATATCGATAGAAAAGCGTAAGAAATGATATATATGGAACACTAATAGAATACATACCATTGACAATAGCATGACTTCCCACAGTGCTGTTCAAACCACGCGATGCGACATTCAGGATTGCTAGTGCTTCATCTTCAGGAATTTTCAGTTCTACTCGAGGATAACAAACATAAAAGTGAAGGAGTTAATCAAACAGATTGCAACATTCACAAAGATTTTCAAATACAGATTCTCCTTTCCGTAGTCCTTATTCCAGTTGAGGAAGTACCCATATACTGATGGGTTCAGCTGCCCCATTTGAATCCTCATGTTGACCCAACCACACTGGGAGAGTGAACATGTGGTGCAATTGTGCACAATACACTTACGGCAGACAAATTCAAGTGGGAAATTTCAAAAACATGACCTTCCCCAACTAAACCTCTAATACCGTGTCATGTTTACCACTGATCACAAAAGCTTAAACTGATGGATAGGGGCCCAACAATGAATATCAAGCCTCAATAAGTGCAATTCTTGTCAGGTATTTCTAAACTCAGGTTTTAGTGCATAAATGAAAACCTGACCCCATTTCGGAAAATACAATAAAAATTTATTCTACCCCTTTAACTAGTCCAATTTTCGCCAAAACAATTTTGCCCCCATTTCAGAAAATCACGACTCCGCCTTATTCTACTTGTTAATTCCCTTGTTTAAATCTATTTATTTTCATCTGGAGCAGCTGAAAACCCTCAAAATCTCAGCCCACTTTATTAACCAATCACAGTAACTACTACTGATCCCAATCCACTGAATGGCGTTCACGGTTGTTAGAAACTAGAGGTCAATTTTGTAGTGCAATTGAGTATGCTAAAACATATCATAATCGTGGAGGGGAGCCGGGGAGGGGAAAAGGGGATGCTACAAAAAAAATTCCCTCATAATCACGAAAAAAATCAGCAATTAAATAAAATTGAAAGACGAATTAGAAGAAATCAAAGAATAATTCTATATAGATATCGAGAATTGAGAGTAAACAAATAACAGAATTCGTATATAGCGAAATATGCAAAATTGTGTGTTTGTGTGTGTGAATACCTCGAGCAAGGTCGGAAGGAGAGAGAGAAGAGAGGGAGGAGAGAGAAGTATATCCTGCAGAGATGAGCTTCCCTCTCTGTGCCGCTGAAATTGGAAGTCTCGCCACCTCCATTTTTCCCGATCTCGATCGGCGTTCGAGTTTTCCCGCCCTCTCCGTTTGGGGTTCCCGCGCCGCGCCCCGTTCTATTTTACACTAGCCTAATTCTTTTGGGCGTTGTTATACACACCCGTAAAACCTATGAATACACCCGTAAAGCTAAATTCACCCCTCTACAATAAAACAAACTCATTAAACTTTCTATTATACCCTTTAGCCCTAAAAAATAAAACAATAATCAACTCATTCACACACGCAATCCACATCAATTTGTTTTGGGTTTATTATCTCTCTCTCTAAGTGTTCTTCCAACCTAAGTTTTATCTTTCTCAAATCCTTTTAACTTCTTTCCAATTTTGAATGTTAATTGAAGAATAGATATTAAAGAATCAAACCAAGGCACGAATCCATGTAATGTTGAAAAATCTGAGTAAAAACTTGAAATTTACGGGTTCGGCCACCCACCACCGAAAATTATGCCACGGTTCGGCAGACCAGGGCTGAACTTTTTCAAAAAGTTCGGTCACACCCAGGCGAACTTTCTCAAATGGTTCGGCCGGGTGTGACCGAACCATTTGAGAAAGTTCGGCCGGGTGTGACCGAACTTTTTGGAAAAGTTCAGCCCTGGTCTGACGAACCGTGGCATAATTTTCGGTATTGGGTGGCCGAACCCGTAAAATTCAAGTTTTTACTCAGATTTTTCAACATTACGTGAATTATTGCCTTGCTTTAGTTTTTTAATGTCTATTCTTTAATTGACCTTTGAAATTAGAATGAATGAAAGGATTTTGAGAAAAGTAAAACCTAGGTTGGAAGAACATTTAGAGAGAGAGAGAGAGAGAAGTCAACAATTGCGGGTGTATAAGGTGGGTGTGGGTGTACAATATATATAAAGGTTAGTTTGGACATTTCATTCGATGGCATTTTTTAAAGAACTTGGATTACGGGTGTCTTCATAAGATTTACGGGTGTGTATAACAACACCCAATTCTTTTTTAATAATATTAGGGGCATAAAAAAATGACAAAATCTTGCTCACAAAATCCTAGGTGTAATGATTTTATTGGTGTTTTTAATTAGAGTGGCAGGTCCATTGTCGATGCAACCAATAAAATATCGCCACCTCATTTTGTGACCTTATTTTGTGCCCATAACATTGATTGGTTGCATCGACAATGGACCCGCCACACTCTAAATATCGCCACCTCATTTTGTGACCTTATTTTGTGCCCATAGCATTGATTGGTTGCATCGATAATGGACCCGCCACACCTAGTATTATTCATTCTTTTTACATTAGGCTATTACTATTTCGGTTACAAAATAATATCAAAAAAAATTTGATAAGCAAATTTAATTGTTTTTGGATATTTGTTTTAAGAAGGAGAGACTAAATAAATGAATTCAATGTTATACGTAGTATGTTATACTCTCTCCGTTTCATAATACATGTCATTTTAGACTTCTTCACACATATTAAGAAATGCAATCAATACATATTAAAAAGACATATGTTCCCCTAAAAGTATCCAATTACCTAGGCATTTAAATGCTTATACAAGAAATAGTTCACAATTAATAAATAAGGGTATAATAGGTAAACAAGAGTAATTCTTTCTTGGTAATAGTAAAATGTCAAATATTTTGGAACAAAAAATTGCTCTTAAAACGTCATGTATTATGAAACGGACGGAGTAATAGGTTATTTTGTAAATGTCAAGAAAAAATGATAAGCAAATTTAATATTATTTTGTTGGACATTTGTTATAAGAAAGAGAGACTAAATAAATGAATTTCATGTTATATGTTATAGTAGGCTATTTTGATTGTCGTACGGTTGGATCTTACAAAATAACCGAAAAGATGAGGCCGTTAAAATATCCAAAATAACACAAAAATGAGTTACATGTCATAATAAGTTTGTAATATGTTGTATTGTTTATTCGATAAATGTTAACATCGATCAACAATATCGCTTATTTCAAACAAATGGAGTGTTTTCAAAAAATAGTGCTATTGATTTTTAGGAAAATTGTTCTAAATACCTTGTGAACTACTTCAGTAACATAATAAATAATACATGTTTCTTTTTGATTCATTTCAAAATAAATGAGAATTTTATCCTATCCTACAGACTTTGATTTGCCATTACAAACACATATTAAAACTTGTAAAATTTTCTTAAATATACAGAACTGAAGGTTGACAAAATTTTGAGAAAATAAATATGAATACAACTTTTATAATGTTGTAAGAGGCAGAGCAACAAACTTGTCAATGATCCTTGAACAAGTATATATTAAGTTGGTCAAAAATGAGCATGAAACCATAAGCAAATGATCACTATACAGTGCTTGCAAATCTCAATGCCATGTAGAAGAATTGTGGTATGAACTCTAAAGAGAAGAAAACAGGCTATGAATGTTGCTGCTGAGACGCTTGGATAAGAGATGTCAGAGACCGATGAACACGAGCACTTCTCAAGTACCGAGATTCACTTTTTCCTCTTGAATATTCCTCTCCCAATGGCCACCTCGGTCTCAAATCAAGCTGCAAAATTCAATTTTTTGGGACGTTTTACTTTCAATATTTAAGCTATAAAGCAATGTAGACACCGTTTAAAGCTTTTGGAAAAAGAAAAAAAAAATCCCGCTGTTCCTAATAACTGATTAAATGGGAAACAAACTAAATGAAGCATCACAATTACGATATCAATTAAAGGGACCACAACCTAAGCAGCCATTATCGACAAAACTTTGAAAAGGGTGGCAATGAGGAAAGAGAAAAGCTAAACCTGAGCATCTTCGGGCTCAATGAAAGGTGGTGGAGGATCAAATCTTCCCATCCGGAAATGCTCAATTCCAGTCCAAGCAACCATTACACCTAGTTTGGATAATATTCATTATTAGACGACTTTCTCAAATTTTAAAGACTTTTTATTTTCATTTTTTTTTTTTATTTTTTTTTTTACGTATTTTCTACAAATTTATATCTGGCACTCAAATCAAGGAAGGATTACCATTATCAGTACAAAGACTTGGAGGAGGGCAGACAAGTTGGAGACCGTTCTTTTTGGCAACCTCATTAAGCCGAGCCCTTACATATTGATTTGATGCCACACCACCGGAGACAACCTGCGCAAGTCGTGCCAGATATATTGGTTCAACTGTCTCCAAATGTTCAAAGATACTCCCTCCGTCCCAAAATGTTGTTCCCTCTTTTTTGAAGTTAGTACGAAAGAACTATAGTAATTTTAGTTTAGTTATCCTGATGAGAACTTGTTATTGATAGTGTTTATAATGGTGTAATGGTGTATCAACAACAAGTTCTATAGTTTCATTAGGATAAATAAAATAAACTAGAATTATTACTCAAAGTTCCTTCGTACTAACGCCAAAAAAAGAGGGAACATCATTTTGGGACGCAGGGAGTATTAGATATAGGGTATGCTGTTCTAGAGGATAAGGTAGAGTAAGCACATCAGTTGACCTTACCAAATGCTTTACGGTTGGCTCAATCTCTAATGCCCATTGAATTGCTCGTTCACACTTTTCCTCTAGATGCAATACTGCAACTCTCTGCATTAAGTAAGTAATGCGGGTGAATAAGATCAAGGATCCCGTCATGATATGCCATTCGTCCCTAAATTCACGTCCTTTTTCGAATTTGATGGACGTTTTAGAATGTTTTATTTTAAGCCCTTATTAGAGGCGAAAGTATTTGAGCACCCTTAATGATCTCACTATATAACATCATGATTGTGAGTGTGAATCAGAAAATGATGATCGATAAGGGAGAGAATGGTAACTTCACCAAAAATGGACATTCATTTAGGGGCGGAGGAAGGGAGTATATATATGATGAAGATCTTATTTAAAGACGCATCGAGAGAAATAAGTTAGATTTTTTTAATTTTATTTTTAAAATGCACGTGTATCAGCCTTTTCAGTTGTTACCTGGAAAGATGCAGCAATGTCAGCTCGCAGAGCTTGCTCCTGCTTGCTTGCTGAAGAAAGGGGAATTTCAGCATTGCTGCAAAGAGATTATATGAATATCACTTAGTGAGAATAGAGATGAACAACCGAAAGTCTTCCTACGATTTTACCTGAATGACAACATACTATCTATGCAAGTCTAAAACATAGCAACAAAACTCAGAAATCTGGACCTAAAACTAATTTAATAATTTTATTAGATATTCTTGCTAGATTAATCCATATCAAAAACAAGGGCAGAGTAATCCTCATAACAGCCACGGCAGTAACAAAGCAAAAAACATTGATGGATATTCTAGAATGAAACATATACATGTTGTTGGATTGAATTGCCAGCCTCACTTGATTCTTTAGACCAGCATATGAGAAGTTGCAGTCTTTATGCTGTTTCATTGGGACCTGAAAACCAGCGGTCACAGACTTAAAAAACGAAGGAAGCACCGCGTTGATATAATAATGACATGAACTATCAACATAATTTCCATTCATATGTACTCCCTCCGTCCCAAAATAAATGTCCAAAAAAAATCAGATTTGCTCTTGATCAAGAGTAAAATTGATTTTTTGGGCATTCATTTTGGGACGGAGGTAGTAATAACTTACTGTGAACTTGAATGATCCTGCGTCACCATGTCGAGCAAGATCCTCAATAGCTGGCCCCCCACTTCTCCTTAAGTCAAGACCAAGCAGTTTTGCAGTCTTGTCATATGCCTCACCGACAGCATCATCAATTGTGGTCCCAAGTTGTATGTATTGGCCAAGATCACGTGCAAGAATTAGAAGGTTATGTCCCCCTGAGAGAAGTTGGAGAATAAGATGGAGCGGGCCGTGTGGAGCGGACCGAGACTGAATAGAATGGACCGAGCTTGACCAAGTCAACCAAGTGAGATCAAGATCAAGCCAAATAAAGATAGAATCAAGAGATTATAGTTTACCTTATTTATTGGATGTAGTTTAGGAATAGAACCGACTACGCTTCCGCGACGAAGCCATCGTTGCCATGGTGGGCAACATGGCGAAGAAGAAAAATGACGGGAGGAGCCCATGCAAGCCTCTTCGCGGCACGGGACGTGCACAATGAATGCGTTGAGGAGGGACCCGTTCATGATGACCAAGAAGCACCTTCGTGGCACGGATTGTGCAAGACAAACACGATGGAGCACGATGAAGAACAAGAAATCACCAGCCGTTGTAGTAGCGGCGGTGGTGGTGTTGTGGCTGACGGCGGCAGATTCAAATGGACAGATTACCGATTGGCCACCGGTGGGAATAGGGTGAAAATCCTAACTATGGCGATCACGATGGCGGTACACGAAAAAAAAAAAAAAAAAAAAAAAAGAAGAAAGAAAAGACGATGACGGAAACTGGTGGTGGTTCACCGGATTTATGATGAAGGCGACGTCAACTTCAACCAATGATGCAGCCAAGGACGCCGACGTCGACTGATTGACAAAAGGACAGATCGAAAAAAAAAATCTGGGCTGCTGGACGTAGCAGCTTGACTGTCGAGTTGTTAAGTCACTTGTGCTATCAACGTTGCACACAAGTGGACTGACGGTTGAAAAAAACTGATTTTTTTTTCTCCCCGTTTGATTGTCGTATTGGCAAGTTGGGTATCTACGTTGTAGATCCTCCAACTTGAGGGGGGGAGTTGGAGAATAAGATGGAGCGGGCCGTGTGGAGCGGACCGAGACTGAATAGAATGGACCGAGCTTGACCAAGTCAACCAAGTGAGATCAAGATCAAGCCAAATAAAGATAGAATCAAGAGATTATAGTTTACCTTATTTATTGGATGTAGTTTAGGAATAGAATATATCTTACCTTTATTTAGTTGATGTATTTTAGGAAGAGGAGTATTCCTCAAGAATAGGGTTTAGGCTTTAGTATAAATATAGGGTTAAGTTATTGAAAATCTAAGAGAGTGAATAAACACAAATATATTATCATACTCCTCTCCACCATATTCTTAACAAGAGACAAGCAAGTACGAAAACTTCTTCATGAAAATAAGACCCAAATTAAAAAACAACAAATTTAGGTATAATTTACACTGTTGGGCCCAATCATCTTTCAAACAATTTAAGCTTTACAGTAGTTCACTCACTTAAAAAAATATGTGACGTCTCACTTGCATCAGTTTGCCTAATATGTGAACAACCAGTAGTTTAACAGGTTGATGAAACACAATTTGGCGCACGTGATTGTTCAACAATGCCTAGAGTAAACTTGTTGCAAAATTCTCCTGTTTACAGTATTGAAGTGTAAACTTTAATGCTTAACACTATCAAAAAGCTAGCTTTTCAAAACTTCTGGACATGTGCCCTCTTACTCTCCATGATGCGTCATCACTGCTTGGTCAAGTAGAGCCCTGGTGAAGCCTAAGAAGTAGAGATGTACAAGATGGTATAACTAACGAATACTCCCTTTGTCCCAAAATGATAGTCCCGGTTGACTTTTCAAACATTTTAAGGTATTTTGGAAATTCAGTGGTTTTGAAGCCCTCATATTGGAAATAGGACTAACATTTTGGGACAAACAAAAGGGGGAAATAGGACTATCATTTTGGGACAAAGGAAGTACAATAGAGTCATACCTGAAATAAGAAGGCCCATGAAAGGAAATTGCAACTCTCTTTCGTTTAACCTAGAGAAAGAAAAATGCATTTCGTTTAACATGATACATGTGCTCATGAAAGTAGATATAGTCCAATTTGAAACCTTTCTTACGCACTACTATCCCATTGGACAAACAAACAGGAAGGTTTATCATATAAGCTGCTAGGTAAAAGTTTGAACTATATACAATGAACTACTGTCCAAAACTTCTACAAAAATGAGTTCCAAGAAATGCACAGCATACACTCTTCCAGCAACACAACACCATAAAACCAGCCAATCTATACCCTTAACTTAATTGCATTTTTACATTTTTACATTAGACAAGAAAAGGTCTAAGAAATCTGATGTTCCTTGAGACATGCTATTGAGAATTAACCTCAGTTATTAGATGAGAAAGACCTATATAGATGTGAAGTGTTGCACAAGTAACTCTTAATTCTATTTGAATATCCTAGCCAACATATGACGAGTTTTTAGTATCCGAATATAATTTTTAGAACCCATATTATGGTGGAAAAGAAAAACAGGAACGCCGAGAAAAGCTTAAGCATCTGATCATAATAGTCTCGAACTGACTTTCCAAGTTTTCACAGTAAATAAGAAAGACACATTGGCATGTCAGAAACCATGGAATTCAAATCAACAAAGCACCATCTTATCCTACTAGCTGAAGAAAAAGTTTTATCTGAACCTGAACATTAACCACATTACTAGCACCATTACCTGGCTACCAAAGTATGAGCTTCCATGTGATGGACACCAACCATAGGTAACTTGTAAGTAGCTGCAATTCTCCGAGCCTTTTGCACACCAACTGTAGTAAATTGCAACAGACGGTAAGCTTAAGAAAAAAAAAACTCTGATATACCAACTGTACGGGTCAACATGACAACAGAAATCAAGTGAAACAAAAGTTATTCTAGGGTCAGATGATGATTGTGGTCAACTGGTATCGCAATGAACATGATTGCATCCTAAAGAACCATATCAGAAAACAGCAGGACATACCAACTGATCACTCATATAGCCGAAATTTAGTAAAGTTTTAATGCCACTATAACTATTGATAGCAATTTATATTTACCACGTAGACAAAGACTTAAGCCGGGACCAATTGTGACAGCAACTGCAGTGAGGTCCATCTCACTTAAGTTAGCCTTATCAAGTACCTCCTGTACCACCTGCAACCATTGGAAAAAGTTTTCCTAACTGAACATAACTAAGCACCAGAGGAGGTAAAAGAATGCAGGGTCAAAGAACCAAACCCTTTCGTTGTAAATTGACAAGTGAGACTGGTTAAGCGTGACTTTGCAATATACTCCATCCGTCCCAAAATGATCTTCCTACTTTATTTGTCTGTTACTGTTACTACTGGGCAATAATTATAGGTTGATTTAATTATACTAATGATTTTTTTTACCACCAACAACAATACCATCAATAACAAGTTTTAGATTTTCATTAAGATAATTAAATCAACTTAAAAGTATAGCTCATAATTTATTCATAGTAACAACAAAAAGGTGAGAAGATCATTTTGGGGCGGAGTACGCAAGAATATGAAAAGAATGGTACATTCTTGACTTCTTGTAAACTAATACCTGATCAATCACTTGTGCATGTGCTTCTTCCGCCATTTTTGGAGCAACTCCTCCATATTTAGCAAGCAAATCTGCCTTTGATGAAGTGAAATTGTTGAGTTAGGGAAATACTTAAAGCATAAGCAAAAGTCATTTTTTTTGTACTTCTTTTGCATGCTAGCCATGAACGAGCATAATGTCATCCTTATGTTTCAATAAAACGAACTGCTTACAGTTATTCTCACATCTTGATCAGTCAATCAAATCATTATGACAGAACGATTACTAGAAAATGTAGCATAATGTAGTTGTATTGCTTAAGGACTAATGAAATCCAAATACATAACATTTTTAGAGATCTTCTATCAACCCTTATAATGTCGGCCATACTGCTGAAATTCCTCTTGTTCCGCCTTCTCAATATATGATACTGTCAGGTGAGCTCTAACTAGTGGAGAAGCCATAAGGGCTTAGCTCATCCTCTTTGGTTTCGCAATAATAACACATTAGCACCAATATGTCTTGAAAGTGAAAACACTAACTTTTTTCAACTGGAGTAGAAGTTATAATTATTTCAACCCTTTATTGCAGGTGAAATTTGCAGTATATTCTTAGGTTGACCCCCCATTTTAACCATGGAAACTACCCGTAGTTACTACCTCTAAAAAAATCTGAAATCCTTCCAAACAAGTCCTAGCTAAGCGACTTGCTCCAATGAGGGAACTTACTTTTAATGTCACTAGTAGCTTGCTAAATCAACCTCAGGTCCTCAACAGACATATCACCAAACTGCATAGCCTATTCCACTCCGATTAATATCACCGTGGAGGGAGCGAGAAAACAAGTGGGCAGCAGCTATGTACAAAACAATAATCTTAGGTAGCTAAAGAAAAATGCCATTGAATCCAACTGAAATGTTAAAGGTGTGATCGGTCAATGGTCACACACTGAACCACTTACTCGTGGGATTCACAAATAACAAATCATATTGATACATCCTTAGGTGAGAGCCAACATTGGGAACATAATTTCAGCTTATCTAACATTCGACAAAATACCCACAACTCCAAGGCTCCAAAAGCTCTTCCGAAAGCCCATGTCTCATGTAAAGTAAAAGCTACATAGTCCTAGGTGATTCAATCTCCTATCCAATTTGATTAGTACCGGAAAAATTTGCATCTTTCAATAATGTCTACCTCTATTTATAAATTGTATCCCAAGAAATCATAAATAATTACTGAATCCAGTTAATAATAGGC
Organism: Campanula takesimana; assembly: GCA_026119855.1. Lineage (NCBI taxonomy): Eukaryota > Viridiplantae > Streptophyta > Magnoliopsida > Asterales > Campanulaceae > Campanula > Campanula takesimana. The sequence continues at coordinate 510,029 of JAOWBW010000705.1, forward strand.
TTGTTCTGGATGAACAACGACACTCGTTAAGAATCCATCCTTTTTAACATTAAAGCTGAAATATCCATCAAGTTTGGTGAATGGTTACAATGCTAACACAAAGATTAAAGAGTAAAAACATTAACATTGGTAACAAAAATTAAAATTTAGGCAACACGAAAACTTATAAGAAGTGCTCATTCTTTCTAAATCAAAACCAATATACAATCACCGATTAAACCATCTTCAACCCTTTACCTGAGAAGATACAGCTTGACTAAGTATTTCACCATCACTTCGAACCTACATTCAAAGATAAAAAAAAAAAATCCATTTCAATTCATTTCTAACGAGAAAAAAAAAACCACAAATGTGTATTAATGTGTTAACACTTACAACAGCCGCCGCCGTGTCATCGCAGCTTGTTTCTATCCCCAAAATCACCAATTCATCGCCACCGGCGACCGGAATTGAATTCTGGGGTTTATGGGAACTGAAATTTGGGGTAGACATGGATTTGAACTGGAAGCGAGTGGGTGTTAAAGAATTGTGTTGCGGGTTTAATGATTTGAAGGTGTTGAGGATTGTACGGTGGTAAAGGGATGATTTTGGTAAGAGGGTAAGGCGGGAAAGTGTGGAATTAAGGGTTGGAACCAAAGACGCCATTTTCCAATGACTGATTATTGAGAAAATTCGTGACAAATGAAAGGGATTCCCGTGGCAAATATGGAGAGGGGACAGGGGTAGTACTATCCATGCCCGGTTAACGGTTTATAGCGGCTCAAAAACTAAAACCGTTTACGAACAGTTAACTAGTTCCAGAAAAACTTGAACCGTAAACGAACCGTTTCTTTTCCAAGTTACGGTTACGGTTCGGAATTGCCGGTTCACGGTTCGGAACCGCCGGTTCACAATTTATTTTTATTTTTTTTTAAATGATTTTTTTAAACAGAAAAACAATTATAATTATATTTATTACCGATTTTTTTTTACAAAAAGGTATAGAAAAAATGTTTAAAAAACTAAATATGTCCGTCCCTCTTTTCTTTTGTATACTCAACAAATTTTTATAATTTTAATTCACTGAATTTGGCTAAAAAACCAGTCAAAACTCAACTTTTCTTGTCGATGTTCCGTTAGTAACGGTTAATTTTGATGAAACCGTTAGAAGTCTAACGATTTTGACGGTTTTCTAACGGTTCCGGTTCCGGTTCGTTCTAGGCGGTTCATGGCGGTTCGGAACCGCCGGTTCACGTTTTTTAGAGGGGATGAACGGGAACCGGACCGTGTTACAAACGGTTCAGGTTTTCGTCAAGGTTCAAGGCGGTTCCGGGCTTTTCAGTTACAATTCCGGTCCAGTTTGGCGGTTCTGGTTCGGTTTGGCCATCCCTAGTAAACTCACGGTTCACGGTACTGTTCATAGTTCAACGTTTTATGGTACGATTCACTAGTTCATTTATTTTTGAAAAACAAAAAAACACATTTTGAGCAATTTTTAGGCAATGTTTTAAAAAGTTTTTTTAAAAAAAAAAAAAATTGATCCATCAAAAATTATTTTACTTTAGATAAATATTAAGGAAATTTTGAATTAAATATTTTTAAAAAATTAAGGGGTGGGAGTGGGACGGAAATATTTTGAAAAAAAGAGAGGATATCCTTATAATTTTATTAATATTAAGCAAATTTACATAGAGAGAGATAGCTAACCTTACCATTTTATAATTAAAGAGGAATATTTAGGAGCCTTACTTCAAAAATTTATAAAATATTTTGAATTTATACAGTATGAACCACCGGTCCAAACCGCCTATGAACCGTAAACCGACGGTTTATCCAATTTACAGTTTTTAACAATTTTTCTACGGTGAACCTGAACCGGGTGCATGTCTAGGTAGCACACCACTAAATTCTTCCATAACATCATCAATGATAATTTCTATAAAAGTAGTTGAAAATTTCAAACAAAAAACGACTGGGATGTGGTCCCATCAACAAGCCCGTCTAGCTCAGTTGGTAGAGCGCAAGGCTCTTAACCTTGTGGTCGTGGGTTCGAGCCCCACGGTGGGCGACTTATCCATTTTTTTATTGTTATATAAACAGACAGGTGCCGAACATAAAACCAGGTACACTATCAATCAATTTTTTAGCTGAAATCAAAGTCAAACCCAGCAACAAATCCATTTCATAAACCAGTTACAATACAAAATTTGCTCAATTACCTTTTCCTTGGCCAAATAAAATGTTGGCTGATTTCGATATGAATTTGAATTCAAGGTAGAAACTTTCTTTCAATCCTTGTTCAATATACGCAATCCTGGTTTCCGGGAAAAGCCACATCTCAATATCTTTTGAAAACTCTTACGTTGTCACAACAAACTTGTACGACAAAGTTCCTTTTGAGCAGCAGCTACACAAGAATAAATGACTTTATACTCGTAATCTGCATTTGGGTGAAACTGCACTGATTCATAATGAGTTCATATATCCTCGACAAACCTTTTCGAGTCCCTGTAATCCAAGGGCAAATATCTGCCTTGCCCAGCAACCTCTTTTTGGCCATTTCTGTGATGTGAAGGGATTTTTCATCTCAACCCCCAAATCTTTCAAGAACTACACGTTCAGGTAGAAAGATGCTGTCAGACAACGTCAGATGATCGAAACTGAAACCCGTGCGGGCAGTTTTTTTCTCCACTTAATACTTGAATGAATCCAGGAATAGACCAAGTGAAAGCCCAGCCTTCCAGTAATTGAACATGACTATCACATTTCTCATCTTATTAAGTAAAGGAACAGATCCTGTGTACATCAGCGCCCCAATCCCTTCCACTACTACCACAGCCAAAGCAGCAGAAAGAATATCCCAATCACCTGTTTGACCAATAACGGTAGCAAAAGCAGTTGAACAATAAAAACCCACCAAGAAAAATAGTAGCTTTATAGGAAGATCTTTTCGCAACTCTTTTATTCTTGCATTTATCTTGGTTTGAAAGGCTTGTAGGACCCTGATAAGTCGGGTCCCATTCCCGGGATTATTTGAAGATGACGGAGTAAATTCACTGCCGTCTACATTGCTCCTAATAGACCATGCCATCCTCCTATAGAAGAGGAACCAAAATTTTTCAGGTTGCGCAAGAAATTTCAGTTTAGGAGCATAATTTAAAAACTCAAACCCCTAAAATTCACCATTTATTTGATTGTCACCTACCAAATGCGAATAGAATAGAAAAAAATCTCATTATTCCCAGAGAACCGTGGAGTCAGATCAAGATATGACTCACTTGGAAGTATTGATCAGGTAAGGTTGGGCCAAATGGAAAAAACACAAATGTGTAAACAGCTTCTTTCCAAATGAGAATGCGGTTTTGTGAAGGCTAGATGGGAGACAAACTGTTGAAAATCTTGATCCGAAATGTTTCGGAGTAGGAAGCTTAGTACTTGTTGGATAGCCACATGAAAGCATCTGCCTTTCCAGTAGCATGTAGGAACCTAAAGCCAAGATTTATAATAATGTAAGGACCATCACAAGAATAATGACTTAAGCGAAACCCACGCGTTAGATGATGATCAATCACATGTGAAAATTCTTCAAATCAGATTATCTTACGAATTACAATACAACAATATAGCATAAAAAGAAGGAATATCAAGAAACAACATAAAGACGTTACTCTCCCTAAAAAGAGAAAGCGAGGCATTTTCAGATTTACGAATCAAAACTCTGCAATGAGCTGCCAAGTTACCTTGTTTGAATATAAGAAACCTATTGGGATGAATTCTTTAACCAGATAGGTGCTAGCCTAAGGACTCCTTGCATACCTAGTAAGGAGGAAATATGTTTGGTACAATACCTTGTAATAGAGAAATGGAAAAGAAAAGAGAAGTTTAAACTGATCTTTTCATATATGTATGCATTTTGGTCATTTTAAGCAGGAAATCACCTTTTTAATAATTATGAGAAATATTAACCAAGTTAAAATTAAGTCCTTTCGAGGCCAAAAGAAAAATGAAAGCAATAGAAGGCGATTAAGGTGGATGCTGAAAATCCTTAAATGCACTCCACAAATGAAAATTTCCATAACTTTTAACAGTTCCAGAAAGGTGACTTGGTAAAATTTACTCCTGTTCAGCAGATTTACCTATCTGTATTTACATTCAAGTTCCACACACTAATAATGATAAATCATCAGCAATAATACTCGAGAATATACAGATTCCAATCACGTTAGCTGAGATAGTAATCCTTGCAGCATAAGAGATGCTAAACAATATATACTCCCTCTGTCCCGGAAAGTTGGTCCCTCTTTTTTCGTTGTTACTACGAATGAACTTTGAGCAATAATTTAGGTTACTTTTAATTACCTTAATGAGAATCTAAAAATTGGTATTGATAGTATTTATAATGGTGTATCAATATCAAGTTGTAAATTTTCATTAGGATAATAAAAGTGACCTAAATTATTGTTAAAGTTCAAATTTCATAGACCATCGGCAACCTTGTTCATTTTTCTACATAGATTTCAAAGATCGTCTCATAGTCCTTTCCCTTATGTTCTATAAGAACCAAATGCGCTCTTTTTCACCCTCGTCGACCTTAATCTAGATTCCGCATCTGGTAACATAACATTATAACAACTGGGATGAAGCACTTCAAAACTACGTGACAACAAATTAACTTTTTAATACTAAAGTCATCCAATCTAGAAAATCAGAATGAAAAAAAAAAAAAAAAGGGGGTTTTACATTACTCCCTCCATTCCTTTCAAAGACTCCTACTTTCCAATATGTGATGTTCCACTAAAAAATGAGATGAAATCCTTTGTACCACTGTTTGTGTACCACTTGTGTACCACAAATGATCTGACGGCTATGCATTACTTTTGACATTATAATCATTTATATCTTAATTGCTTATAACCACTGGATCACTCGTGGTACACAATGGTACACAGAAAGTGGTACAGAGGATCTCCTCTCCTAAAAAATGAAGTTAACCTATACTCCAAACTTACTCAACTATCTAATCCTCAAATAAAGGTTCCTTTACAAAATCAATTCAAATACTAGAAATATGTTTGATTTTCAAATACGGATTCACTGAGCACAACGGAGAAGAACAAACTACAGTCGTATCACACTCCAAGTAGAATCGATTCTGCAGCTTCTTGGAGTAGAATATAAAAGAGATTGTCACATAAACAAGCTAACAGCGAAAGATTCAACCTTTATAAACTTAAGTCTTGAAAATAGAACCGGAAAGATAAATATCAAATCAATAAGAAAGAGGAATGGTAAGACTTTTGATTGTAGAAAATCTGAAACATCAACAATCTATATAGAGGTTGGTAACTTAACAATTGATCATATATACAGGTCAATAATAAGAGAATCTGAAAATTATGAGCCTAGGGTTTCAAGAAATTTGAAACAATTCTTAGCAAATTGATTTGATGCAACAATTTTATTTTTTTCAATTGGAAGAAAATGAGAATTAAAATTAGGGTTTACCAGAAAGCATTAATTTTGAAGACCCGGATTGAGCCAAAGCTTTTGGCTTCCGAGTGGTGGATGTGAAATTAGAGGCGCCAGACTTGAGTCAAAATTACCACACGATGCAATCTTTTCCTTAAGGAAAAGGGGTTAGAATGACAAAAGCCTAAAATTTAGTGGTCCAAAGTAATCATTTTCTAAATTTAATAAACAATACTCCCTCCTTCCGTCTCATAAATTTGACACCTTTTATTTTGTACATGGAAATTACAAAAAATGGTCATAAAATGTGGTTTATAAAATGAGGTGTCATAATTGTATTGATATTTTTAATATGAGTGTACCGGGTCCACTATCGATGTAGCCAATAAAATATCGTCAGCACACCTTGTATCCTTCATTTTGTAAACTTCTTTTGGAAGCTTAGCATTACCCTTTTGTACAAAGTGCATCTTTTTAATAAAAATATAATTTTAATGTCCTCTGCTTTATACAAACAATATACAAATAAAAAGTACAGTATTTTATGAAAACATAGCAAATTACCTGTGATATTTTTTATTTGTTCAAGCAATATACAAACAAAAATTTTATTTTGCTTTTACCATTTACCACACATTATCAAAAAAAAAAAAAAAATATTCTCACTAATTCCACCTATCTGTCTTCTTATCTTTTAAATCACTCCTTCTGAAATTAAGAATACCATATTCCTTCCGTATTATGTTAGTGTGAACTTATTTCATTTTTTGTCCGTCTCAAGTTAGTGCAAACTGTCCAGAATAGCAAAGAATCTTTACTATTCCTCTCACTCATTCTCTCTTTTACTTTACTTTTACACTCATAATACCAATCAACTTACTATTCAATATTCAACCCACTTATTCTCTCTCCTATTTGATTTTTCATACTCATAAACAATTCTTTTCACTATTTATTTATCTTAATTTGTGTGCCCAAGTTGTCAGTTCTCACTAATAATTTGAAAAGGAGGGAGTATACCATTCAAAACAAAAAGAATAAAGCTAAGCACCTACCACTTTTTGAAAAAGTCAGGGGGGTCATGTAGATACTATTGAAAGTTACAGGGGGCAAAATGCAAATGGAAAGAGAAGTTCAAATTACGGTTCTGGGGGACTAACGAAAGAGTACTGTCAATTTGACCCCTTCCAAAAAGCTTCAGGGAAAAATCGAGCTTCTCCGATATTCTAGGGTTTCATTCAATGTCCGAACAATCTCCGGCCACCTTACTCCGTCTTTGACCTGGTTTTACCACTCCTCCGGCATCCACTCGTCGTTTAGATCTCCGATCAGGTATCTTGATTATTTTTTTCCTCTTAATCTTTGCTGTTATTTGATTGTTCATTTCCCGTTTGGATTAGCTCATTGAATGAATGTTTATACTGAAAAATTCAGCTAATAACTGATTTGATGTATTGGATTGTCAATCTGTTGAATTTCACACTACCAACTGTTTCGATCAGGCTTCACCCTTGATGCTTGAATGAGCTGTTATGGATGTGTGTCTGTGTTTTTGATGATGTTTCAGTGGCGATTAATCCCGACTGAGTGCCTTCAGAAAATTTACTGAAATAGTTTGATTTAAATGAACGAGTGCATTACCATTTTTTATGACTTAGTTGATTAAGAAGAATTAAAGTGGTATACCAAAAAAAGAATAAGCAAACAAAGTTTAAAAAAAAAAAAAAATTAAAGAAAACGGAGTCAAAAGATTTTCTTGCTCTAGAAAAGGGATGTCTTTGTGTTATTGGCCGAGGACTTAACGCAACCTTATCTTCTCTTGCTGAAGGTTGGGAGTTGTACCGATTGATACAAGTGCCGAACTTCTTTTTTCTTGTAACTCTAGTGATGTTCTCTAAATAACTGCAAGATATGTAAATAGGTGTATCTAGGTAACTCCAAGTATGGATTGAATATAACTTACAAGTTGCTTGGTTAGGAGTTGTCGTTTTGGATGTCTTGAGTAAGTAGCATCAGCTATAGAAGACGGTTTCTTGAAGTGAATTTTGATGACCGCTATTTACAGGGAAAAAAAACCATAGTTACCAGGAACGTGGGACGTTTCGGAACGCGGGACGGGTACGGGAACGAGGAACGTGACTTGGTAAATTTTGGGTACGCTTGGGGGTAGGATCAATTGGGAACGTGGTACGCTCTATATTGAAAACACACCACTAACTTGAATATAATAGCATATATACACACACATTTACATATATTTATATATATATACTTTTAGGGAGATAAAAGAGTATAATGTAAAGGCAGATAACCATAAATGATTGTAAATGCAAACAAGATTCTACGTTGATGACAGTTTATTTTCCGGTACGATTGTTTGAGTACTTTGGGTCGAGTTCCCTTGTGAACCCGGGACGCGTGTTCCCGGGACGTGGGACGAGGGGGGGTTGGGAGTTCCCGGTAACTATGAAAAAAACTGTGCATTTGATAATATTATTAAGTAACTTTTTTGTACTTTACTTTCAGGCTCAAGAATCTATTTTGGCGGATGCAAGCAATTGCTGGTATGTGATTTTGTATCCTATCTTAAGGTCTCTTGATACACATCATTTTTGGTAGTACTCCCTCCGTCCCAGAGTAAGAGTCCTACTTTCCATTTTGGTACGTCCCAGAGTAAGAGTCCTATTCCTAAAATGGCAAAGAATCTTTACTATTCACCCCACTCATTCTCTCCTATTTTACTTTTATACTCACAACACCAATCAATTCACTATTCTCTCCCACTAATTCTCTCTCCTACTTTACTTTTACACTCACAACATTTACATCACTTCTAATATTTATTAATAAGCGTGCAAATGAGGGGTAGGACTCTTACTCCGGGACGGAGGAAGTACAACATAGCTTTGCATTTTCTTTGCCCTATCTGTTTTGACATGACTTGCATGGTTCATCATCCGTGGGTAGAATTGTCGTCCTTGTCTTTCATTTTTCTTTTCTACTATTTGTTTTTTGTGGCAAGTGTTAGAACATAGGAGCGTGTACTTTATTATAGTCGTCGATGGTTTGAATGCATCTGATTGATTGTAATTCGTTGGATTGTCTATCTTCATAATGTTAGAACACATTGATTATAGTGCATTTGTGATTAGGGCTTTAGGCATGCTTATAAATCTGCATCTATCGCTGGGTTAAGCATAGCCAAGGCAAGGATGGCAATATTGTGGGCACTTGCTCCAGTACTCATCAGAGCTTATTGTTTGCAAGGAGGCATAAACTCATGAAAATTGGACATATGTTGTAGACTTGGAGTTATAATTTTGGTAGATGCTTTTGGACTTGTCTGTTTATTAAATTACAAAATTCGTCATTACGCTCTATGATATTGTTGATACCCACCAATAAACTTAGAACTTAGATGCTGAGTGGCGTTTTGAGTATTGCATTATGAAGAGAAGTATAGTCATTGAATAAGTTAAAGGTTTCAGTATAAAAATGCAAAAGAAAGCCAATGCATTGTCACTAGTGTTGCTTTTTTTTTTTTGGCGGGGGGTTAAGTGGTCTTCAATTGTGGATTGGGTTCTCTTAGCCTCGTTACCTGTTTCTAGCCACAGGGCTTTCCCCTGTTGGATATTCATAGAGATGGAAACAAAAGGATATACCTGTTTTAGGGTTAGAGAATGTCGTTCAACACTTTCTAATATGGAATTAAGAATATGTATGGTCTTGTGTCTTTATTGTTGGTCAAGTTTGAAAAGGCTGCGGGCCGGAATCCTTGTTGGTTTCTCTCTATATGATAATCAAACACTGTGCTTTTTTTTCCTGAATATTATTGGTATACACTTCTTATTCTTGCTCCTGATCAAGCGATCTTTTGAGCACCTTGAAGCCTAACTTTTAAAGTTCTTATTTATTTGTAACTGTTTACTTGACAGTTCTTTATTTCCAGTTCTGATGATTGTTCTCTCTTTTACTGCTTATGAAAAAAATACACAACTTGGGTGTCTGAATCATAGACCATTATAAGGGTACTTTTACTAAATGTTCGATATTATTAATATTACTTGTAAGAACATGTATTTAACTTGAGGGTTGTCTGGTGCACTTGCTTGAAATTGGAATGGTTTAAGACCAGTAAAAATTCTTGTAATATTATTAATTAGAGAAATAATTTTAATAATCAAATATCATTATTTTGAGTCACATTTTAACGCTTGCAAATTGCAGCTGTTTGTCCAAACAGACAGGCCCATACTCAACTTATCTGGCTGTGGTTTTGTATCTCTTTCCTTCTGGAATCCCAGCTGATATAATCAAAAAGCTTCTTTCATTTTGCAGGTTGCTCGTTGATTTTTCATTGGGTGGGGCCCTGCTAATCTTCCCTTTTGTTGGAAGGAGATATGCAACCCCCTGGAGCAAGAGACTCCCAACTCCGTGACAACAATACCCAAAAAGTCCACCCACAACCCATGGAAGAGGCTAACCAGAATCCCGAAGCTGTTGAAGCCCTAGTCTCCAAGATATTTACAAACATCTCCTCCCTGAAGTCAGCCTATATTCAACTCCAAGCTGCTCATACTCCTTACGACCCTGACAAGATTCAAGCTGCAGATAAGCGTGTAATATCTGAACTTAAACATTTGTCAGAGCTAAAACATTTCTACAGAGAGAACAACCCAAAACCTGCCTACACTTCCCCTCAAGATTCCCGCTTAGCTGCTGAGATTCAAGAACAGCAGAGTCTGTTGAAAACGTACGAGGTCATGGTGAAGAAATTTCAATCAGAAATACACAATAAAGACTCGGAGATTAATCAATTGCAGCAACATATTCAAGAGGCAACTCAGAAGCGTGCGAAATTGGAAAAGAATCTCAAGCTTCGTGGATTGTCATCAAAAGAGTCGGATTGCTCGGGTGAAGAAAATGGGTTTTTATCAACCGACTTGACCCCTGATCTTTTCAGGTCAGCTGTTGAAGGTGCTTCAAGAGCCATTCACGATTTCTCAAAACCTTTGATCAACATGATGAAAGCGGCGGGGTGGGACCTTGATGCAGCTGCTAACTCAATCGAACCGAATATTGCTTATGCAAAGAGGGCCCACAAGAAGTATGCGTTTGAATCGCATATTTGCCAAAAGATGTTTATTGGGTTTCAGCAAGAAAACTTCTCTTTGAAGACGGAGAATAGTTCATGCACGAAGGAAAGTTTCTTCAACCAATATCTCGCCTTATGTGAAACGGACCCACTTGATTCAGTGGGCCAAAACCCAGATTCCAATTTTGGGAAATTCTGCAGGAGCAAGTACCTGATTGTTGTTCACCCAAAAATGGAGGCTTCATTTTTCGGTAATCTTGATCAAAGAAACTACATAATGGGTGGGGGGCATCCAAGGACCCCATTTTACCAGGCGTTTCTCAAACTGGCAAAATCAATCTGGCTTTTACATAGGCTAGCTCATTGTTTCGACCCTGCTGTCAAGGTTTTCCAGGTGAAGAGAGGTAATGAATTCTCAGAGGTGTACATGGATAGCGTGGTGAAAAACGTCATTGTAGATGAAAGTGGTGAGAAGCCAAAAGTTGGATTAATGGTTATGCCCGGCTTCTCGATTGGGGGAAGTGTTATCCAGTGCCAAGTCTACCTCACTGGAGTTAAGGTTTCCGATTGAACCCTCCCTTTTTCTCTCTTTGAACCTCTCATAAACTTATTTTAGTAAAAAAAATGTGCATGTATCGTTGTGTGTTCCTTTTCTCTTACTTTGTGAATCTACTCTGTAGTATAATCTGTCAATTCCCTGTTGTTGCTGTATTTGGTAATGTATACTACTACCTCTGGCAAGAACAATTTCGGATATTCATTTTTGGGGGTTTTAAGGAGAAACTTGCTTAGATTTCTTGCTCATCCTTGTGTTTCTCTGTTTAGTTGTCTCAACTTATGTTTGTGGTTTGTGGTTTGTGGTTTGTGGTCATGTTTCTGTCAGCTTGTGTGCCACATGTTGGTGGATTAACGGTGAGATTAATTTAGACCCGTGTGGGACCTACTTCACGTTAAATTATTCTCAACCATTGATCTACAAACATGGGAGATGCGTAAATCGTGTACCTAGGTATTAGGTTGCAGTGCATTAGTAGCTTCTCCACTACAGCAGTCCCTTATCCGCTTAGTTTACTTCACTAGCTCGGGTCAAAGAGGAAGTCTTGTGGGAAACGGTCTCACGCGTGAGACAGGTCTCATTGAGAGAGGAAACGGGCTTGCCCCACCCCGCCTATAAGGGGCAAACCATTTACTCTCTCAGCGAGACCCGTCTCACGTATGAGACCGTCTCACACAAGCTTTTGTCCGGGTCAAATCACTCATTTGAAGCGGTCAAACTATAGAGGATTCAAATGAGGAGATCTATCCTATCTCTTTCTTGATATGGATCTTGCAATAACAGTCTGTGTAGTGTGTATAGGTAAATTTAAGTGTTATTTATGTATTTCCATTGAACAATGAGAAAAACATTTTCATGGTTCTGACAACCTGGAAAAGGAATGTTCCTAACAAGCCTGATAAGTAACATGATCCTATATTTATGGATCATGGTATCTGCAGTTCCAAGTTTTAGCACATGAAAGACCAGGGCAACCATATTATACTTGGAATTATTTGGTCGGTTTTCGAAACCAGTGCTGGGAAATGGCTTTCTTTTAATGTACCATGTGTTTTTCACATAATTGGGAGTTTTTTTCACATATAATTGCTTGAAATTTATGTGTTCTCATCCTCAATGCTATTTAGTAGCTGAATTTATATTTTCATAGATAAAACTGAATTTCTTTATCGATTAAACAAAAGGAAAACACACACACACCAAGATCCCTGTTTTTTAGGGCATTATGCGCGTAAAAACACGAGTTTACACTTTTTATGTGGCCTCTGTCACTAACATTCGTTAAGTTTTGTTCGTTAAATAGTCACGTGCGAGATGAGCAAAATCTTTTTTAGGTTGTACTCATACCGTGAGATTTGAAGAAACTCAACAAAGTTACCCATGGCCAGAGAAGTTAGCCAAGAAACAAGATAGGGATTCTTGTTGATTTTCTAGGTTTATTAATTAATTCAAGTTTTGCAGCAATGTCACTTTAGTCCTCCAGCTCACATAATAATTTTAAAATATCATTAAACTTAAACTTAGTACTACAACATTATATGTGAATGTGCTAAGCAATGGGGTTTGGACCCTAGGCCCCTGGTTTAGATCATAAACCCATAATAACCCAAGACCAAATCAAAATTCCAATTAACCCCACATGCTTGAAAGAACAGCTCCAACCTAAGCCCAGCCCATAACCGGTCCGGTACCCACAGCCCAGCCCGACTCCGCCCCGACCCGCTGCCCACCCCTCCCATTTTGAATGCTAAAAATGTAAAATGCCACTAGCAGGAGTCGAACCTGGGGCAATTCTATGGAATCTTCTCCCTAAACCACTAAACTAACCAACTTTTTGTTATTAGCTTTGAATGTATAATATTACTACTAGCCAGCCAAATCTAAATTGAAAAATACAAACAAATTCTCTACTGATTAATAAAATTCTTGATTATTCTCTAAGACACTAACTTTTTGTATAAAAAATAAATAGAAAATCCAAAAATATTATTTAAAAAATATAAAGTATCTAAATATTTATTAGAAAAAATAAATAGAAAATCAAAATAAATTAAACTATAATAATTAGATAAATTAAAACAATTTTTAAAAGATATAACTAAATATTTTATTGAAAAAAATATGATAGACCTAAAAACTAAATTGAACTATAAGTGTATTTTTTTTTTCACAATTTCTCTTTCTTTTTTTTTTTTTTTTTTTTTTTTTTTTTGCAAAAAAACTTTAAAAAGTCTCATATTTACCCTGATGTCTCTTGAGAATTTACAAGACTTTGATACAAATTATAAAACCTAAAAAAAATGCACTTATGAGACCTTTAAGGAACTCATGAGTCTGATACGAGACCTTTGTAAATGGCTCTCATGAGTGTGATATGAGACAATTTACATGTCTCATGAAAATTTATAAGACCTAAAAAATGCACTTATGAGACCTTTAAGAGACTCATGAGTCTGATATGAGACTTTTGTAGATAGACTCATGAGTCTGATATGAGACCTTTGTATATAGACTCATGAGTCTGATATGAGACAATTTACATGTCTCATAAAAATTTACAAGAATTTGATACAAATTATAAGACTTAAAAAATGCACTTATGAGACCTTTTAAAGACTCATGAGTCTGCTATGAGACCTTGTAAATAGACCCTCATAAGTCTGATATGAGACTTATTTACATGTCTTATAAGAATTTACAAGACTTTGATACCAATTAAAAGACTTAAAAAATGCACTTATGAGACCTTTGAGAGACTCATGAATCCGCTATGAGACCTTGTAAATAGACCCTCGTAAGTCTGATATGAGACTTATTTACATGTCTCATAAGAATTTACAAGACTTTGATACAATTTAAAAGACCTAAAAAATGCACTTATGAGACCTTTGAGCGACTCATGTATCTGCTATGAGACCTTGTAAATAGACCCTCATAAGTCTTATATGAGACTTATTTACATGTCTCATAAGAATTTACAAGACTTTGATACAAATTAAAAGACCTAAAAAAATGCACTTATGAGGCATTTGAGAGACTCATGAGTCTGCTATGAGACCTTGTAAATAGACCCTCATAAATCTGATATGAGACCTTGTAAAATTACTATTATATCTAAAATATAAGAGTTTTTTTCCTTGATTTTTTTTCCATATTTTTCAAAGTTTCATAAAAAAAAAAATCACAAGAAAATCTCATATATTATTACCGTTCTGCTCTCATTCTCATGGTATAAGACTAGATTTACTCTTATACCTAAGTTATAAGAGTTATTTTTTCTTAATTTTCACATATCTTAGAAAATAAAAATCATAAATAAAAATTCTTACATGTTATTACCCGTTCCGCTCTTATATTAGGTGTAAGACTAGTTGAAGTATATGAATTTTATTTTTCATAACTGTTCACATTTAAAAAAATTATAAAAACAATCCCATATTTTATTAAGTAGTCTACATATTTAGGTATAAGACAAAAATTACTCTTATAAAAAGTCTTACATGTTATTAACATATTTTCATGTTTTCTTAAAAAAATCATTAAAATGCCTTATAATTTATTAACTAATATGCTCGTATACTTAGGTATAAAGGTATAAGAATAAAAATTTAATAATAATAAAATAAGTTTATCAAATACAAGATTATATAATTACAATTTAATTTATTTGGAAGTCTTTCATATTTATAAATAAAAGATTGCGATTTGTTATATTTTTTAAAACATGTTATTTAATTTTTTTTTTAAACAAAATTTGAGTTTTGTGAATATTTTAGAATTGCATTAATTGATTGTTTTATCTTAAATGCTGTCATTGATTTCATTCAAAAAGATACTAATATTAGATATTGCAAAATTATGAACACATGGTTCAATGGCTTAGTGGTGTGGGTGTTAGTTATTAGACATTGGGTCTAAGGTTCAAAACTTGGGAGCTCCATTTTTTGTTTTAATTATACAGGTGGGCGGGCTGTGGAGTCGGGCTTGGGTGGGCGGTGGAGTCGGGCTTGTCAGCGGGTGGGGTTTTTATGGCATTTTGATCTGGGCATTTGGTTGTAGGTGGAATTATATATCTCAGCTGGGCTTTTATGGAAAAAAAGATCTCAGGGATGGGGCCTAATGGAATTATGCCCTAAGCAATCTCTCTATAACGTTTTCTCGCTCTGGCCAGTCAACTCGCCCTGCCCTAATAATTTTTTTATAACATTCCGAAACTGTAACTTGTGGGACCAAAATTTTGCTGCATAAATAAAAAAATTATTGGGACTATCAACTTGACAATATTTAGTTGAAATTTACTTTTATGATTTAAAACAGGGTACGTATGTATATAGTACAAATCAAGTAAGACCGTCAGTGGCGAAGGTAGGGCAACCACATGGGGGTCAGTCAACCCCCTTAAATTTAAAAAATGTGTCAATTTTAGTACTATTAAAATTTTAGAAATTACATTTTACTATTAAAATGATAGATTTATACATTTTGATCCCTTTAATTTTGATAAAAAAATTGCACTAAATTATTATTTCGACCCCCTTTTATACTAAATTGATATACCACAGTTATCATAATTATCCCAATTGTAAATTTGATCCCCTTTTCAAAACTTTCTGGCTAAGCTTCCAAATTCCTACTGTACAAATTTTAATAATACAACACAAAACTGGCATCCAGCCAATACCTTACACATAACCCGTTGGATTTATTAGAATTCAGTTGAGAATATTTATTTTTTTCATACAATTATTACAAATATTCCAGATGAGTTGGTTATAGAAAATTAGAGTGAAAATATCTTGTAAGTTTCCTTCATGCACATAAGGCGCAAGTTACACCATAAGCATGTGCAAACCTCCCTATATAAACCACGCAACCATCTTCACATTTTCATACCTCAACCACATTATTATTACAACTTATATCTTGCAAATAAAAATGGTTCAATTTAGCTCTCTTTTGCTAATTCTCTTTCTTACAATCTTGTGTCTTTCAATCCGAGTGGGCTCCGCCGCCAATCGGAAACAGTCTCGTACAAGGGCGTATCTCGAGGCACAATGTCGAGTAACACGTTATCAGAAACTATGTTACGAGTGTCTTTCCAAGTATGGTAAAGCCACCACCCAACAAGGTCCACACCAACTTGCACAAATTGCATTGGCCGTTACCTTAAACAAGGCACGTGACACAGAGGCTTATGTGTCAATGGTGGCTAAGCAAATTTCTAACTCCAGAGCTAGGGATTTGCAAGCTGTAAAAGATTGTGTTAATCAAATCAATGATGGAATTGATCAGATCATTCAATCCATTTCTGAGCTCCAACAAATTGGTCGAGATGGAGAGAGTAAATTTATATGGCACCAGAATAATATTCAGAGCTGGATAAGTGCAACACTAACTGATACGACCACTTGTATTAATGGCTTTTCTAGTCATGTCATTGGTGGGAAGGCGAAGGCGATGATCAAGGCGAAAGTCCTGAATGTGGCGCAACATACTAGCAATACGCTAGCCTTGTTCAACCGATTTGCTGCGAGGCATCGAGCCTCTCGTGCCTTTAAACTTCCCTAGATATTGCCTAAAGCAAAGAATTACAAGCCAAAGAGGCCTTGGAAGCCGACAAGGCATTTTGTTTAATTTTTTTTATTTCTTTTTTAATTTTTTTTTATTTTTTTTTTTTATTTTTTTTTTTTTTTTTTTTTTGCCTTTTTCTACTTCCCTTCTTTATCTTTTATTTCTGTGTTGGTTTAGGCCTAGTCTCCCATCACTTCTTTGTACTGTTCTTCAATTTCTATAAAATTTAGGGGGCTCTGCCCTTTTCGCTAAAAAAAATATATATATACATATGAAATATGTGAATATGAAGTTTTGATCCTCAGATCTAATCTTGTAAACATTCCTTGCATAAATTAAATTTTATTTTTGATTAAATTCTTTTATGTTCCTAAGTCTCATCCTAAGCACTGACTGTTTTATTCAGAGTTGGATAAGTGCTCTAACTACGACCAAGGGCGGAGCTACTTGGGGGAATGGAAATTGCCCCTCCTTGAGTTTTGAGTTTTTTTTATAGCCATTATTGGGACCACTTTATTGGTAAACTGTCTTTTCTATTTTTAAATTTTATTTTATTTATTCCGTCCCAAAACATTATTCTCTTTTTTATTTAGGTTAATACGAACTTTGAGGATTAGTTTTAATTTAATTCAATTATCGTAATAAAAGTGTAAAATTTGTTACTGATAGCGTTCATAATAGTGTATCAATAACAAATAATAATATTACATTTTCATTAAGATAATTGAATTAAACTAAAATTATTTTCCAAATTTTTTTGGCTCTAACATAAAAAAGTGAATAATATTTTGAGACGGAGGGAGTATTTGCAAGTTTAAGGTGCCGTACACTCGGGTCCAACAAATATACTCTACACTTTCGGTGATATAATATGTCGTTTTTGTGTTGATGATATTTTCTTTTACTAGCCACTTTTGCAATGCAACATCAACCTTGCCAACTAATCCCTAAATTTTACTTGGAGTAAATTGTCAAAGTATTTTACTACCTCTGTTCCACTCGAAAAGGTTGATATTATTTTTATAATTGTCTCACTTGAAGGGTAATTTCCATCTTTGGGAAGCACTAATATAAGAGTACACTAAAAAAAAAAAAAAAAAAAAAAAAAAAACGGGTGTTGCCCCCAAAACCCCTGTTCATCATTCCTTTGCTCCAATTTTCTTTCCCCCGTTCCTCCAATTCCTGGCTTCGCCATTGACTACGACCACGTGTATTGATGTCTTTTTGGTTATTTCGTGGGTGGGAAGGCAATGATCAACGTGAAAGTCTTGAACGTGGCGCAACATACTAGCAATGTGCTAGCCTTGTTCAATTGATTGAGCTGTTCTCTTCTGAGAACAGCTTAGACCCGTCTCTTAGTAAAGACGGATCGACCCATGACCCGAGTATAAAAAAACTTATTTTTTTTATCCGTCGAAAGTAATACTTACTATAGCTAATAGTAACAATTGTGTTACTTATATGTAGCATTGTTTATAAGTAATTGTAACACTTGTTTTACAAAAAAAAAAAATTGTTCATTTTACTCATGTTTCAACTGTAATACTAACTATAATTACGTGTTATAATTATAACTAAATGTAATTGTCTTTATACTGAAATGTAATAGTGTTTTTGCATAATAAAATAACTAGCGTATATTGATTTTATTTTTTTGAAAAGAAAGTAACATTTGAAAAATAACAGTTTATACACATGAATGTAATTGTTAGTACAAATAAATTTAACACTTTGGTAGATAAAATTGTAACACATTTCTATAAATAATGTATTACTTTTACATGTATCATGATAAATTTAATCCATTGCAACTTATTATTTGAAAACATATGGATATAGTTATTGTACAAAGTAAATGTAATAGTTTCTTAGACAAATTTAATATTTGTTTAATTAAAAATGTAATGTATTATTTGAAAAATATAACACTTTACAATTTGGTAAAATAAAATATAGTATAATTTATTGTATTTTTTTGTTGTTGAGAAAATTGGTGCTCACTAATTTCTATCAAAATTTAATGTGGTGTCATTTTATGTAAATGAACGCAAGTTGCAAGTATTTTATTTTCTCAAAATTATTTTAGATGAATCAGAATTAATAATGAAAGTATGAAACTTTTAATTGTTATTTGAAGAGTTATGGACAAAATTAATGAAGGTATGAAACTTTTAATTTTATATTGAATCTACCCCACTACTCATTCTCTCTCTTCATTTCTCATCACTCAATTCATTCTACCAACACTACTATTTACTCTATTTATTCTATCTCTTCAATTTTTACCATACATTTTCTTTATTTTATTAATTTTTCTTAGTTATTGTGCTCAATTTATTTATTTTTATAATTTAAGAATGAATAAAGAGGAAGTAAAAAAAAAGTGGAAATGAAACTGTAAAATCTCTCTTAAGAGGCATTTGGTTCGTGGTAAAGTGAGGGAATGAAATGCTCAATTCCGTTTGACTAATTATATTGCCATGTTTGGTTCTTTCTTTCCTAATTTTTCACTCCAATGGAATGTTCAATTTCATTCCATGAAAGAATTTGCCATTCCATCCTAAAATGGGAGGAATGCTCAATTCCATCCATTTCATTCCATTATGGAATTGAAGAAATTAAGAACACCTATTATTATTATTATTATTATTATTATTATTATTATTATTATTTATTATTATTATTATTATTATTATTATAATAATAATAATAATAATAATATAATATAATATAATAAAAATAAATAATAAATAATAAATAAATAACAATAATAAATATAATAATAATAATGAATAATAAATAATAAATAATAGTAAATATAATAATAATAAATAAATAACTAAATAGTAATAATAATAAATATAATAATATTAATAATAATAATAATATAATAATAATATAATAATAATAAAAAATGTAATTATAATTATAATTATAAGAAATAATAATAAATAATAGTAAATATACTCATGAATAAATAAATAAATAGTAATAATAATAAAAAATATAATAATAATATTAATAATAATAAAATATAAAATAATAAAATATATATAATTATAATTATAATTAAAATTAAAATAATGATAAATATAGTAATAATAATAATAAATAAATATTATTAATAATAATATATATTATTATTTTCATTATTAATATTATATTAGTATTATTTTTATAATAACTAATAATAATAGTAATATAATAATAATAATTACTATTATTATTACTATATTTATTATTATTATTGTTATTAAATAATGATAATATTTATTATTATTATATTAATTCCATTCCAATAATTTTGTCGTGAACCCAAATATGAATTGCTAAGGAATTGAATGACAATTCCATTCCAGATAAGTATCGCAGAACCGTGTACCAGATAAGTATCGCAGAACCCGTTTGAGGGCACCCCAATGAAGGTCAGTCGGATGCTGCATGAATTGAGCAAGGCGATTGACAGCAAATGATAAGTCACAGCGAGTGAGCGAAAGATACTGAAGAGAGCCCACAAGCTGTCTATACTCTGATGGGTTGGAGAGAGGAGTACCAGAATTGGCTGTCAAGTACGGGTCGGGAACTAACGGGGTTGGAACCGGCCTAGAGTCATCCATGTTGTATCGTTGCAATAGATCCTGAATGTATTTCTGTTGGCTTAAGAACAAGCCAGCTGTATGTGGGAGGACTTCAACACCAAGGAAATATGAGAGGGAATCCAGATCCTTGAGAGAAAAACGAGCTGCAAACGACGTGATGAAAGACTCCAATAAGGTGTTATTAGAACCCGTAATAACAATATCATCAACATATACCAATAACACTAAGAACCCATCAGGATGAAACATAGTAAACAATGATGAATCAGATTGTGAATTGTGAAACCCACTGATAGAAGATAATTTGTCGCGACCCCGACCCCGCGGGCCCGGAACTCGCGAGCTGGACGTCGACTTTAAACACAATTACCAAAATACTGAAGATAAAAATTCTACTTTATACCAAAGGATGATAGTACAAGTTTTATAAATCCAAGATTGACAACAACAAAATATAACTAGCATAAGCTCCACAAGCTTATACCCCAAAATACAAAATACACAATTCTTAATGACGTCAATGTTTGGACACTATCCCAGAGGTTATACATTTAAATAATGTAAACCGAAACAACCTTCCCAAAAGTCGCAAACCCTCTCGACGTCCTCCTCGTGATCAGCGAGTACTAATCCTTTCCTCCTGGGGGGTTAAGGAAAAACAAAGAGAAAAGAAAGGGGGTGAGATAAATCTCAATAAATTACTAATGCAACTACATGACATGCTATGATGCAATAAACAATAGTAAATCACATATAGCACATAGCAATTAGCAGTTAACAGATAGCAGCGGAAATAAACAATTAACAAAGGATATTAGCCAAGGTTTCCCAACTGATAGAACCAAATAAAGGATCGCTGCGCAACTTCAACAATCAACCAATCAACATCTTCATAGTAGCATAAAAGCTGAAGAGAAAACCCCGGTACCGGAACCATAACAAAGTAACATGTCACAAAGGACGGGAGTCATGACACAAAGTTATACTCCAAAAAGTTAACTAGACTACTTCCGAAGGAAGCTAGCTCATCCCAACCAAGGCCAATCTGGATGAGGAAATAAGGACCAATGAGCGATGCTATACTGGACTTGGCTTGTGCCTTTATAGCATTATCCATTGCCTGACTCGAACACAAATAACCAGCTGGACTTTCAAATAAATGCTAAGTAATAACTACTAGCTTAAATAAACAACTAATGATTCCAAAGTAGAGAACCATTCCAAATAAATCACCAAGAAGATGAAATAAAACCAATCACCCATAATTAAGTGCTCAACCATTTCCAAATAATAATTAATCAAATCTCATAACACATTTGTTCACGAAGGAACCATTTTCAACACTAGAGTATCCCACAATGTCTAATTAAATTAATTAGAGTGACACCCAAAGTCTATACCTAATATCCAAACCAAGCCTAAACCAAACAAAAGAGATTGCCAGGAAACAAGGGCGGGCGGGCGCCTAAATGGGGGCGGGCGGGCGCCCATAAAGGTTCGGGCGGGCGCTCACAGGGAACAGAAGGTTAGTCGAACAAATTGGCCATGTAGGCGGGCGCTTGGGGCATCACGGGCGGGCGCCCGGAACACCACAGGCGGGCGCCCAGAAGGAAATCTGGGTCGGAAAACTGCTGGGTTCATCAAGTTCTTACCAAAAATCAAACAAAACCTTACCCAATTCAAACCCAACATTTCCAACACTTCTATTAACATACCCAAGTACCCAAAACAACATATAAGCCTATAAGGAACCTAAATAACATCATCTAGCAACCCTAAACCAAGATTTGATCCCAACATTCTCAAAATCACAAAAGATGAACAAAATACAAATAAATTCCAAACTCAACCAAAATGACATATATATGAACTAAAGCATTATATAAACTAAAGATGAACATTTTAGCATAAAAATGGGGGGAAAGTAACTTACTTGAACTTTATGAAAGATGACGGAATTCAAATATTCTTGGCCCTAGACGATCCTATCGATGATCTAAACACATTTCATAAAATGAGTACCAAGAAAAGATGAGAGGAAGATGACTAAAAGGGAGGGGAAGTTTCTTACCTTTTCCATGGAAAGAGAGAGAGATGTGCAGTATGTGAGGTGAGGAAGAGTGAGGGAGAGAGGTGAGGGAGAAGAGGGGAGTAGGGAGGGAGTAGTTAAAATTATTTTAAAAAGTTACACCTAGGCCCCCTCTACTACTACTACTACTACCACTACTACTATTACCCTTAATATCCTCTTCCCTAATAATTCCCTTACTTCACACTTAACACAATATCAACCAAATAATGCTAGACACAAATTAATATTATGAGATATAAAATGTGCACATAAATAAATAATCAAATAAATAAATACATAATTAATTATTTATTAATAAAATATAGACGGGTTTTCGGGTCGTGACATAATTTCTCAATTCCGTATACCAAGCACGAGGCGCTTGTTTAAGACCGTAAATGGTTTGCCGAAGTTTGCACACATAATCAGGATGCAAAAAATCAACAAAACCTGGAGGTTGGGTCATGTATACATCTTCAGTCAATGAACCTTGTAGAAAGGCGTTGTTAATATCAATCTGTCGAAGAGACAACCCGTGAGTAACTTCAAGAGAGAAAACAATACGAATAGTAGCGGGTTTGACAACCGGACTGAATGTCTCAGAATAGTCCAAACCGGGGCGTTGATGAAAACCTTTGGCAACTAGTCGGGCCTTGTGACACTCAACTGAACCATCTGGATTGTATTTCGTACGAAAAATCCACTTGTAGCCTATGGGGTGGTGAGAGGAAAGAGGTGGGACAAGATCCCATGTATGATTGTGGACTAAGGCATCGTACTCATCTTGCATGGCATTAAGCCATGCAGGGATTTTGAGGGCTTGAGAGTAGGTGGATGGTTCGGGAGCAGGAATGGTTAAGCAGGCATGGAGGTTGAGTTTGGTGATGGGTTTACGAATGTTGTTGCGCATTCGGGTGAGAGGGCCGGTGGGTAAGGGAGGTGGAGGTGATATGGATATAGGTGAGTTCATGGTTGGAGTATTAGAGGTAGTAGCGGAGGCGGGTTGTGGGGATTGGGAAGAAGGTGCAGCGGAAGAGGACTCATGGGAGACGGCTGTAGGTCCGACTGGGTTAGGCATGGGACCGAGAGGGCCAGCAGATCCGGATGGTCCTGGTAGACTGGCGGAGGGGGAAGTGAGGACAGGAATGGGTAGATGGCACCACTCATCGGGGGAAGGAGTGGATAGAGAGGAAGATATGTGAGAGAGAAAGGGAAATGTATGCTCCACGAATTTGACATGACGCGAAACATAGATTTTAAGAGTGTTAGGATCAAGACAGTAATACGCACTTTGTGTGGGAGAGTAACCAACAAAGACACACGGAAGAGATTTGGGATCAAGTTTTTTGGTAGTGTATGGATGGAGCCAAGGGTAACAGAGGCATCCGAAACTACGGAGTTTGTGATAGTTGGGAGTCGTGGAGAAGAGTTTAAGATACGGAGATTGGAAATTGAGAGTACGAGTGGGCATACGATTAATTAAATAGTATGCAGTGACGAAGGCCAACGGCCAGAATTTGTGAGGCATATGAAAGTGAGATAGGAGAGATAAACCAGCTTCCACAAGGTGACGATGATGACGTTCAGAATAGCCATTGTGTTCGGGAGTATGTGGTGGAGATGTGAGATGAGTGATCCATAGGGAGAGAAGTTAGGGACGGAGTCCAATGTATTCGCCATCATTGTCACTAAAGATGGTGAGAATTTAAAGAACTTCTCAACGAGTGTGCGAAATTGAGAAACACTTGAGTGGCATCATTTTTATGTTTGAGTGGGTAGAGCCAAATATATTTGGAGAAATGATCAACGAAGATAATATAATATTTATAGCCATTAAAAGACAAAGTGGGGGATGTCCAAACGTCACTATAAATTAAATCAAGAGGACCATTGGAAGAAATAGTATTTTCATAAAACGGTAATTTGTGACTTTTGTTACAGTCACAAGAATTACAATGAAAGGAAGAACTACTAGGTATATCTAGATTAAAACTAGTGCTAATATGACGAAGAACGGGATAAGACGGATGTCCAAGACGATGATGCCAGTTGGTGATGGAGGACGTAGTGACATGAACAGCAGGAGGGGACGGATGCCATTCATAAACGCCGGAATCAGATTTATTTTGGCCGTACGACAGTCCTTCACAACAAAGGAACCAGGTAAGAAAGTGATGGATACATTATTGTCAAGACAAAATTTAGAGACAGATAAAATATTGCGAGTGAGTGAAGGAACATATAAGACATGATGTAATTTGAGAGACGAAAAAGAAGTAAGGAATGCAGTAGAGCCAATATGAGATATAGAAAGACCTGAACCATCTCCAATTATCAATTCCTCAGTTCCATCATATGGAGAATGCAGTGATAGATTACGAAGATCGTTTGTGGCGTGATGTGTGGCGCCACTGTCAAGAAGCCATCCAAGAGCCAGAGCAGTATGAGTTTGAGCAGTGTATGCCGAGGGAGTGGGGTTGTAATGTCCTCGGGGCTGTGGGCGAGCGGGAGTAGGGTTGGGAGAATAGGGGTTGGGAGTAGGGTTAGGGTTTGGTGGGAGTGAATTGAAGTTTGGGAATTGGGCATTAGGGAAAGCCTGTTTAAACAAGTTGCACTGATTGAGAAAGTGCCCTTCTAAATGACACCACTGAAATTTGCCTTTGTAGGTATTGCGAGGTGTATTAATGGATCGAGGTTGAGTAGGCTGCTGCGGTGGTGGGGTGGAGCTTGAGTTATTGGGATGGCGGGACTAATTGGAGCGGCTAGGTTGCTTGGCTCCATAGGCAACTGTGGCAGGAAAGGATGGAGCGGAGGAAGTACGATGCTTTAGGGAGAGTTCTTTGTTGATCAGATTTTCGTGCAATTCGTCAAAAGAAATATGGGTGTCGCGGCTCTGAACAACAGTAACAACACCGTCATATTCGGCATCATGAAGTTTCTCCAAAACTCTGTCAACAAGGTCATCCGGGTCAAGGGGATTGCCAAGAGATGTTAGTTGATCTGCACAAGTTTTGAGATCGTGCATGTAATCGGTGATGGATCTAGAACCCTTGGTAATGGTGCGGAGGCGGTCTTTAATCTGCTTGAGATGGCCCTTCGTAGGACTGGCGTATGTTTTCGCCAGAGTAGTCCAGGCTTCAAGTATCGTAGAACAACAAGAGATGAGCGGAATCAGAGGGGCAGAGAGAGCCAGATAAGGCGCTTAACAACAACTTGTCTTGACGGAACCAAGTTATATAAGCAGGGTTCGGGATAGTAGCAGGAGCAGCAGCGGTAGCAGCAACTTTTGGGCATCGCTGGAGTCAGCCGCGATGACTGGGGTGGCAGCAGGATTCGGCAAGTCTGGGGGAGGAACGGGTTGGGATCCAGTGATAAATTGATATAGATCATAACCGAAAAGTGCAGCCTCGATTTGGGTTTTCCAACTTATATAGTTGGTAGAGGTGAGTTTCAGGATGTGGGTGAGAGATACCACAATCAGTGGTTTCGAGGGTTCTAACGGATTAGGGATGGTAGAGGAATCGGCCATAGGTAGGGTTAGGACAGATTTTTTTTTTGATCTTTTATTCTCTAGATACCATGTAGAACATTAGAGAATTTAGTGTTTGAGAATAAAATCATTGTATTCTTTATTGATCAATTACACGAGTATATATACAAGCTGCATATAAAAGAGTTTAAACCCTAAACTAAGACTAGATACTAGGTTGACATAAAATAGGAAACTGATATCTTGAAGAGGTAGAAGTCGGCTACCCTAGCTTGGAGGACACGCTAGGGTTTTCGGTAGATGGCGTTTGTCTATCATCTCCCTCGTCTCACCACCCAGTACCCACCCACCACCGGATTATCTTTCACCCAGCGGTCTGCAGACAATGTTTGTCCAGAAATGGAAAGGGTATCCATAACCTTCCCCTCTCTCATTCTCTCTATATAAACCCACCTCACACACATACTCTCTCACACAACACAATTATCTTGCACAAAAACACTCTCAACTATGCCGTCTGAGAAGAAGCTTGTGGGTTTCAAATTTGCTACTCTGAAGTTTTCTGTGAAAGAAAACCCTAGCAGGATGGGAGTTGCAGTTGAAATCCCTCTCCGATGGGCGATGGTCAATGGCCATCAGAGCTGCTGTGGCAGTGGCATCCATTGCTGGCGGTTACCTGTACAGTAGTACGACTGGAAAATGAATCTGAATGCAGCAGCTGCTGCTAATGTTGCTGGTGGAGTGAACACGAAGGATGAAGGTGGCGTTGACGCTGAAGATGAAGTTGAAGATTAGCTAATGCATTTATCAAAGATTAAGATTATCGAAATTTCTAAGACAAAGTCTCATATGCGGCGGTTGCACAACGTGCGGCAACCCAAGGATTGTTCCGCTGCTTCTCGCGTCTTCCTGCTCCGCTACAGCCGATCGTCAGATCCAGCCCTCCCACTTCCCAGGTCGCGACACGTGTCTTCCTTATAAAAAAAACCCTAATAACTTTAAAATGCTATATCTTGAGATTTATAACTCAGGAAAAAAAAACAAATAACGTTGTGTTCGTCCTGACGAGACGAAAAAGACTACATAGGTCATGATATGGTTGGATCTTTTTTTAAAAAAACATGTTTTTTACGCACAAAAAGTTTTGAGCTCTCATCAGCTGAGATGTAACATTCTGTTCTGATAAAAGTAACAGTTTCCTTTTCAAAAACTAACACTTTTCACAGTAAAATGTAACAGCAATTTTACAAGAAAATTTAAATTGTTTGATAGTTTTTGTGGTTAGAAAAAGTAATATTTGAAGTGTAACAAAGTGAATATATAATTATAATTTTCTATTAGATGAATGTAACATTTTTATTTAGTAAATGTTACTTTTCTTCTTTAAAAAAAAAAGAGTAAAAACTCATATATATAATCGAGTTGCATTTCAATTGTTACTTTCTCAATAAAAAATTATTAAATTTCAGATATAATGTTACATTTAAGAATATAAACTGTTACAATTGAGAAAAAAAATGTTACATTTATTTTTTTATAAAATGTAACATTAGTTTAGTTTGTCAATCTTATGTTAATTTTGGAAAAAAAAGGTGTTACATTGAAAAAAAGAGTGTTACATTCTTTTATAAAAAGTCTGACATTGGTTTATTTGTCAATCTTTATTTATCTTTAATCTATTACAGCAAAATTGTGGTACATTTTGAAAAAAAAAAGATGTTAAATTTGAAAAAAAAAGTGTTACATTTCGTTATGATAAGTGTTACTTTTGTTGGGAGAAAAAAAGTTGGGGATGACAAAAAAATGGCGCGCCTGGCGCCGTCGCACTTTGTGCGGCGGTTGCACATGAGACTGCCTCAATTTCTAAACTAGTTTTAATTTGTAATTTCTAATATTTTCATTTTCAAGACTTGAATATGAACGGATAATGATTGTATCAGACTTTTAAAATTCTACTTATGTTTTCTTCCCTTTTTTCTCTTAATTTTATTATTTTGTATTCCATTTGTTGGTTCGTTCGGAGGAGACATGCAACCCCTGCTTTGGGGTTGAATCAACAGGTACTTCCTCTCTCTTATTTTTCAGTTTTATATTTCACCATTGCAGCTTATCAGAATTTTTTCTCTGTCTCAGGAGGGGTTAATTTGATTTTCTTTATCTTTAGTATTTATTTTAGGTTATGAGTTTTCTGGTGAAATCAAAAGTCTAATGATTTTTATGAGTCTTTAAGATGTATATACATATATACACACACAATATATATATATATATATATATATATATATATATATATATATATAATGTATTTCCATATTAGATTAGTAAACGTGCTATGCATGTGCGATGAACAATTTTGTTTATTTAATTTTTTAAAAATAAATATCAAATTTTATTTTAGCAAATTTTAAAGTAAATTTAATAATATCTATATATATATAAAGGCTCAAGTCATTAGAGCCCCTTCTATTTCAGTTTTCCTCCAAAACTCTAACCTAGACTATATTTTGGCCAGATACATTAACTCCAATTTTAATTATCAAAAATACAATTATTAGAAATCCCAAAAAGATCTCTGTCTCAATTTTTATTTGTCCTTAATTAAGTCCAACCATAATGAATACCAGCATTAATAGTGTAATAGAAAAATTAATTGATACATTTACATTGTGTTCTACTATTTACACATATTTTTTAATTAAAAAAATTGTGCAAAAGACTAAAAAATTTAACTAGCCAACTAATTATGAAACAGTAGTTTACGTACAAATAATCTGTTTTTAATGATTTTCCTCTGGCTTTTATTTTTCAAATATTACTGGATTAACCATTTATTAGCATAGAAATGTCAAGTAAAAATATTACATTTCCTAATTGTACAAACGAATATGAAAATATATATTTTGATATATATCTAATCTGTTTTGTTAAAAATGTATATTTAATCTTTTTTACCTTACTCTACTAAATATTTACTAATCTACTGCAATTTGATGTAGTAGCCTTTTTTCTTCTAAATTGATTCATTAATATTTTTTAAGTATATCGTTATTATATTTATCTTAAAACCTGAAATTTTAGTGAACATTTTTTTAAAGAGTAATACTATAAGTTTAAATTTGCATGAGTGTTATTTAGGTGAACTTTAAAAAAAAATTAAAAAAAATTGAATGAGTGTTATTTAGGTGAAATTTCACAAAAAAAAAAAAAAAAAGTCTTGTGTGAGACAGTCTCACACATGAGATGAGTCTTGTTGAGAGAGGAAACAAGCTTGCACTGCCCCGCTCATAGGGGGCAAACCAATTACTATCTCAACGAGATCCGTCTCACATGTAGGAATGTCTAACACAAGTTTTTATCATAAAAAAAAGATGATAAATAGAATCATGGGAGATAATTAATTTATATTGAAATTTAAGTTAATTTTTCTTTGGGTAATAAATTATTTATTTATAGCGAAAACAATAAACAAGTGGTTTATTTTATTATTACAATTTTTTTTTTTAAAAAAGGCTATAAGATACTTTTTTTCAAGAAAAACAATTTTTTAATAGTTATGAAAATAAAATGAGACAGTTAAAATGATTATAGTCCCTCTGTCCCAGAATGATAGTCCCCCTATTTTCATGGGTTTTACGAAGGAACTAGTAATAATTAAGACTACTCTTAATTATTCTAATGAAACTTTTGAAATTGTTTTTCATACACCATTATAAATACTATTAATATCAATTTTTAGATTCACATTAACATAATTATAAGTAGCATTTATAGTTGCTCAAAGTCCCCTCGTAGTAACAGCGAAAAAATGTGGACTATCTTTCTAGGACGGAGGGAGTATTATTTTATTTTTTGTCATTTATCAAAACAAAATTGCCGTGCGTTTAACGCACGGGTGTTAGACTAGTTAATACATAAATATTCTTAAAATATGTACCTCATAAAAAATCTAAACTTATTGTTTGAGAGTGAACATATTATTGTGACCTTTTTAATTCATTTAGAAATTAATTGATATTAAAATTTTAAGTTAATAAAATATATAAGTCTCACAATAGAAACAAAGTTCAAAACAAAAAATATTCTACTTAGTATAAAAGAAATATTTTAAATAAGTAATTTCTACATTAACATATGATGCCTAAAAAGAAATGGTTGAATAAGGATTGATATCGAAATTTATATGGAATTTGAGAACGCCAAACTATGACATTTCTAAAATATATTTCAAACTAAAAAATAAATATCTATTCTTAAATATTAAAAACGAAAATATATTACAATCACAAATGTTATATTGATGGCATTTATTACTCATATTTTATATAAAAAATATTTAATAAATAATTTAATTCTCTCTTAGTCCTAAAATGAATTGCCCTTTTTTATTTAAAGACATTTTGAAAGGTTGATTTTTAATAGTAAAAGTTCATAAATATTTTTGCTACCAATTTTCAAAGTTTTAATTTCACATGTTTAGAATAATATATGGGAAAATGTCAAAAATACATTTAGAGAATCATTTTTGTGTCTAAAAGGTCCATTTCGGGACGGATGTAAAATGTTACATACAAAATTGACACTACCTTCACCTCCAAGGTTAATTTTATTGGGTGTGTAAATTTGTTAAGATCAGTAATTAAATGGGAATATATAAAAAAAATTAGAAGACAATAATTAATGTGAATAGGTAGATATTTAAAATTGACTAATTAATTATAATTTATGTAGCTGACTTACTAATTAGTGTTGATGTTAGCAGTTAAATTGGAGTGGAAATTTTTCATCAGAAGATGCCATGCGGTGTTGCTGATGTCAGCAGCTTCTCTCTCTCATATATAAACTACAACAACTTCAATTTATTTCAATGCAGCATTAATACACATATACTTAAATTGCAAACTTTTACTCATGTTCTTAATATTCATAGTTAAAAAAGTACCTTTAAAAAATTAATAAATTTATACATCTTGTACAGTATTTACAAATAACTATAAAAATTTAAGTCCCCTTGCCCACCCCGTTGGACCTGCCTTGACTAAACATATTGCTAGTTAGTTGTTCATGTACCATCAAATCAACACGGTCACTTATGAAACTAAAGATAATAATCTTGTTTTACTTAAAAAACAAGTTTCAGTGGATTTTCATGAATCATGTGGAAATAGAAAGAAAGGGCAGTTTTTTTTTTTTAAAGATGATATCATTATTGGTTCTCGAATAGTAAAGATGGCAGCGATCAACGAAGACTTTAAGTAAATATTCTCAATTAAGGTAAATATTTAATTTCACGGATTTATTGTTAGAATAAGTTTTGAAAATTTTAAAATTCAAATTTACTATCTTTGCATTTTTTTTTAGGGGGCAAATTGCACCATACTACTAATAAGTTTACATGGAGTTGCAATATGGGTTATAAAGTACCAAAAGTTGCAATTTAGTGCATAATGTTCACACAAAGTTGCAATTCACTGCAATCTTGGATGGTTGTTATATTGGATGGATGATAGTTAACTAAAGTTAACAAAATGAATGGAAATGCTAACATATTTTCTAAATCTTGCATTGATCACCCTTATAATTTAACAATTTTTTTATTTCCTATTATTCGTCAATTATACCACAACATACAAAAAAAAAACGAAAATAAATAATAATAATAATAATAATGAATTTCAATAAATAACAATATTTTATTTTTTTGGATAAATAACAGATTTTAATAAATATAATTTTTAATTAAATATCAATATAAAAAATGCTTCTATTAGGGTTAAAATGACAAATTTTTTTCAACGAATTTCTACCATATTTTCAAAAAATTACCCAAATTCTATTTCAAAACATAAGGCGACACGTCTTCGATGTTGCACCACTATTGTACCGCTATTGTCTTCTCTTGTGATTACTTCAAATTTATATTTATTTGACTTCGGATCTGACTATTACAGTTCAATATGACAAAAAAAAAAAAAAAATCTCTCGGATGCGCTACAAGAGACAGTCTGATTTGAAATAGAATTTGGGGCAATTTTTTTTTAAAAAATATGGCAGAAATTCATTGTAGAAATTTGTCATTTTAAATCGTAATAGTAACATATTTTTTATTATATATATATATTTTTTAAAAATATATATCTCCTCAAGGAATTTAAAAATATTATTAATTTTAAAAATATATATCTCTTCAAGGAATTTAAAAAAAAATTGTCATTTTAAATCGTAATAGTAACAAATAAAGTTTTAGGAATTCCGTTAACCTTTTCATTCATTTTGTTAACTATTGTTGACTTCCATCCATTCATTATAACAATCATCCAAAATTGTAGTGGATTGCAATTTTTTGTGAACATTATGCAATAAATTATAACTTTTGGTACTTTATAACCCACACTGCAAGTCCGTGTAAACTTAGTGGTAGTATAGTGCAATTTGCCCCTTTTTTTAGGCAACTGAATGTTAATAAGTTAGTCTTTTTTTTATTTTATGAAATCATCAAAATTGTGCGGACGAATGGAATGCCGCCATGTGGCTTTCTACGTCATAATGCCACGTGACCGGCTGTGGGGCTTGGGAGTTCTTCTGCTTTAATATATTAGATTGATTCTAATTTTATGGATGTATATAACAACATCCAAATTCATAACTAGTCTCCCATAAGAATACCTATATCCGTTTCTTCTATGAGATGGGTTTTTTGACCCGGATCCATGACCCATGGGGCATAACCTGCCACGTGCCAGCCATCCATTGGCCCATTCCCCCCGGCTTTTCCGTCGTTTACCAAAAGTAATAGTTACCATAACTTAATGTAATGATTGTATACATATAAAGTATCATTGTTTATAAGTAAACGTAACACTTGTTTTACAAAAACAAAAGCTCTTTTTACCCATTTTTTTAAAATGTAATACTAACTATAATTACTTGTAACCCAAACAATATCTAAATGTAATTATCATTTATACTGAAATGTAATAGTGCTTTTGCAAAAATGTAAAATATTGTGTATTTTGATTTTATTTTTTAAAAGAAAGTAACATTTGAAAATTAACAACTTATATACATGAATGTAATTATTTGTATAACTAAATGTAACAGTGTAGTATATGAAATTGTAACAAATTTCTATAAATAATGTAATACTTTTACATGTATCATGATAAATTGAACCCCCATTGTAACTTATTATTTGAAAACATATATATATATATATATATATATATACTATTATTTTCTATATATATGTGTTACAATTATGTATAAACACTGTTACATATAAGTAACACGTTCGTTAATTTTAGTTGTAATAAGTATTACTTTTGGCAAACGAAGAAAACATAGAAAAAACACTGTTACTCCCCCTGTCCCAGACTAAGGTTCTTACTTTCCTTTTTAGTTTGTTCTAGACTAAGGTTCATAGTTGCTTTATTACTTAAAATGGATCATGAGACCTACTTGTCATTCTCACAACAAAAACTCCATACCCACTTTATCTCTCCTACTTTCTCTTACTACTTTTTCATACTCACAACATTTACTTTTTCTTAATCTCCGTGTAAAGTTAAACTAAGAACCTTAATCCGAGACGGAGGGAGTACTTTTCAGTATATATGTATTGCTTTTATGTATACAAGCTGTTACATATAAGTAGCACATTTGCTACATTTAGTTAGAGTAACTATTATTTTTGACAAACCGAAATCCCCCATTTTTTTGGCCTATGAGACTTGTATGGGTCATAGAACCGATTCGTGGGAGGCGGGTCAAAAAAATCCATATCTACCGTAAGACGGGTTTTCATGTTCTCATTTAACTTTTGTCTTCATAATTTTACGGGTGTGCGTAACAACACCCAAATTCAAAACCTTCAATTGTTAATAAAATTTGCGGCGGCCTTTTTTTTTTTTTTTCCCCCTTCCTTTGGGTCAATGTCTATAAAACCTAGCCCCCACTGATTCTTGTACGTACCAGAAACCCTAGCTCCGTCTGATTTCCGTCACAGTACGAACATCGCATTTGAGGTATTTACGCAATTCAATTGCTTGATTGATGTTCTTCGTGGTTATTATGTACTATGAAATTGCTTAAGTTGAAATAAATTTTTGCAGAATTTACAGAGGAATTTTGAGTTAGAGAATGTCCGGTGAATCAGATGTGGCGGCGACTGCATTATTGTGTGTTAAGTGCGGCAAGCCTGCGAAACTTCAGTATGTAATCACACCGTTCTCATAGCCTTCAAATTAATTTAGTTGAACTCATTGTGTGTATGCGTGTGTGGTGTTGTTGAATTAATAGTCGTTTAAGCTCCATGTCATCCTAAATAAAAGTATTTTTGAATATATGGAGTTATGATGTGCACTTGTTTAAGGACGGAAGAGGAACAATTGTTGATTGACCATTGTTCATTACTTGTAACAGGCAGAGATTTTGTGAATGGTGGTTATTTGAGATGGTTTAGGTTATTTCCAGTTACTTATATTATTGATGTTGGATTTACAAATTGCCTATTGTTAGCTTTGGGATCATAGAGTGTTATACCATCACGAGAAACACATACCAGAGAGAGTTAATGGATCACAGTTGCGCCAGTGAATCAATTATGCATAATGTGGGTGTTTGGCCAGCATGCTAAGATTAAATCTGAATATCAGTTCATGGGCTTATCATTAGAATTACATGGGAAGCTCGTGGTCTATTGTTAGCGTTATTAGTTTGACAAAAGATGATTGAGGCAGCAGCATTGCATTTACCTCTCGTGCATGCCTAAACAAGTCAAATGGGATTAGCAGTTATGCTGAAAGGACAGTTCTTGTCTAATCAGTTGGAGGTGTCAAAGTCAGCTACATATACTGCAAAATAATTTGGAAGATAATATTTTTCAAGGAAGGCTGTGGGTGAAACCCTTCTTATTGTGTTAAATGGGCAAACTATCGAGAAAGTTATATGAACTTGTGCACTGCGTAATATCAAGTTTTGGATTGTTATTGCGTTGGTTTCTAGATCGAGTGGCTCATGACTAGGTTGGTACAGGATCCACTACAGAGCTGGTCCCAATGCAAAGTAAGACCAATATTTTCTTTTCAGTACAGCTCCCTTGTTTTGCTGTGGATGATTTTGAGGGAGAGAATCATCTGACCATTTTAGAAATAGATATGTCCATAAGTAGGTTGACAGTGTCAATATAATGTATTTAGTCTTTTTGGATATGTAAATGATGCCAGATCAAATGTATCCTGCTTGGATGGTTTGCTTTTGTCTGACTATTCTTCTCCTTTACACAGGATCCATCACCTGCTTTGATGTTTACTAGCAGACATTTTCTTACCCATCACTTGATTTGGTGTTTACTTTTAGACATTTTTTCTTACTTTATCGATAAACATTCTGTTCGAGCAATCTGTTTGATGGAAATTAGAATCTTTAAATTATCTGAATCCCAATGTATACAAAATCACTGGTCAGACTATGAAATCAGTGTAATGATTTAACTATAGCGGTTTGGTTATATCCACTTCCATGTCTCCAGCGAATTGAAGTAACTATATAATTATTTTGGTTGTGAACACTTTGTCATAACTGCACTTTTTGGGTGTATCATCTTGAGTAAATTTCCATTGTTTTCCTTTAGCATCTGTTATCATTGCGTTATGTAACAGTATTTTTCTTATTTGCAGGTGTCCCAAATGCGTGGAGCTAAAGCTTCCTCGTGAAGGCGCTGCTTTCTGGTTTGCACTCACAGTTTCTATTATTATGTCTTTTGTGCTTGTATGAGTTCCATATCCTAGCGTCATGAGTTAGTGCCTGAGTCATGAAGGCACTTCACTGCTCCTCCTCTTGCAATTCATTTAATTTTGTTCTTTCCCCTTTTGTCCTCGAGTAACTTATTGTAGAAGGCATGTAATCTAGGTTGGGATTTGCAACAAAGATTTTAAAATGGCATGTTTTTGTTTAGAACTTTAACTTCTCTGGTTCCATAACCTTCCCTTGGTCAATTTTAGTTAGTTACATGGTTTTGTCGACTTGGTTCATTAATTTTTATTAAGAAGTTTCATCTCTTCTCAGCACTCAGGACTGTTTTAAGGAATCCTGGAGTTCCCACAAATCAATCCACATGAAGGCGAAATTGTCATCAAATGGATCAGGCACTGCTGCAGCTTCATCTGTGGATGATTGGCAATACTGCATCAGAAGAGGGAAGGATCGAACACCAAAATGTCCTCAATTTGATTGGACAGGGTACTTGCTTTTAATATTGATTCTTGTTCTTAATAATTCCAGTTTTGGTTTTTTGTGAAACATGTCTTTTTAAGAATCTTAATCGAGACTTGTATTGGAAATGAGCGTTTTACTGTTCAAGGTTAGAGATTGAATAGCATGCATCTGTACTTTTTTGTCATAACCATGTGTACGTTTGATTCAAAACCATATTGCATAGGCTAGTCTTTGCATTCTGATTCTCCCATGGTAGCTAATCTAAGTATTTTCAGGTAAAGGCTGATTTGACTTGACTTTTTACCTAATCCTTAAATTTATTCCCATGGGTCACAAATGCAATATATGTATATATGCCTTTTCTCATGATTCATTGATGCAGGATGGGAACTAGGGAAGAACTTAGAATAAGAGGGGGAAGATGAAAAAAATCAGCATTAGCTAGCGATCCTAGTTCTCAAATAATACACCTATACACCTAGCATTGTGGACCTAGTTTAAATAATATTCACCTATGTGTACACTTTGCATCGGGTGGTGAATCTTAATGTTTAATTCTCAAGTAATATTTACCGAGGCCTACTGTATTGAGTGTGTGGATTTTATTACTATCATTATTTTTCTTTCTTTGGTTTCCCAAGGAGTGGTGTGTTTTGTGATCTACTCTGCAAAAATGTTGATTTCGATGATTCTATCGTCTGTCTATAGTTGGAACCAATTAAAACCAACCCTCATTTTCCGAGTTGGTCTTAGTTAGATTGTCACTTACATAGACCTAGTTCAATTCGCCACGTGTAACAAACACCCTCTGGAGAAAAGTGACTTCTTAATATATTCGCACTTCAATGCCTGAGGGACGATTCCCCCCCCCCCCCCCCCTCTCTTCTGTTGACCGGAATAACTTCCTCTTGCTTGTTCATTCTTCTCAATGAGTTTAGACAAAAACTTGTGTGAGACGGTCTCACATGTGAGACGGGTCTCGTTGAGAGAGTAAATAGTTTGCCCCCTTATGGGTGGGGCGGGGCAAGCCTATTTCCTCTCTCATCGAAACCCGTCTCATACATGAGATGGTCTCACAAGAGACTACCTCATGAGTTTATAATTTTGTCTTATGTAATAAAAAAATAAGAAAAAAAGGAAAGTAAAAAGAAGACTATTGAGTGCTATTTCGGGAGATAGGCCATGTACTCCTAAAATTCATGTTCAGAAACTCTATTTTTGTGTCTGATTGAGTAGTCATGCAGTGGTTACGGGAGTTATATTATTTGAATTTCCTTTTTGTTTGTTGAAAAAGATAGCTGCAACATCTTTTTGGTAAATATAGCAACGAGCATTGTTGATGCACAACTTTGGGAAATTCTTGTTTCTGTGTTTCTTTATTTTATCCTTTTTTGCTTGAGCTCAAACAGCAACAACAACAACAACAAAGCCTTAGTCCCAAAATAATTTGGGGTCGGCTAACTCCTACCTCTTAAAAGAAATTAGGTGGCTTCAACTGGCTAATTGGTATAAGTTATAACAAAGGCTTTGGCTAGGACCCCACTACTCGCTTTCTATCGATAACTATAGGGCATGGGATTTTCTTCCAAAATCTTGAAATCCAAATCTCTCTTCTGCAGGACATTGAGGCCGTATCCCATATCAAAAACTCGTGTTGTTCCTGCTAATATTGAACTTCCTGACTGGGCTGTTGACGTGAGTTGCTAATGTTATTTAGTCTGTTTAAGCTTTTCTATTTTTGACTTTGCTTTAGTGTTGGCACTTCAGTGTGCCGATATGGTGACTTTCCAGAGAAATAATGGAAAAAAGTTCAAGAAAAAATATTATTGGCCACTTGTCAAGGATATTAGATTTCCTGAACAACAGCTTTTGATGTCGTACTTCATTTTCTTAAAAGATCGGCGGAGCTTGCTTATAAGCTGCTGGTATCTATTGATTACTATGTAGTTTACTTTGACTTTGTAGGGCATACCAAAGAGTGAGCCAAATAGCGATCTGCAGCACGTTGTCGAGGTATTCTTTAGGTTCAAATCTTATATGTAAAGATTTAAATTGGAGACTTCTGTCTATGTACATATTGTAGGTGTTTAACTTCTGGTGTCTCTTTAAATTTTCATGTTTCTGAAGATAAAAACTCCGGAGCAAATTGAGAGAATGCGAGAAGTCTGCCGAGTAAGTTCCTTTTGTACTTCCATTTCTCACAAATGTTTTGATGGATGAAGCAAAGTTGTCCACTTTTGTCGTTATCTCAAGTTGCATTATCGCCTTTAATGGTACATTGGACACGCGAGTGCTTGATATCTAATTTTCTTGTATGTGTTTCTACATGCATGGTAGTGAAAAAACAATATTTTGCGGCAATGGAAAAATTGTTAAAATTGAAGGCTGCTTGAATATCTAACATATATGTTTTCTTTTGAAGAAAAACACAGGCATCAACCAATTATAGTCCTTAAATTAATATCTATGTTGTACTGGCTAAGAATGAAGTGTATCAAGCACTTACATTTACCAACTATGGTTCTTAATTTTATTAACCGCATGGGAGAAATTTTAAGATTCACAGCTATATTTGTGGTTGGACGTAGAGAGCACCGAGCACAATTGCAAATAAAATGTCACAATGAACTGATTCTCATCATCTTTGAGATACTTAAGTTTTTCCCTTAGTGTATTAAAGGTAGCTTTAGTACCTCCAAATCCATTTTAGCCTAACTCTGGTAGGAGATGCTTGTTTTCAATAATTCGGCAGTTTAGAATTCCAAAGATTATTGTCCATGGGAGGGCCTGCCTGATGAGTAATTTGTTCCAGAAGGTTAGATATCTAACAAACTCTCAAAATGGTCCACTAACCACCCCAAGGTTCACGATAGGCATTTCATTTTCAAATTCTATATCCATCCAAATTCAACCCTTTTAATGAACTTTTTTTGTTCATTAGTTGACTCTTGAACAAGTTGTATAATCACAGTTCAGTTGGTTTCATCAATTGAAAGAGATTACACAGCTTGTCTATGAGTAAATGGATGAAAAATAAAAATTCCATTCAGAGTTTTGGAGGGATATTGACGTTCAAAATAACCTATTTATGTCTGGTGAACTCTTGGACTGGTTGGTAGACCATTTCAAGCACAGAGTTTGTTAGATGTTTCACACCCCTGAAACAAGTTAATTATCAAGCCCTCTTGTGTAGAACAGATCTTTGAAATTTCAAGATTGATTTTACCTTAAGATGTAAACAAACATCATCTCCAAGAGTTAGGGCCCGAAATTGGATTTAGAGGTACTGAAATTTCTTTACATTGAGGAAAAGGCTAGGATGAGAAATGATTCACTATGACATTTAGTTTGTATGTGCACAGTGCTCTCCTATGCCCACCAACAAATTTAGCCATAAATCCTAAATTTCTTTAATGCTGTCATGATATTCATTAATCAGGCACTATAATTTGTCAATGCATGTGCTTGATAAACTTCGTTTTAGGCCAATGCAAGAGCTCTTAGAAATAATATCCCTTATGATATGTTGAGAAACTTTTGTGTTTATCTCCCTCCATTTATATCGGAGAAAACGGAAGGCAAATCATTGCAGAACTTTGATACCCCAATGTACCTAGAGAAAGACTTTGCATTCTTCTATGAAACCCCTAAACTATTGAAGAATCTTGATGCACTATATACCTAAGGAATGATTTTGCAGACTTGTCTAAGTATTGTGACATGCAATCTCCAAAAGTCCTTGTCCTTATCTTTGACAAATGGTTTCTCATTATTGTTCACTGCAGCTTTTGACAGGAAATGATTGGAAGTCCTAGGAATTTTACAGCTAGTTCTAAAATTTTCCCTGTAGTTCTAAACTTTCAGTGCGAGTTTATTTTCTCTATGATTGTTCATTAATCCCAGTAACGTACCAGATACAATATTCTTCTTTTAGTTATCCCTCGTCATGGAAGTAATATGGTTTGATTCTTCCGCTCCAGTGATGAACCCTCACTATAAAGACCAGAAATTCAAGCCATTCTGATAGAGGCAGTGCTTGCACTTCAAGACCTGCTCTTCGCATCCATACACTCAATCATCTGAAAGATAGACTCGCCTTCACTATCTTATAACTGATACTTTTTGGAAATGTTTGGGAAAACGGAAATTGAAAGTTATAATAATATTAAGAATTACGCTAGAGCTAGGGAATATCCAAGCAAACATAACATGATATCAAGGATTTATATCATGATACCTTTTCTGGATATTGAATATTTTGCTTATACCCTGTTATTTAGATTGGAAGGGAGGTTTTGGATGCGGCCGCTCGTGTTGTGAAGCCGGGTGTGACTACAGATGAAATTGATGCAGTGGTTCATGACGCGACAGTTGCTGCTGGTACGTGCACTCCGTTAGTGAGCTGAAATCAGAAATCTTTTAAGTTTCTTATACAGGGGCCATTTTTTCGCTATTTGTACATTAACTTCAATATTCTCCACTCCTTGATATGGTGAAGACAAGGAAAGGCAATAAGCTACCATAACTGTGATGGTGATAGGACTGAAAACCGTAGGTGTACATTTCGATATAAGAAACCAAATGCTACAGCTTTTGATCTTCCCAATTGTCCCTTTTTTTGGGGTCCATTAGCCATGTTATGTCATGTGATGTTCTGTTTGGTGTGTCTATCTTACATTTTTGGTGTTATATTCTTTCCTTATGCCAATTGAGATGATCTTTATAAACACTTCTCTCACCTTGCCCACTGCAGGAGGATATCCATCTCCACTTAATTATCATTTCTTTCCAAAATCTTGCTGCACGTAGGTACTTCTGTATTCTTTTCCATTATTCTCCACTTTGTCGCCTTCCTAATTTATATAATTGATCTTGTGTCATTTGCCATCCATCTTCAGGTCAGTCAATGAAGTAATCTGCCATGGAATTCCCGATGCAAGGTATTTTCTCTACGCAACTGATAATACCTCCTATCTATGATGAATTATTGGTCCTTCACAAGTCAATATAACCTTCGAGCAACACAAGCTCAAAGACTAATAACCTTTCACTAAGAAACCAAAGGTTCACCTTTTGCTTGAAACACGCTTGATATCATGACACCCTCTCAATGTAAAAGAAATTTCTTAAAAGTATGATTGTGCATGGTTTTCTAGTAGTAGTTTTTGTGTTTGTTGACTCCTGTATAGTTTTCTGTATCAATATAGCAGCGGTTCCTTTTCCCTCCCCACAATAGAAAAACGTGAAATATTGATTTGAACCATGGATATAGTAGAATGGGAGCTCTTTGTGCTCTTTTTTCGCATCCCTTAAACGTAACATGTATCTTAAACCTGATCACTGCTTTTCTGAGCGACTATACCCTTTAACTGCTTCAGGAAATTAGAGGACGGTGACATTGTCAATGTTGATGTGACAGTATACTATAAAGGAGTTCATGGTAAGCAGCCTTTTACATTAATAATATATCTAACATTTCTGGGACATCCACTATAGAAGTTTAATGGCTCACTCCTCACTGAACATTGTAGGTGATCTTAATGAAACGTTCTTTGTTGGTAATGTTGATGAGGCCTCTAAGCAACTGGTTCAATGTACTTATGAATGCTTGGAGAAAGCTATATCGATCGGTACGTGTAAAGATTTGTACTCCATCCGTCCCAAAATGAATGTCCATTTTTTTTTCACATTTTCTCTTGATAAAGAGTAAATTTGAACATTTTTAGGACATTCATATTCGGACGAAGGAAGTATTATCTATAGTTTCTTTATTTATCGAAGATTGCTGGATTTATTCATCTAGGTTAGGGGCCCAAGATGAAGATTACTGGAATATAGAGATAATGATTTTTACTGCTATACTCCCTCACCCCCCAAATTTTACATTTGAAAAGGCCAATCATCAAGGCATTTATATACCCTGGAGTTTTTCGTAGTTACGGATACTTGAGCATTCCCTAGATGTTTTATGACATGTTGAGGCTAAAGTTTAAGCTACGTAGATTGAATGCATCAATTTTGTAAGTGAAATTGAGTAGAAAGTCCAACACGGGAGCAGTGTACTCTTCTCATGGGAGAGGCATGTATCATATGAATCCATTGATTATTCTTGTACAATGTTAGTATTTTCTTAGTACTTAGTTTGTTGAATGGTAAATTTAGATCTCTTAGGAGATCTACATTTGTTTCGTAGAAGGTTATCAAGTAGTCTTCTTGGAACTCTTGCTCCTTTAAATATTGACATGTTTTATTGCTTATCTTGGTTGTCACTAATTTTAAGTACTTCATACTTCCGTATTTGATTGCAGTTAAACCTGGAGTACGTTTTCGGGAAATAGGGGAAGTCGTTAACCGTCATGCTCTGATGTCAGGCTTATCTGTGGTAATTTCCGGAGCTCCTACTATTCAGTCCACTCCCCCTTGTGTCGGTAGCACAGATTGACTCTTTTTTTTTTTTTTTTTTTTTTTTGTCTCAAATATAGGTTAAATCATATTGCGGTCATGGTATTGGAGAGCTCTTCCATTGTGCACCCAACATTCCCCACTATTCCAGTATCCTCTTATGCTGTTTTTCTGTTTAACTCTTTTCTTATTTGAAATTTGAAAACGTCGGATGGAGAGTCGGATGGAGACTGATTTATTTATAATGAAATGCATTTAATTGTAAAGTATGGTCATCATTGGACATGTCTGTGTTGACCTTAATTCCAAGCAGGAAATAAAGCAGTAGGTGTGATGAAGGCTGGGCAGACCTTTACTATTGAACCTATGATTAATGCTGGTATGTTAAAAATTATCTTTAAAGACATGAATTGCCTATTTCTCCTCATCTTTTAATGTTAATAACATCCAAAACAATCATGGTGATAGGTGTCTGGCGTGATAGAATGTGGCCTGATGGATGGACTGCCGTCACAGCAGATGGCAAACGCAGTGCCCAGTTTGAGCATACACTTTTGGTATTACCGCTTTCTAATTTCAATGTTGGCCTTGATTTTGGTTCTTTATAGAAATCTCATGTTGGATCTAAAGAAAGAACGGGAAGGAAAAAATAAATACCCCCTTGGTCCCAAAATGAATGTCCATTTTCAAGCAATTTTTGTTGCAAAATGAATGTTCTTTTTGTGAAATCTGTCCCTAAATGTTGTTTTACCAAATTATTTTCACTAGTCATTTTATAGTTGCAAAACTAAAAATTTTAAAGTGGATAAACAAGAATATTTGCTCTTGATCAAGAGCAAATTTAAATTCTTTTTGGGACGAAGGAAGCGCAATCTTACAACCAATGCACAAGCAAGTAAACACATCTATTTAAAATGTTGACAAGTCAAATGCTATGGTTTTTTTTTTTTTTTTTTTGTTGGGACAGAGGGAGCAATAATAAAAAAAAGTACTGACATTTATAGAATAACTCCTAAATGAAATTTGAACTTTTGTTTGGGGATGGAGGGAGTACCATAGATGAAGGGATATAATTATGAAAATCCTCAATTCAAAATGGCTTCCTGTTTAATGCGAACCTTAGGCCCAGTGACGAAGCCACCCTATGCTAACGGGGGTCAACCCCCTTGATCTTTGAGTTGTGTCATTTTTACCTCCTTTAGGTTTAGAAAAACAACATTTTTATCACTAAAAATATTACATTTTGCAATAATGACCGACCTTCATAAGTTTAGAAAACAAAAACATTATATTATAATTTCGACCCCCTTCCACTAAATTTTTGGCTTCACTCTTCTGCTTAGGACAATGGTTATGCTGGTCCATTGTGTGGAGTTCATGGGTCCTAATAATTTTGAAGTAAAGCTATAAATATAATTCCAAAACTTCAGGGGTTGCACCATTTTATCGTAGATTCCGACAATGCAACTTTAGTGTCTTTGCAAGCTAGTGTATCCAGTTTTTTCTGGGGGTGTTGTTATACACAACCGTAAAATTTATGAATACACCCATACATAGCTTAAAATTTTAAATGGTACAACACTATGAAACATAGTTACGGGTGTATTCATAAATTTTACGGGTGTGTATAACAACACCCTTTTTCTGGCTTCGGTGAAAAAGTGATTAAATTGCAAGTACACGTTGATATCAGTGTTTTTCTTTGTTTATAATTGCGTGTTTCGTGCAGGTGACAGAAACGGGGGTTGAAGTTCTTACTGCTCGCCTACCTACATCTCCCAAGGTATTCCCGTGGCTTAACTAGTTGGCTTATTGGCCCCTGTTTTCGCCTAAACAGAAAAGATGAAGAGATGCTTCACTAGTTAGCTTAGTGGCCCCTGTTTTCACCTAAACAGAAAAGATGACGAGATGCGAGAGTGTTGAGTGTTTGTTGTATAATTATTGATTGCAAAAGCATCATTTTTTTTTTATTATTATTTTTTTTTTTTTTGCGATAAAGTTGAACCTTCTATC
Source organism: Campanula takesimana (assembly GCA_026119855.1). Lineage (NCBI taxonomy): Eukaryota > Viridiplantae > Streptophyta > Magnoliopsida > Asterales > Campanulaceae > Campanula > Campanula takesimana. The sequence continues at coordinate 554,486 of JAOWBW010000705.1, forward strand.
TATTGGTAGCTTAATAAAAGAATTTGTGGGTGATGAAATTTTGATTCAGAAAGTATGTTGTCGGGAGTCAGTGTAAAAATAATAATTATGAGAGGTTTATTAGAAGAGAAAATTACCGTAGGGTCCCCCATTCTAAGCTAAATTACCACCTAGTCCACGCACATTTTCAATATTACCATGTAGTCCACGCACATTTGAATATTCCCATCTAGTCCATTAAAATTATAGAATCCCGAAACTACCCCTTATTTTCAATTAAAACAGAAACCCCTCCCCTCTCCTCACATTCAGACGCAAATTGCGTTCTCTCTCTACTTTTTTTCACTGCTTTCTCTCTCTTCTCCATCCCCACCTCCGGCGACCCCATCCGGCCACCTCCGGCGACCTTTCCCTTCCCCATCGCCGGTGACCCTTCCTCTTCACCTCCGGTGACCTTTCCCCTCGATTTCCGAACCCCGGCGACCATCACACTGCGTTTTCACTCTCCTCCATCCCCCACCTTCGGCGACCCCTCATCTCCCCTATCTCCGGCGACCTTCTCCCAGTACCAACGCCCTCCTTAGCCATGGCTGAACCTAGAGGAGTTCTAGGCGACAACCACGAGCCAACAACCGTCGAAAAATTCCAGCCAAGATGCCAAAATCCGAATCAAAAACAAAAAACTGCACCTCCAGAATTCGGACTGTAAAAACGCGATTCCCGATGATTGAACCGTTGGATCGTCTTCAAATTTCTGGAGGGAGTTCGCAACACCTAAACGCTACTTTCCACCGTTGGGATCTTCCAAAATATGTCCGGTGCCGGAGATATGGCCGACGGCCGAACTGGAAAAAACCCAAAAAAAATCGCTACCCCTATCTCCGGCGACATTCTACCTAACCTCGGCGACCCTCCCTCCCCGACCCAAATGCGTCCCTCACCCTCTCAACCCAACAGGCTCCAGCCGGCCAACTGTTCAGATTCAACCAAATCACCCAGCCATCTCACAATCGCTGGCCAACTCCGGCGACCCCATCCCTCCCCTAACCCCGGCGACCCTGCAGCTCCTTCTCCGTCACCGGCCACCCTTACACCATCTCCGTTCACCCCTCCCCACCTCCGGCAATTACAGATCTAGCCCTCACCTCTCTCTCTCTCTCTCTCTCAATGGCGAACCTGCAACTCCTTCTCTGTCACCGGTTACCCCTCCCCCACTCTTTCTTCGGTCACCGCTAGCTCCGGCGACTTCCCTCAAAGTCGGTTTGTTTGTTTTTTTTTTTTTTTTGTTGTTGTTGTTGTTTGGGAAATGAGAGTACAACTGTGAATTTGTTATTGGAACAATTGCGAACTTACAATTGCGAGCTAACATTTGCGAACTTACAATTGTGAACTTACAACTGTGAACTTGTTAGAAGAAGTGCGAACTTACAATTGCGAACTTGTTTTTGGAACAAGTGCGAACTTGTTATAGAAACAATTGCGAACTTACAATTGCGAACTTGATTTTGGAACAAGTGCGAACTTGTTATTGAAACAATTGCGAACTTGTTCTTGGAACAATTGCGAACTTGTTTTTGGAACAAGTACGAACTTGTTCTTGGAACAAGTGCGAACTTACAATTGCGAACTTACAACTGTGAACTTTTTCTTTTAAACAAATAGTAATTTTTTTTTATAAACGTGAATTTGTTCTTGGAACAAGTGCGAACTTACAATTGCAAACTTGTTTTTGAAATAATTGCGAACTTACAATTGCAAACTTACAATTGCGAACTTACAACTATGAACTTGTTCTTGAAAAAAATAGTTTTTTTTTTTTTTAATATTTTTTTTTGAATTTGTTCTTGGAATAACTGTAAACTTGTTTTAGAACAATTGTGAACTTGTTCTTAAACAACTGTGAACTTACTGATTAGTTCACAGTTGTTTGGTCGCCGGAGTTGGTGGTCGCCGGATTCGATTGTGTTCTTAGTAGTTTTGTTGACAACTGTGAACTTACTGATTAGTTCACAGTTGTTTGGTCGCCGGAAATGGTGGCCGGAAAATGGTCGCCGGAAAATGTTGGCCGGAGGTGGTCGCCGGAAATGGTGGCCGGAAAATGGTGGTCGGAGGTGGTCACCGGAAAACGGTGGACGGAGGTGGTTGCCGGAAAACGGTGGTCGGAAAATGGTGGCCGGAGGTGGCCGGAGGTGGTCGCCGGAAAATGGTCGACGGAGACGGTGGACGAAAATGGTGGCCGAAAAATTTTGCCGGAAAAGGTCGCCGGAGACGGTGGCCGGAAATGGTTGCCGGAAAATATTGCCGGAAAAGTTGCCGGAAAAGGTGGCCGGAAATGGTCGCCGGAAAATGGTGGCTGGAAAATATTGCCGGAAAAGGTGCCGGAAAAAGGTGGCCGGAAAAGGTGGCCGGAAAAAGGTTGCCGGAGGTGGTGGTCGGCCGGAGGTGGTGGCCGGTCGGTCAAAGTTGTTGACCGGTGAGAAGGTGAAAGGTTGAGGAGGGAGGGGTAATCATGTAATTTCCAGTCATTTAGTAAGGGCATTCATGCCCTTTTAATATCCCTTGGACTAGGTGGTAATATTGAATATACCTTGGACTAGGTGGTAATTTAGATTCTAATGAGGGACTAAATGGGAGTTGCCCTGTGTTGTTCATTTTCTTTTTCTCTTACCATCCGTCCCTCACCTCCTTAAGTAATGAAACTATCCTTCCGTCCTGAAAAATATGACAATTTAGTTATCTTAAAAAATAGTCCCATTTAGTTTTGGGATGATCAACTCTTATGAAATCTTAGTATCAATATAATCAATCCTATTTAAATAAAAAAATGGTTATTAATAAATTATAAGTAATAATAATTTGTAAAATTTCATTTAAATGATCAAATTGACATAAAGTGACATAGTCCCTCCGTCCCAAATTAAACTTCAAAAAAAAAAATTAGGTTCAAGAATTAAGAAAAGGTTGATGTGTTGTGAGTGTAGATGGTTTCATAAGAGAGAGAAAGTGGGGGTAGGGAATAGTTAGTGGGTAATGGTTGTAAGTATGACATGTGGGGTCTACAAATAAAAAACAAAAAAAACTTTCCATTTTGAGATTTTGAAATTTAAGATGGGACGCACAAATGGAGATTTTTGAAGTTTAAGATGGGACGGAAGGAGTATATGTTTGGTCAAACATTACGAGTGTAAGTGTGTGACGTTTTATCTAGGAAGCTTCATGGGTTGACTTTTATACATGTCTATCTCCACCATGCAAGGAAGAGTCACTTCGTTAAGGGTAGTATTACCTGGTTGCCAGTTTTTATTCTCTTATACTGCCACTCACTGTTTTAAAATAATATTTTCATTTGTCAATTTTTTTTTTTTTTTGTCTCAAAAAAATTCTTCATGTTTCTATAATTTAGGCTCGAATGTACATAAATAACAACATGACTAGTGAATCAAACGTGTTTAAATAGTCAAATGAAATCATCTTACGGAAGGAGTAATTTGTAAACTGTTCCTTGGATTATTATGACATGACTAGTGAATCAAACGTGTTTAAATAGTCAAATGAAATCATCTTACGGAAGGAGTAATTTGTAAACTGTTCCTTGGATTATTATGATAGACCTTCTACGTGCTGCTCATTTATAGTTCAGATTATGTTACTTGCTAATGAATCAGTTACAGCTTGAGATGAGATTTAAATACAAATTAATCAAGATAAAATTACACAAGATTAGATCTGAGGATTAAAACTTCATATTCACATGTATAGATCATTATATTTCTTCCTTTACACCAAAAAAATAAAAAATATATAGATCATCACATTGATTTGAAGGCAATATCTAGGGAAGTTTGAATGCACGAGAAGCTCGATGTCTTGCTGCAAATCGATTAAACAAGGCTAGGGCATTGCTGGTATGATGCGCCACGTTCAGAACTTTTGCCTTGATCGCCTTTGCCTTGCCACCCACAACATGGCTAGAGAAACCATCAATACACGTCGTCGTATCACTTTGGGCTGCAGTGATCCAACTCTGTATATTACTCTGGTGCCAAATAAATTTACTCTCTCGATCACGACCTATTTGTCGTAACTCTGATATGGACTGAATAATTTGATCAATTCCGTCATTAATCTGATGAGCGCAATCTTTTATGGCTTGCAAATCCCTAGTTCTGGAGCTAGGTTATGGCTGTCTCCCTTCCTGACTCACCCTACCACATGTTTCCTATTGGAATTAATACAAATATTGTTATTCTCTTATTTCTTCTCATATTTAGTGAAAATTTATTCATTTACTTATTAAGAAATTTAAATAAAGTTGAAGAACTTGATATGATCTCCAAACTCCAGTATTTTGACGTCGTCATGATGCATGACTGTTGGATTACTAGTAATACATAATGTGAAAAATATTTAAATTAAAAAGGATAGATCAAGGGCCTGCCGTTAAACTTGAGACTGCTTATCAATAGTGATTGTCGATAAATAAATGAGGTATTAGGAACAAATGGTCTTTTCATACACGTACTACATGACATGACGTTATAAACTATTTATTTAATAAAATTTTATATTCACGTCTCTTTTCTAACGGTTGCGCAGTTCCACTCATTAGGGATAGTATGAAGAATTGGCAAGTGGGGACAACTCACTTAAGTATACTCATGATTCTTGAAATCACTCATTTGTAAAATAAGTCAGCAATGAGCTTTCAATTGAAGTTAAGTAGCTCTAGTTCTAGCTCTAGCCATTTTTAATCAACACATAGGCACACACACACAGACAGTGTCACATGAAACAGGTCTCCGACAATCTGTGTAAGCCGACAATCTGTGTGTAAGCCAATCGCTTTCACATGCTTTTCAAAAGTGTTTATAAACTCAAGGATAAACAATGCCCACTCCTTCTGAGACTAGATTAAGGTAATCTAATCCTCCGAGCTCGAATCATATTTCGTCCTTGAAAGCCTGCTAATTCCCTTGGTACGTATGAAGATGAGTTCAACAGGGATCTGTAAATATTAGGATATACAATCATATAATGCCCCAAATCCAAACACATTCAAAACTCATTCCACAAAGATCCAACTTAGAAATACTAGGTATGCAAAACAAGATATTCAATTTCATAAAAAAACCAATGATAACCTATTCGAAAGACAAAACTCCAGAGCCCAACAAAAATAAATCAGATTATACTCCGTATGTCATATTTAAGCTGGCTTTCACGTCTCCCAATATCACCATAGCTTTCTAAAATATGATTAATGGCACCAAGAGTGGTATATATTCGATTTCAAAACCAGGTTTTCACAAGATAGTAATAGTGCCATGCAATTGACACTATTGATCTATGGCGTCCAAATGAATAATTAAACGAGTAAACATGACTTCATTCTCCTTAACCGGGGTCGTGTAGTTGACCCAATAATGTGCTCGGAACATCCATAGACTCTTAATAAGACGGTCTTGTCTTTCAAAGACCAGCTTATTAAAATCTGCAGAAGTCTGCAAATGTTTTCAGAAGTGGATTCATCATAAAAAAAAAAAAAAAAAAAAAGTCTCGAGAAATACAAAAAGAAAAGTAGTTAATTAGCAAACGTTTGACCACAGCTAAGAGTAGCAAGCAAACATAAACGTTCGATGGAATGTCACATAGGAATCACAGTTCTATAAAATTCAAAACTGTAAATAAGAATTACCAGTGAGTCTCATTTGAGAAGGACATCTAAAAAAAAAAAAAAAAAAAAAAAGCTGTACCAGTAATGCATAAAAGAGAAGATAATTTCGGCACGTGTATTTTGGAATGACTTGCCAGTTGACTTCTTAAAAGACCAGTTACAGCAATAAAATGGTGTAACCGTACAATGGATGTGATGGTCACCATAACTTTACTCACCCGTTATATTTTTAAACTACACTTCCAAGGGATAACTGAGTTCGTTTAACCAAGCTCTAAGCATAACCACCAAAGGCCCTTTAAATAATTGACCCCAGATTTCTATTCAAGCTAAGTTTTAAAAGGCGCGAGGCAATGGCAAGCACCTTATACGCAAACAATTTTTCTTGACAGATTTGTATTTTTTTTTTTTTTTTAAAAATTGTGATTAGTACACATTTTTGTACCCAAAAAAAGAGCCAACGTGTTAGTGAATAAAGCTAGGAATAACAGGCAAAGTGAAGGGAAGGGTATCTTTTATGAATTTATACAAAAAAAAAAAAAAAAGGAAATTGCGTAGTCGTACACTAACAACGGAGTCATTGAGCACTTTCGACGGTGTCTAACCCAGTTACACACACACTATCTTCTACATTACAATAGCAAATGGTCTTAACCGCCGAGACAAAGAGCGGCTGAGATCGATTGGTAACCGCCATATCCGACGGCCTGGATCAACCCACAAATTAAACCTAACTGCCCATGAAAAACTGTCGCTTCCCACTCCATAGCAGTCGTTTAAGGATGGAAAAAAGATCGCTTGAAAAAGAAAGGAGGGCATACAGATACAGACAGAGAGAGAAGAGTCTTGGTGGGATTTTCAAACATTGCGTTTAAACGGCTCCCTGGGATCGATTATGTACATGAAGTGTGGAGGTCAATCTTCAGCATTATCTCTCAAACGTTCAATATTGTGAACCAATTTGTGCATTATGTTTGATTAAATATTTTTGAATTGGGTGTTGAGTGCTCTAGAAATAACTCTTACTATCAGTTTATTTATTTATTGCATTATCTTGATTCAACGTTCAAATTGTAGTTGTTGTTTGGGCATTATTTCTGTATTAATTTTGGAATCTTCATTAGTGAAAGAAATAAGATTTCAAGTAGTGTTGCTCGGAAGAGCCACTGGACAGAACTACTTCCACCATATTTTAACATGTCATTATATGTGTTTTTTTCTAAGTGATCTTGCTTACGTTGTAGAAGAGATTAATGTAAGGACCTACTCCCTCCGGCAAGTGAAGAGTGATGGGATCAATGGTTTTTCATTGCTGATCAGGGTGACAGTTTCCTGATCTCTATTACACTCTTGAATAACCACAGAGATTTGAAAAGGACAGAGGAAATCTGGTTTCACAACTTCGACTGTTGATGAAAAGAGTTTGTGGGAAGTAGAGAAATTGAGAGGGATAGGATGAGAAATGGCAAACATGATGAGTATTTCACAGTAAGGATTTTTATGATCATAGGTTGAAGTTGTACATGCATAGTCGACAAGGAAATATTTTATTTCTCGGAGCATAAAAAGTGTCAATTCCATCTAAGGATGAATTCATCACCAAATCTTTCCTAGGATCTTTGGTGTTACTGCCAAACATTAAGGTCCTGCAATTGGAGGCAAATGGCTTGTAAGTGAAATAGGCTTATTAAATAGGTTAAGGACATTTGAGTTCTCAATGAAATGATCATGTATATTCATATCAAGATATTTATCTTGGACCAAGACTATAAAATAGCTATTATAACAGTACTCATATATTCATATATCATTTACACAAGACTGGAAACACATCTTGAAGAGTATATACATGAATGAATCAATTTTTACTTTAGAGAAATTTAAATAATTTAAACCTTTGCCCCATCCGACTCAAATTACATGACACATTTTTAAATAATCAAGACATCCGCACATCCCGATTACTTAAACCTTTAGATTATTAAAGTTGGGTGTGATATTGTTTTGTTTGCGTATATTATAAGTTGTGTTTATAGATTTAGGATTTTAGATATCTAAACACTAGACTCAAAAAATGATTAATTTCTATATAATTGTTTTTAGAATGTTGGTGTCCAATAAACTTGCTCTAACAATGTATGTGAGATCTACAAGAAATTGAATGACAATACTAGGATGAACACACACAGATTTCTACAAGGATAGGGGGAAAAAAGCTAGTCAAATTAAGTATTAGGATATACTCCCTCCGTCCCACCTGAAATAGGACGTTTTACCATTTTGGGTGTCCCACTCAAAATAGGACATCCCAAAATGGAAAGCTTTTATTACTTGTTTATTAGTAGGACCCGCTTGTCATACTCACAACAACTTTTCATTTATTATTCCCCACCCACTTTCTCTCTCCTTCATACTCACAACACCTACTTTTCAAACAACTTTTTACAATAAAAGATTATTATTCCTTAATCCGCGTGTTGGGACCAAGAATCCTATTTAGGATAGGATGGGACGGAGGGAGTATGTAAATACCCAAAAGACCATAGCATGAAGTTGATAGCTTAATATGGAATAACTAACAAGTCTGGAGTTGACAAGTTACACAAAGCTACGAATATTTCGCAGAAGTAATAACAATAATGATTATGTAATGAAACAAACTTTGATTTGTAGAAGATAAATAAAAGATGGGAGAGGTAATTACCTGTGTGGACGAAACTAGTGACATAGCAAAGGGAATCCATGGCATACGTGTTGAATGAGATGAAAGTGAATAAAGCCTCTCGAGAAGGAGAAGGTGTGCGTTCAACTCGGAATTTGACAAACTTAAGAAGAGTAACATTGGGATTGGAATTCTTATCAATTTCAAGGCCGGAAGCTAAGCAGAAGGTACCAGTGGGTTTCAAAGGAAGTAAAGTCTCATAAGATCGACGACGGCTGTTATACACGGATTGATAATGTGGGATATGTTGCCATCCCTTGTCGACCTCCAGGTATTCAAGTCCACCAAGGATGTATATAACATCACCTGTACCTGTAACCGCCATGGATGAATAATAGTCATCAAGAAGCAGCCTACCACTTGGACATTTGCATACCAAACCCGTCCTTAAAATTACCTTATACAATTCACCGTATAAAAATTCTCTCCCCCCTTCTCTGCTCTCCCCTGACTTTATCGCATGCGCCACTATCTCCACCTCATCCAAATCTGGATCTGGATCTGACTTTCTACCCGATCGCTCTCTCTTTCTCTTTGTTTCAAGTTTCTTCATGGAAACTCTCTTTGTTTCGGCCATGGAAACTCTCTCTCTCTCTCTCTCTCTCGGTTTCGGCGATTGAAAAAGTTAGGCACAAAAAAGTCACAAATTCTTGCTCACAAAATCTTATGTGTAATGATTTCATTGGTATTTTTAATTAGAGTGTGGCGGGTCCATTATCGATGCAACCAATAAAATATCGTCACCTCTTGTTGTGTGCAAGATTTTGTGACCTTATTTTGTGCCCCTAGCATTGCTCAAAAAAATAATACTCCCTCGTCTCTGTCCTCCGCTCCTTTTTAGACTGTCCCAATTTAAGGTTCTTACTTTTTTATTACCTAAAATGGACAATATGACCCACTTATCATTCTCATAACAAAAACTCTCTACCCACTTTCACTTTCCCACTTTACTTTTCACTCTCACAACATTTTTTTTTAATCTCCGTGCAAAGTCAAACTAGTAACTTTAAATTAGGACGGAAGGAGTAATAATAATAAATAAATAAATACACCTGATTGCAGCATAAAGACATATTCAGTAACCAAATTGTAACAAACACAAACTGAATAACCAATTGAAATATAATTACAAACTCAGGTAACCAAATTGTAATTTGCCCTACTATAAACCCAAACAAATTCCCACCCAAACTAAGCACCCATATTCATAAATTGGAATTTTAAACCCATACAACTTCAACTTAAAGACTATCAAAATCATTAAGTAAGTTTTATAATTATATTAGTTAATTAATTAATAAACTTGGAGGTCGTCTGTTGGCCTTTACACGTCAATATGAAACTGTTATGAATTTTAGTAATTAGGAAGGGTAATTTGGTACTAGTTTAGATGTTAGTTAGGCCAAGTTAGCGGGTAGATAGAATTAGTTTTCTTCTCCAAAATTGCTATCACATACGTAGAGTTAGATGAACTGAGTAGACACTTAATGAGAATTTCTTTGTTTTCATCTTTCAATTTCATTTGTTACTGTTTTGTGTATTTCATTTCCTGTTATATCAGATTTAGAGGTGTTACATCTGGTGTCAGAGCACCGATCCTTAGACCGGTTTTCATGGCGGAGGGTACTCAGACGTAATTGAAGACAATAGATGATCAGGTAACGGCGCCGGAGGCTCGTTTGACATATTTAATAAAGGTAGTGCATGAAAACCATGAATCATTAAAAGAAGTGAAGGAGTCCTAAGGCAAAGTAGAGGGAGAGATGGGTGCAATGAAGGGGATGTTAGAAAGAGACTAACTCATGGAGGATATTCAGGAAGTAACCAGACATCACCTGAAACAAGGGATGAGACCAGTTCAGGCGGAAATCAACCATACTCCACCAACCCTCGTGTTACAGTGACTCATATGAGCAGCAGTACGACAGCTCCACCTCCACGAACCAACCAGCTTTACACGCTTCCGGCACGTGGGCCATTACCTTTCTTTCCCTCAGTCAATTTACCTCCATCACCACCACATTTTTCAACCATCCCACCAGCATACATTTCTTTAACAACACTGTATTCCAATTTACCACTATACCCAAATGTTTCCACCCTCTACACAGCCGTTACCCACACCATTTACACAAGTCTCATCTTCATCATTCCCACCTGTTTACTCTGGATACATCCCACATTAGAATACTTCACATAAACCCTGAAAGATTTGTAGCTATGACTATTTCTGGGAACGACCACTTGTTAGGACACTTGTGATCAAAGATGATCACACAAGTGACAACACAACTGACTTGACAACCGGCGACGAACAGAACAAGTAAAAACACAGAAAAACGTAAAAACTAAATTACTATAATGACTTGACAACCGGCGACGAACAGAACAAGTAAAAATCAGACATGGGAATTTGTTAGATCACCACCAAAGAAGGTGTTAGTCAGTCACAAGTGGATCTACAAGTTCAGAGATGGTACTCCAAGGTTTGGGGTAGACTACAATGATTTTGTTTCACCGGTTGTTAGACACTTATCTATTCACAACTTGTTGAGCATTGAGACAATGCAGGATCTAGAGCTTGAGGTGGAGATCTACATGCGCCGTCCTGAAGGGTTTGTTGTCGAGGGTAAGGATCATGTTTGCCTGTTAGAGAGGTCCTTGTATGATTTGGAGCAGTCAACTCGACAGTGGTATAAAAGGTTCGACACTTTTATTGTTACCCATGGTTATGCTAGGAGTGAATATGATTGTTGTGTTTACGTGATGGTTTGTAGTGATGACACATTGATTCTTGATTATGTCGATGGCATTCTTGTGGCTGCAATAGATAAAATGATGCTTACCAGGTGAAATGGTTATCTTCTTTAGATAGTCCCAAGTCTAAAGATGATGAGTCACATGTTCTATATTCAAATGCTTGTGTGTGCATTGTGAAGATCGGTGATGGTTGTATTGGGTATGTTATGACTATAACGGGGGCGGTCATGTTGACAAAGCCAGGTTCGAAGGTTTCGATTGCTAAGTTCAAGAAGTTCTTGGACTTAGTTGGTGTCACTAGTCATTTATGCCCGTAGGGGCGGGGCGACGGAGATAGAGATGTTCTCTTGATGAACTAGCTTTTCGGGAATTGATCGTCAAGGTGGAGAATTGTTGAGGGTGACTCTCAATTTGAACTAGGATGGATTGGTCTTGCAAAGAAGAAAACGGATGACTGCAGCAGGAAGCAAGCGGGCGCTTACTCCTACCCAGGCGGGCGCTTGAATGGGCAGTGTGTTGAGCCGCCTGGGATTTAATTTAGGCGGGCGCCTGGGAGAGAGCGGGCGGGCGCCTGGTGCCTGTCGGGGCTGTTGTTTCAAAATCAAAAGGGAAACTGATTTTGGACGGGATTTGGACTCCTATTCTTCTAGGGTTGGGTTTATATCTTGTGTGTAAATATAAACAAGCCTCCAGACCATATTAGTGACTTGGAATAGATCCTTGAGAGAGAGATTGATAGAAAAGCTAGGTTATTCACTATTGTGAGATTGTGTGAAGGTTTTCACCTTGATTCTTCTTGTACTCTTCTTGATTATAGTGAATTGATTCTCCGTCGCCCGTGGATGTAGCCAAGTTGGTGAATCACGTAAATCTCTTGTGTTCATTTATTTTTCAATTTTGCTTCGTTCTTGTTATTGCGTTTATTTTGTGCTTTCGTCTTTATCAATCAAGCAATTGTGTTTGGGACTAAAATCCTTACAAAAATAGTAAATAATTTTTATTATTCCTCTCAATCATTCCCTCTCCTATTTACTTTTGACAAAAACTTGGGTGAGAACAGGGACCCGTCTCGTGGATGAGATGGGTCATTTTTGACCCATGACCCAACCCACAGAACCGGCTCCATGACCTAGGGGCGGCCCTGCCACGTGGTAGCCTCTCATAGGCAAAAAAAAAATGTTTTTTTTTAATTCTTATATCTTTTTTTTGGTTTTTTTTTTTTTTTTTTCGGTTTGTGAAAAGTAATAGTTACTATAACTTAATGTAATGACTGTATACATAAAAATAATACATATATACCGAAAAGTAACAGTGTTTTATTCTCGAGTTTATTGCAAAAGTGACATGCGTACTTTGTGCAATATATCAATTTGACTAGCGTACTTTGGAAACATCAAATGTGGGTTGTGTACTTAATGCTTTTTAAATTTTGATACCACTTTTTTAACACCCGTTATAAACTTAACGGGACTTCCATAACTTCCGGCGATCTCCATAAATTCCGGCCACCTCCAAATTTTTCCGGCAATCTCACACACACTTACACAAACACAAACACCCATCTGATTCCCATAATCAAGATCAAAAACCCACCTCGATATGTTTGATTTTTCTTGATTTAGTACCAAAATTGTATCACTGTCTCTACTCTAGTTCCTCATTTATTTTGGCTGGAATTTTCTGGAGATACTTCAGATTTTCTCAAACATGTGCTGCAGGCGATGTCCATTTTCAAAAATGTGACCCATTATAATTGTATTATGCTGTTGGGGTTGGTGCCAAAACCATTGGAAAGGCGATGAAATATCTTGATTATGGGAATCAGATGGGTGTTTGTGTAAGTGTGTGTGAGATTGCCGGAAAAAATTGGAGGTGGCCGGAATTTATGGAGATCGCCGGAAGTTATGGAAGTGACTGGAAGTTATGGAAGTCCCGTTATGTTTTTAACGGGTGTTAAAAAAGTGGTATCAAAATTTAAAAAGCATTAAGTACGCAACCCACATTTGATGTTTCCAAAGTACGCGAGTCAAATTGATATATTGCACAAAGTACGCATGTCACTTTTGCAATAAACTCTTTTATTCTCTGTTTTCTTCGTTTACCAAAAGTAATACTTAATACAACTAAAATGTAACGAACGTGTTACTTATACGTAAAATTGTTTATACATAATTGTAACACATGTATCGATATTTATATGTTTTCAAATAATAAGTTACAATGGGCTCAATTATCATGATAAATGTAAAAGTATTACATTATCTATATAAATATGTTATAATTTCTTGTATCAAAGTGTTATATTTACTTGTATAAACAATTACATTCATATACATGAGTTATTATTTTTCAAATGTTACTTTCTTTTAAAAAATAAAATAAAAATACACAATATTTTACATTTTTGCAAAAGCACTATTACATTTCAGTATAAATGGTAAATACATTTAGATATTGTATGGGTTACTTGTAATTATAGTTAGTATTACATTTGAAAAAATGGGTAAAACGAGCTTTTGTTTTGTACATCGGGTGTTACGTTTACTTATGAACAATGTTAATTTATATGTATACAGTCAAATGAGACAATCTTTTCGGGACGGAGGGAGTATCGTATTAGAATTTAGAAGTTCAGTTGATATTGTGCACAAGAATCAAGTATAGAGCGACAAGTCCTGTGTTTTTTTACTTTCTCAAAATTAAATGATGCATTGGAAACATCCTTTGTGGCTTAACTAATTGCCAAGTTTCATATGGATCTGCCATAAACACAAGCAACAACCTCAAAAGAAACTAAATTACTATAATTTTGGAATCTTTAATGTTCGGACAACTGTCAGTAGAGATGTTTAATAAGCTAAGATGGCTCGAGATTGGCTTGGTTATAGCTTGTTCAAAGCTCAACTAGGTTCAATTTGTGTTGGTTTCAAGTCAAACTCAAGCATATATAAAGCTTGAGGTTAAATAAGCACAGCTTGACCTTGCTTAAGTTCGGTAATCACAGAATATATACAAGTTGTGTACTACCTCCGTCCCAAAATGATCTTCATACTTTTTTTTTTTGCAGTTATTACGAAGTAACTTTGAGCAATAATTTTAATTTAATTTAATTATACCAATGGAGAGCTAAAACTTGTTATTGATACACCATAAACCATAAAAAAAAATAATAAAAAAAAATAACATGGAAGTTTTAGATTTTTATTAAGACAATTAAATCAACCTAAAATCATCGCTAAAAGTCCGTTCGCAATAAAAGTGGAAAAAGTAGGAAGATCATATTGGATTGGAGGGAGTATATTTTATGTGATTACTACCTAACTAGTTGAATAAAGTTAGTTATTTAATTTAAATACGAGAATTATGAATTGTCTATTATTGTTTAGACTAAAAGTCAACTTGTCAAGAAAAGACAAGAGAAAACGTCGGATTGATTTGAAATAATCTCCGTAACCATGGTACGAAGTAAGACGACCATTGGAGTAAGTTAACGCTAGTTAAGTAATAAGAACTAGTGAAATAAAGAGATAATAATCAACCAAGTAAAACGGTTGTAAATTATGAAGTACAACAACTCCTGAACCGGAAAAGAAAGGTTAAGTAAACTAACCAAATTTGAATAATGGTCTAGTACCAGAGACCTGCACACAAGATGAAAACTAACAAGTGACCGTTAGTAAAGGAATAGTAGTGTTAAGTATACTATGAACACCGCACATATTGTGTAGTGATGAATATTGCTAGAGCACGAACTTGTTCTAGAGTAAAAAGTAAAATTTGCAGATGAATACCAGAAGTGGGAACAACAGAAACGGCGAGGGCAATGACAACAACACCGGTAATGCAGGCGGGCAGTTGGACCCGGCACTGGTAAACCTTTTGCAGACGCTATCACAGACAGTAGCTGGGATAGGTCAGACTGTTGCTGGACTTGCTCAACCACCACCACAAGCTCCATTACGTGACCCGCTAGAGTTATTCCAAAGGAGGAATCCAGATTCGTTCTCGGACACAGCTAAGGAGAAGCCCGAGGATTGGATTAAGAGTACTGAGCGTATTTTCGAAACGCTGAACTGCACTGAGGAGCAAAAAGTGGTATTTGCGACATTCATGCTAAAAGGGAAGGCTCAGTCGTGGTGGGAGGCGGAAAAGCGAGCTGCTGTGGCTCGTGGTGACGCGGCATTTACATGGACCAGGTTTAAGGCTATCTTTAATGAGAAATATTATCCTGCAAGCACAAGGAACGCCAAGGTGCCAGAATTCCTGACTTTGGTGCAAGGGAACATGACAGTGGCTGAGTATGGTGAGAAGTTCACCGATCTGCTAGAGTTTGCGCCAAGATTCTTCGATACTGAAGAACAGAAAGCAAGGAAATTTGAAGCAGGATTGAGAGATAGAATTCGGTACAGAATCACACCATTAGCTCTGACTACGTATTCAGCGGTGCTGGACAGGGTTAAGATAGTGGAGAAGGAGTCGGATAATTATCGTAACCGACGGGAAGAGAAAGGAAAAACAGTGGCTGAAAAGGCAGAAGGAAACAAGGGTGGTAAAGACCACAATAACAATAAGAGGAAAGCGGTAGTGACGGTCGCGATAAGGGCAGTCATGGAAATAAGCACTCCAACAACAGCCATAGTGGAAATGGTCGGAACTCCAATGACAACAGGCGTGAGTGGAATAAGGGCAAGGTCCAAGGTTTCACAAGTAATGATAAGTGTACCATTCGTGATGGAGCTCACAAGACAGAGGTTTGTTGGTACAAGGAACGGCAGTGCTATAACTGTAAGAAGGTGGGACACCCGAAGTGGAAGTGCCCAGAACCTAAGAAGGATGAACCAGCTGCAGGAAATAAGGACAACGGAGGAGGAAACGGTGGAGGCCGTGGTAGGATGTACACCATGACCACAAAGGCAGCTGGAGTAAATGCAGATCTTGTGGCAGGTACGATGCAGTTAAATTCTCGTGATGTTTATGTATTAGTAGATACTGGAGCTACTCATTCAGTAGTTAGTAATGCTGTGGTAAGGAAGTTAAAACTGCACCCAGAGAACTTAGAGATGCCTTTAGTAATAGATACACCTACTAAAGACGCTATCCCCATTACTACCTCTTATAGAAACTGCACCTTAAGGATAGGAGGCACGAGCGTAAGTATCGACCTCATTGAACTAGATATGTCAGAATTCGACGTAATACTGGGAATGGATTGGTTGGCTTTGCATCAAGCTAACGTGAACTGTCAAGAGAAGATAGTGACTTTCCTAGGAGAAGGTGGTAGAGAATACAGATTCGTGGGTTCAAGGCCGAGGAAAAGGGTAGGCTTAATCTCGGTGATGAAGGCCCGTAAAATGTTGAGGAAGGGATGTGTAGGATTCCTGGCATACATAGGTGAAACAGAAGAGAAGGGAGTAACCTTAGAGTCACTTGAAGTAGTGAATGAATTTCAAGATGTATTTCCTAAAGATTTGCCTGGTATACCACCAGTAAGGGAAGTAGAGTTCTTCATCGATTTAGCACCAGAAACCACGCCTATTTCGAGAGCACCGTACAGGATGGCTCCAACGGAGTTGAAAGAACTAAAGGAACAGTTGCAAGAACTGTTAGACAAGGGGTTGATTAGACCGAGTGTATCACCATGGGGTGCACCGGTACTATTTGTGAAGAAGAAAGATGGATCTATGAGACTATGTATTGACTATAGAGAGTTGAATAAGGTGACGGTTAGGAACCAATACCCACTGCCGAGAATTGATGATTTGTTTGATCAATTGAGAGGAGCCTGTTATTTTACAAATATTGATCTTAGATCTGGATATCATCAGCTGAGGGTCAAGGATGTAGATGTGGCGAAGACAGCGTTTAGGACAAGGTATGGGCATTATGAGTTTGTCGTGATGCCATTCGGATTATCTAACGCACCAGCTGCATTCATGGAGTTGATGAATAGAATATTTTAGGAGTACTTAGACAAATGTGTGATAGTATTCATTGATGATATTTTGGTGTACTCGAAAACAAAGGAGGAACATGCTGAACATTTGAGGATAGTACTAGAAATTTTGAGGAGACAGAAATTATACGCGAAGTTTAAGAAATGCGAATTCTGGTTGGAAAAAGTAGCATTTTTGGGGCACGTAGTGTCGAAAGAGGGAATTTCAGTGGACCCGACGAAGGTGGAGGCAATAATGGATTGGGAGAGACCGACTACAGTAACCGAAATAAGGAGTTTCTTGGGTTTAGCTGGTTACTATAGAAGGTTCGTAGAGGGATTTTCGAAGTTATCAGGACCATTGACGAAGCTGACGTAGAAGGCAGCTAAGTTTGTTTGGTCAGAAGAGTGTGAGAAAAGTTTTCAAGAATTGAAGAATAGATTAGTATCTGCACCAGTATTAACACTACCGACAGGGACGGAAGGTTTTGTTATCTACAGTGATGCATCGTTGAAAGGACTAGGCTGTGTACTGATGCAAAATGAGAAGGTGATAGCTTATGCATCTAGGCAGTTGAAAGTGCATGAAAGGAATTACCCGACCCATGATTTGGAGTTAGCAGCAGTAGTGTTTGCCTTGAAAATTTGGAGACATTATCTATATGGCGTGAAATGTCAGATTTTTACAGATCACAAGAGCCTTAAGTATATCTTCACTCAGAAGGAATTGAATATGAGACAACGAAGGTGGCTAGAACTTCTCAAGGATTACGACTGTGAAATATTGTATCATCCTGGGAAAGCCAACAAGGTGGCAGAGGCCTTAAGTAGGAAGAATCACAGATTGTTGGCTACGTTGATCTCTAAGGGGGTAAGCATATGGAAAGATGTCAAGGAGATGAACTTGATAGTAAAAGTAAGCGGATACTTGGCTCGACTGACGTTACAACCTGCATTGTTGGGCAGAATTAAAGAGGCACAAGAGTTAGAAGGGGAGAGAGAAACTCTAATCGGAAAAGGGCAAGCAAAGGATCTTCACATGGGCGAAGATGGAATTCTGAGGTACCAAAAGGGAGTATGGGTGCCAAATAATGATGAAATTAAGAGAGAGATACTGAGAGAAGCTCATTGCTCAAAGTTCTCTGTACATCCGGGGAGTACTAAAATGTATAAGTATCTTAAGGAGTCATATTGGTGGAATAATATGAAGAATGACGTGGCAGAATATGTGCATAGATGTCTGACGTGTCAACAAGTTAAGAGTGAACATCAGAAGCCAGCAGGGTTACTGCAATCATTACCAATTCTCGAATGGAAGTGGGAGAATATTGCTATGGATTTCGTAAGTGGGTTGCCAAAGACGGCAGGGAAGTATGACGCTATATGGGTTATCGTAGACCGATTGACTAAGTCAGCACATTTTCTGGCAATCAAGAAGACTGATTCGTTGGAGAAGTTGGCCAAGTTGTACATCGACGAGATAGTAAGGTTACATGGAATCCCGGTCACAATCGTGTCTGATCGAGATGCTAGGTTAACTTCTAAATTTTGGAACAGCCTACAGGAAGCATTGGGAACAGAATTGACCATGAGTACGGCGTTTCATCCACAGACAGATGGACAGTCGGAAAGGACTATCCAGACACTAGAAGACATGCTGAGGGCTACTTCGTTAGATTGGCCAAACGCATGGGACGAACACTTACCGTTAGTGGAATTCGCATACAACAACAGTTTCCATGCCAGTATTGGGATGGCACCATACGAAGCATTGTATGGGAGGAAGTGTAGATCACCGGCGTGTTGGGACGAAGTTGGTGAGAGGAGGTTAAGTGAACCGAAACTCGTACAAGTCACGGCGGATAAGGTACAACAGATCCAGAAGTGGCTACAGACTGCGCAAAGTAGGCAGAAGTCTTACGCAGACAACAGAAGGTGAGAACTAGAATTTCAGCCAGGGGATCGAGTATTCCTTAAGATATCACCCACGAAGGGAGTTATGCGTTTTGGGATTAAAGGGAAACTGAGTCCACGATACGTGGGACCGTTCGAAATTCTCGATAAGATCGGGGAAGTGGCTTACCGATTGGCGTTACCGCCAGTATTAGCTGGAGTGCATAATGTGTTCCATGTCTCCATGCTAAGGAAGTATATTCATGACCCGAGCCATGTGATAGAGTACAAGCAGTTAAGAGTTCGGGCAGATTTGACGTACGATGAACGACCAATCAAGATCGTCGACAGAAAAGACGAGGTCGTAAGAAAGCGTACGGTTCCCTACGTAAAAGTGCAATGGAGCAATCACTCAGAGAGAGAAGCGACATGGGAACAAGAAAGTGAAAATGCGTGAATTGTACCCGGACATCTTCTCGGATTAAGACTTGTCAAAGTTTGAGGACAAACTTCTTTTAAGGGGGTAAGAATGTAATAACCGTATATATTTTTTTTGTATTTTATTTAATTATTTAATTAGTCACATTAAATTAATTAAATAATAATTAGAGTTATAGAACAATTAAGGAGTGGGCCGAAAAAGATTGGGTTGGCCCGAAATTTTTAATTAATAAACCCAACCCAATTAATAATCAATCCAAGGTATAAAATCTTGAGTTAGTAAATTCTAGGTTTTATTCCTAATTACCAAAACAACAAAACCCTAAAATCCCCCTCCACCAAGAAGCAGCAGCCGAACCAAGAGGGGAGAAGAAGAAGAATTTTCGCCATTGTTTTGGAGGAAGTAATCCGATCATTCTCAAGGTAATGCTAAATCCTACTCTCCAAAATTTGTTTCATTGAATTCGGATTAATAAATCATAAGTTATGCATGATTTAAGAATACAAATATTAGGGTTTTTGCATGCTAGTGATTAATGATAAAATTTTAAAAGGTTAATGGAGTGATCTAAATGCTATGGAAAAATAGTGATCTTAATACTAGTTTTATTTTAAGATTGATTTTATAATCATGATTGGAATTGAGTAATATTGTGCAATGCTTGGGAATTGAACATATAAATCATTGAGGTTGAATTGGGTTTATCAAGAGAAGAAAAAAATATGGATTTCCCCCATAATCACATTCGGCCGAATGGCCCTAGGCTATTGAAGATTTATTTTGTTGATTTAAATGATTCTCGTTAAGTGAATTGTGAATAATATTGATGTTTGGGAATTTAGAAAAATTTAAAGAATTAGAAAGATTGATCAAAATCAATGAATCTTAATGGGGTATGATTCGGTTTTGGCTATATAAATTGGGTGTTGATTCTTGATTGAGAATGTTAAGAATTGAGACGAAAAGTTAGTATTTCGTTAAGTTTATAATGAAAAGAAACCATAAGCTTTAATAGAATTGTTAGAAAGTTAGAAAACTAACTTGAAAGGATGTAATAGTTACTTGGAAAACCTTGAAGGTTAGAAAGTTAACGAAAAGGAGGAAGATTAAAAGATTTCAGTTAGTTTCCTAACGGAAAAGGACTAAACTGAAAAAGTTAAAGTTAAAAGGAATAAAAAGGGAAAACCTTTGAAGTTGAAGGACCAATCTGTAATTAATCCAAAGTTGAAGGACTAATTTGCAATTAAACTAAAGTTGAAGGACCAATCTGCAATTAAACTAAAGTTGAAGGACCAATTTGCAATTAATCTAAAGTTGAAGGACCAAATTGCAATTAACCTAAAGTGGAACGACCAAATTGCAATTAACCTAAAGTTGAGGGACCAAATTTTAATTAACCCAAAGTTTGAGGACTTAATTACAATTATATTAAAGTTAAAGGACTGACTCGCAAATCAAAGTCAGAAACTTAAACGTAAGAAAGGAGTAACGAAGTAAAGAAGTTAAAACACACATCTCTAAGTTAACTAAGTAGAATAGTTAACAATGTTGAGAGTACTAAAGTAAATTACTCGGTGCCTTGTAGATTTGCACAGAGGGAAGATTGCAGGAAGATTGCAAGGAAAAGCAATTCAGGTAAGGGATTACGTTCCTTACGGTATTTGAACTCCTGTTTATTGGAATTCCATATTCTTTCTATAAGTTAGCTATCAGTATGGCATGATAGTATTTGAATAAATTCCGCGTTATTGAACGTTCCTTTGAAAGAATCCGTACTTAGTGATGTCCCCATTGATCTACTAAGTATCGAAGTTTGAAACTTGTATCACATACTTGTACCTTGGTATGTTCTCATTTTAACTTGTAAGTTAACCACTTACTCGTTAGAGTGGCCAATGTCCAGTTAGAAAAGACATTGACGGACAGTCCAGTTAGAAAAGACTTGTCCTTAAAACTAGGGATTGCATGAGTGATCACATGCCTTCTCTCAGGAATTGTCTGATTACAAGGATGATTCTAGACCCCGAGCATATATGTGTGGATACCATATATGTTACGACCCACACTATTGGCTGGAAAAGCTAGGTGTACAAATTGTACCTTTGGCATTGAGGTTATAATGTACGTTACCCTGGAATTGACAAAACTTGAATGAATCCCTTTGGATTGTAGTGCCATAATCCTTTGGAAGTAAAATCTTAAAAGTAATATGACTGTATTGTTCTGCAGTCTTGAATCAAAAAGTAACTGAACCTATCTTTGTAAAAGTTATTCATGGTATTCGTTCTGGTCGTCTCTCCTTAGTAACCGGAGAGGCCACGTATGAACTTACTGAGCATTCGTTCGCTCACCCCTTCTCTATAAATTTTGTTTCAGGATTTAAGTAGAAGGGAAGGACAAGGAAAGTAACCGTAGGAAGAACGGCAGATTGAAGATTCTTATTTAGTTGTTTTAAGAACGTTTATTTATTTTGGTGTAAGTTAAAGTACATTGATGGCTGGGGTTGTTTCCCTGCTAAGACAAGTTTGAAGTTACGCTTCCGCATTTATTTCGAATTGATGATGTAATAAAGGGCCAGTTGTGAACCCTAATTGAGGTATTAATGATTGTTATTTAATGCCATTAAATGCTCAAGATACATTAAGAAAATTCGGGGTGTTACAGTTGGTATCAGAGCAATGGCTTTAGGTCTTATGGGAGAAAACTGAAAGTTAGGACTAATGGGAGAACTTAGTACTTGAATTGAATAAGATCTTACTTGAGGAAGTTCAAGAGATAAAATCTATCTCTAGGAATAATACTAAGAGTGTACGTAAAGTATGAATATACTTGGGGAAGTAGAAACCTCTTCATTGCATGTCTATTTATATTCTACTAATATGTTATAATGAAATCTTGGGACGATTTACTAATTAAGTTTATTGTTGGTGTGTGTAGGATCATGCCGAGGAGACTAATGAAATCTGTAAGGTACAGTGCTACCCTAAAGGAAGAAATAGAAGCCAAAGAGAAGATCATTAAGAAGCTAACCAAGGAACTTCGCACGACTAAAAGAGAGCTTAGGAAGGAGACTCTAGGAGTCGGCAGCCTACAGAATGTCATC
Source organism: Campanula takesimana (assembly GCA_026119855.1). Taxonomy (NCBI): domain Eukaryota; kingdom Viridiplantae; phylum Streptophyta; class Magnoliopsida; order Asterales; family Campanulaceae; genus Campanula; species Campanula takesimana. Next base: position 576,991 of record JAOWBW010000705.1, read on the forward strand.
AAAGGACGTGATGAGGACATAATGTATGTAGAAGGAAAGTTAGCAGTACAGCTAGAGAAAGTCAAAAGCCTAGAAAGCCATGTGAATAGAGCTAATCGCGAATGGAACCGAATCAGTGTACAACTGGTAGATGAGATAGAGCAAAATAATGAACTGAGAAGAAGATAGATGAGCAAGAAGCTTATGAGGAAAAGCTTAGGGCTTCAGGCTATCAGATTTGGGCAGAGAAGTTGGAATTGCAAGAGAAATATGACCAACTCGAAGCAGAGCACGCACAATGTGGAAATTGATGCAAATGGTTACAAATAGTTATTGGAATAGATACTTTTCTTTATTTTATTTTATTAGCGGAGTAGCGCAATTAGACCTTTTGCTTATGTTAAGTTGAATTTTATGTGTATTTTGAGATGTTTAAATCTCACAATTTAGTTGAATAAAGTTAGTTATTTAATTTAAATACGAGAATTATGAATTGTCTATTATTGTTTAGACTAAAAGTCAACTTGTCAAGAAAAGACAAGAGAAAACGTCGGATTGATTTGAAATAATCTCCGTAACCATGGTACGAAGTAAGACGACCATTGGAGTAAGTTAACACTAGTTAAGTTATAAGAACTAGTGAAATAAAGAGATAATAATCAACCAAGTAAAACGGTTGTAAATTATGAAGTACAACAACTCCTGAACCGGAAAAGAAAGGTTAAGTAAACTAACCAAATTTGAATAATGGTCTAGTACCAGAGACCTGCACACAAGATGAAAACTAACAAGTGACCGTTAGTAAAGGAATAGTAGTGTTAAGTATACTATGAACACCGCACATATTGTGTAGTGATGAATATTGCTAGAGCACGAACTTGTTCTAGAGTAAAAAGTAAAATTTGCAGATGAATACCAGAAGTGGGAACAACAGAAACGGCGAGGGCAATGACAACAACACCGGTAATGCAGGCGGGCAGTTGGACCCGGCACTGGTAAACCTTTTGCAGACGCTATCACAGACAGTAGCTGGGATAGGTCAGACTGTTGCTGGACTTGCTCAACCACCACCACAAGCTCCATTACGTGACCCGCTAGAGTTATTCCAAAGGAGGAATCCAGATTCGTTCTCGGACACAGCTAAGGAGAAGCCCGAGGATTGGATTAAGAGTACTGAGCGTATTTTCGAAACGCTGAACTGCACTGAGGAGCAAAAAGTGGTATTTGCGACATTCATGCTAAAAGGGAAGGCTCAGTCGTGGTGGGAGGCGGAAAAGCGAGCTGCTGTGGCTCGTGGTGACGCGGCATTTACATGGACCAGGTTTAAGGCTATCTTTAATGAGAAATATTATCCTGCAAGCACAAGGAACGCCAAGGTGCCAGAATTCCTGACTTTGGTGCAAGGGAACATGACAGTGGCTGAGTATGGTGAGAAGTTCACCGATCTGCTAGAGTTTGCGCCAAGATTCTTCGATACTGAAGAACAGAAAGCAAGGAAATTTGAAGCAGGATTGAGAGATAGAATTCGGTACAGAATCACACCATTAGCTCTGACTACGTATTCAGCGGTGCTGGACAGGGTTAAGATAGTGGAGAAGGAGTCGGATAATTATCGTAACCGACGGGAAGAGAAAGGAAAAACAGTGGCTGAAAAGGCAGAAGGAAACAAGGGTGGTAAAGAGCACAATAACAATAAGAGGAAAGCGGTAGTGACGGTCGCGATAAGGGCAGTCATGGAAATAAGCACTCCAACAACAGCCATAGTGGAAATGGTCGGAACTCCAATGACAACAGGCGTGAGTGGAATAAGGGAAAGGTCCAAGGTTTCACAAGTAATGATAAGTGTACCATTCGTGATGGAGCTCACAAGACAGAGGTTTGTTGGTACAAGGAACGGCAGTGCTATAACTGTAAGAAGGTGGGACACCCGATGTGGAAGTGCCCAGAACCTAAGAAGGATGAACCAGCTGCAGGAAATAAGGACAACGGAGGAGGAAACGGTGGAGGCCGTGGTAGGATGTACACCATGACCGCAAAGGCAGCTGGAGTAAATGCAGATCTTGTGGCAGGTACGATGCAGTTAAATTCTCGTGATGTTTATGTATTAGTAGATACTGGAGCTACTCATTCAGTAGTTAGTAATGCTGTGGCAAGGAAGTTAAAACTGCACCCAGAGAACTTAGAGATGCCTTTAGTAATAGATACACCTACTAAAGACGCTATCCCCATTACTACCTCTTATAGAAACTGCACCTTAAGGATAGGAGGCACGAGCGTAAGTATCGACCTCATTGAACTAGATATGTCAGAATTCGACGTAATACTGGGAATGGATTGGTTGGCTTTGCATCAAGCTAACGTGAACTGTCAAGAGAAGATAGTGACTTTCCTAGGAGAAGGTGGTAGAGAATACAGATTCGTGGGTTCAAGGCCGAGGAAAAGGGTAGGCTTAATCTCGGTGATGAAGGCCCGTAAAATGTTGAGGAAGGGATGTGTAGGATTCCTAGCATACATAGGTGAAACAGAAGAGAAGGGAGTAACCTTAGAGTCACTTGAAGTAGTGAATGAATTTCAAGATGTATTTCCTAAAGATTTGCCTGGTATACCACCAGTAAGGGAAGTAGAGTTCTTCATCGATTTAGCACCAGAAACCACGCCTATTTCGAGAGCACCGTACAGGATGGCTCCAACGGAGTTGAAAGAACTAAAGGAACAGTTGCAAGAACTGTTAGACAAGGGGTTGATTAGACCGAGTGTATCACCATGGGGTGCACCGGTACTATTTGTGAAGAAGAAAGATGGATCTATGAGACTATGTATTGACTATAGAGAGTTGAATAAGGTGACGGTTAGGAACCAATACCCACTGCCGAGAATTGATGATTTGTTTGATCAATTGAGAGGAGCCTGTTATTTTACAAATATTGATCTTAGATCTGGATATCATCAGCTGAGGGTCAAGGATGTAGATGTGGCGAAGACAGCGTTTAGGACAAGGTATGGGCATTATGAGTTTGTCGTGATGCCATTCGGATTATCTAACGCACCAGCTGCATTCATGGAGTTGATGAATAGAATATTTTAGGAGTACTTAGACAAATGTGTGATAGTATTCATTGATGATATTTTGGTGTACTCGAAAACAAAGGAGGAACATGCTGAACATTTGAGGATAGTACTAGAAATTTTGAGGAGACAGAAATTATACGCGAAGTTTAAGAAATGCGAATTCTGGTTGGAAAAAGTAGCATTTTTGGGGCACGTAGTGTCGAAAGAGGGAATTTCAGTGGACCCGACGAAGGTGGAGGCAATAATGGATTGGGAGAGACCGACTACAGTAACCGAAATAAGGAGTTTCTTGGGTTTAGCTGGTTACTATAGAAGGTTCGTAGAGGGATTTTCGAAGTTATCAGGACCATTGACGAAGCTGACGTAGAAGGCAGCTAAGTTTGTTTGGTCAGAAGAGTGTGAGAAAAGTTTTCAAGAATTGAAGAATAGATTAGTATCTGCACCAGTATTAACACTACCGACAGGGACGGAAGGTTTTGTTATCTACAGTGATGCATCGTTGAAAGGACTAGGCTGTGTACTGATGCAAAATGAGAAGGTGATAGCTTATGCATCTAGGCAGTTGAAAGTGCATGAAAGGAATTACCCGACCCATGATTTGGAGTTAGCAGCAGTAGTGTTTGCCTTGAAAATTTGGAGACATTATCTATATGGCGTGAAATGTCAGATTTTTACAGATCACAAGAGCCTTAAGTATATCTTCACTCAGAAGGAATTGAATATGAGACAACGAAGGTGGCTAGAACTTCTCAAGGATTACGACTGTGAAATATTGTATCATCCTGGGAAAGCCAACAAGGTGGCAGAGGCCTTAAGTAGGAAGAATCACAGATTGTTGGCTACGTTGATCTCTAAGGGGGTAAGCATATGGAAAGATGTCAAGGAGATGAACTTGATAGTAAAAGTAAGCGGATACTTGGCTCGACTGACGTTACAACCTGCATTGTTGGGCAGAATTAAAGAGGCACAAGAGTTAGAAGGGGAGAGAGAAACTCTAATCGGAAAAGGGCAAGCAAAGGATCTTCACATGGGCGAAGATGGAATTCTGAGGTACCAAAAGGGAGTATGGGTGCCAAATAATGATGAAATTAAGAGAGAGATACTGAGAGAAGCTCATTGCTCAAAGTTCTCTGTACATCCGGGGAGTACTAAAATGTATAGGTATCTTAAGGAGTCATATTGGTGGAATAATATGAAGAATGACGTGGCAGAATATGTGCATAGATGTCTGACGTGTCAACAAGTTAAGAGTGAACATCAGAAGCCAGCAGGGTTACTGCAATCATTACCAATTCTCGAATGGAAGTGGGAGAATATTGCTATGGATTTCGTAAGTGGGTTGCCAAAGACGGCAGGGAAGTATGACGCTATATGGGTTATCGTAGACCGATTGACTAAGTCAGCACATTTTCTGGCAATCAAGAAGACTGATTCGTTGGAGAAGTTGGCCAAGTTGTACATCGACGAGATAGTAAGGTTACATGGAATCCCGGTCACAATCGTGTCTGATCGAGATGCTAGGTTAACTTCTAAATTTTGGAACAGCCTACAGGAAGCATTGGGAACAGAATTGACCATGAGTACGGCGTTTCATCCACAGACAGATGGACAGTCGGAAAGGACTATCCAGACACTAGAAGACATGCTGAGGGCTACTTCGTTAGATTGGCCAAACGCATGGGACGAACACTTACCGTTAGTGGAATTCGCATACAACAACAGTTTCCATGCCAGTATTGGGATGGCACCATACGAAGCATTGTATGGGAGGAAGTGTAGATCACCGGCGTGTTGGGACGAAGTTGGTGAGAGGAGGTTAAGTGACCGAAACTCGTACAAGTCACGGCGGATAAGGTACAACAGATCCAGAAGTGGCTACAGACTGCGCAAAGTAGGCAGAAGTCTTACGCAGACAACAGAAGGTGAGAACTAGAATTTCAGCCAGGGGATCGAGTATTCCTTAAGATATCACCCACGAAGGGAGTTATGCGTTTTGGGATTAAAGGGAAACTGAGTCCACGATACGTGGGACCGTTCGAAATTCTCGATAAGATCGGGGAAGTGGCTTACCGATTGGCGTTACCGCCAGTATTAGCTGGAGTGCATAATGTGTTCCATGTCTCCATGCTAAGGAAGTATATTCATGACCCGAGCCATGTGATAGAGTACAAGCAGTTAAGAGTTCGGGCAGATTTGACGTACGATGAACGACCAATCAAGATCGTCGACAGAAAAGACGAGGTCGTAAGAAAGCGTACGGTTCCCTACGTAAAAGTGCAATGGAGCAATCACTCAGAGAGAGAAGCGACATGGGAACAAGAAAGTGAAAATGCGTGAATTGTACCCGGACATCTTCTCGGATTAAGACTTGTCAAAGTTTGAGGACAAACTTCTTTTAAGGGGGTAAGAATGTAATAACCGTATATATTTTTTTTGTATTTTATTTAATTATTTAATTAGTCACATTAAATTAATTAAATAATAATTAGAGTTATAGAACAATTAAGGAGTGGGCCGAAAAAGATTGGGTTGGCCCGAAATTTTTAATTAATAAACCCAACCCAATTAATAATCAATCCAAGGTATAAAATCTTGAGTTAGTAAATTCTAGGTTTTATTCCTAATTACCAAAACAACAAAACCCTAAAATCCCCCTCCACCAAGAAGCAGCAGCCGAACCAAGAGGGGAGAAGAAGAAGAATTTTCGCCATTGTTTTGGAGGAAGTAATCCGATCATTCTCAAGGTAATGCTAAATCCTACTCTCCAAAATTTGTTTCATTGAATTCGGATTAATAAATCATAAGTTATGCATGATTTAAGAATACAAATATTAGGGTTTTTGCATGCTAGTGATTAATGATAAAATTTTAAAAGGTTAATGGAGTGATCTAAATGCTATGGAAAAATAGTGATCTTAATACTAGTTTTATTTTAAGATTGATTTTATAATCATGATTGGAATTGAGTAATATTGTGCAATGCTTGGGAATTGAACATATAAATCATTGAGGTTGAATTGGGTTTATCAAGAGAAGAAAAAAATATGGATTTCCCCCATAATCACATTCGGCCGAATGGCCCTAGGCTATTGAAGATTTATTTTGTTGATTTAAATGATTCTCGTTAAGTGAATTGTGAATAATATTGATGTTTGGGAATTTAGAAAAATTTAAAGAATTAGAAAGATTGATCAAAATCAATGAATCTTAATGGGGTATGATTCGGTTTTGGCTATATAAATTGGGTGTTGATTCTTGATTGAGAATGTTAAGAATTGGGATGGAAAGTTAGTATTTCGTTAAGTTTATAATGAAAAGAAACCATAAGCTTTAATAGAATTGTTAGAAAGTTAGAAAACTAACTTGAAAGGATGTAATAGTTACTTGGAAAACCTTGAAGGTTAGAAAGTTAACGAAAAGGAGGAAGATTAAAAGATTTCAGTTAGTTTCCTAACGGAACTGAAAAAGTTAAAGTTAAAAGGAATAAAAAGGGAAAACCTTTGAAGTTGAAGGACCAATCTGCAATTAATCCAAAGTTGAAGGACTAATTTGCAATTAAACTAAAGTTGAAGGACCAATCTGTAATTAATCTAAAGTTGAAGGACCAATCTGCAATTAATCTAAAGTTGAAGGACCAAATTGCAATTAACCTAAAGTGGAACGACCAAATTGCAATTAACCCAAAGTTGAGGGACCAAATTGTAATTAACCCAAATTTTGAGGACTTAATTACAATTATATTAAAGTTAAAGGACTGACTCGCAAATCAAAGTCAGAAACTTAAACGTAAGAAAGGAGTAACGAAGTAAAGAAGTTAAAACACACATCTCTCAGTTAACTAAGTAGAATAGTTAACAATGTTGAGAGTACTAAAGTAAATTACTCGGTGCCTTGTAGATTTGCACAGAGGGAAGATTGCAAGGAAAAGCAATTCAGGTAAGGGATTACGTTCCTTACAGTATTTTAACTCATGTTTATTGGAATTCCATATTCTTTCTATAAGTTAGCTATCAGTATGGCATGATAGTATTTGAATAAACTCCGCGTTATTGAACGTTCCTTTGAAAGAATCCGTACTTAGTGATGTCCCCATTGATCTATTAAGTATCGAAGTTTGAAACTTGTATCACATACTTGTACCTTGGTATGTTCTCATTTTAACTTGTAAGTTAACCACTTACTCGTTAGAGTGGCCAATGTCCAGTTAGAAAAGACATTGACGGACAGTCCAGTTAGAAAAGACTTGTCCTTAAAACTAGGGATTGCATGAGTGATCACATGCCTTCTCTCAGGAATTGTCTGATTACAAGGATGATTCTAGACCCCGAGCATATATGTGTGGATACCATATATGTTACGACCCACACTATTGGCTGGAAAAGCTAGGTGTACAAATTGTACCTTTGGCATTGAGGTTATAATGTACGTTACCCTGGAATTGACGGAACTTGAATGAATCCCTTTGGATTGTAGTGCCATAATCCTTTGGAAGTAAAATCTTAAAAGTAATACGACTGTATTGTTCTGCAGTCTTGAATCAAAAAGTAACTGAACCTATCTTTGTAAAAGTTATTCATGGTATTCGTTCTGGTCGTCTCTCCTTAGTAACCGGAGAGGCCACGTATGAACTTACTGAGCATTCGTTCGCTCACCCCTTCTCTATAAATTTTGTTTCAGGATTTAAGTAGAAGGGCAGGACAAGGAAAGTAGCCGTAGGAAGAACGGCAGATTGAAGATTCTTATTTAGTTGTTTTAAGAACGTTTATTTATTTTGGTGTAAGTTAAAGTACATTGATGGCTGGGGTTGTTTCCCTGCTAAGACAAGTTTAAAGTTACGCTTCCGCATTTATTTCGAATTGATGATGTAATAAAGGGCCAGTTGTGAACCCTAATTGAGGTATTAATTATTGTTATTTAATGCCATTAAATGCTCAAGATACATTAAGAAAATTCGGGGTGTTACAAATACTAATATTGTTATTCTCTTATTTCTTCGCATATTTAGTGAAAATTTATTCATTTACTTTACTAAAAAATTTACACTTAGATTTGTTGTCAAAATCTCTCAATCTACAAAGTAAACAAATACTATCATTTGTTCAAAACAAATATACAAGAAGTCCCTAAGTAAATCCACTTCTACAGTGTTCTACGATTAATGTTGCAACACTTGCATCATTATCCTTAGATTAACTTTACTTTTCTTAAGTAGTCTTTCGTTTCTCAATTATTGCACATTTAGACAAATATGTGATCCATATCCGGTATCCAATACCCAATAATTAAAGATAGAAAGATTAATTTATAACATAAATATCCCAAGTGGTAGTCTCACTACCATTCCCTATTATTAATCATCCAGAATTTTGATTACAATTTTAAATGGTCAATCCAATTGCCATGTTACCAAATTGCATCAATTGAAGTTATAATTTTAGTCTTAGTTATTTCCTTTAGGTTTGACAACTCTTGTCTTACCTTTCTTTTGGCACTTGGCCGTTTTCCATTTTGAACCATGAGCATTGGAGAATCTTTTTCCACTATCTTCATCTCCGCAGTTTTAGTATGTAATGCAACTCGGAGAGATTCTTATACTCTAATTATAAGAGTAGACATTGTCTTATACGTCAGTTATGAGAGATTGACCGGATTTGACCAAAAAATATTATTTATTTTCTTATAAAAAGTTGGAAAATGTGGTGAAAAAAATGACTCTTATACTCTAATTATAAGAGTAGACATTGTCTTATACGTTAGTTATGAGAGTTTGACAAAAAAATAATATTTATTTTCTTATTAAAATTTGGAAAAAGTGAAAAAAATTGACTCTTATACTCTAATTATAAGAGTAGACATTGTCTTATACGTCAGTTATGAGAGTTTGACCGGATTTGACCAAAAAATATTATTTATTTTTTTTATAAAAATTTGAAAAAAAGTGAAAAAATGACTCTTATACTCTAATTATAAGAGTAGACATTGACTTATACGTCAGTTATGAGAGTTTGACTGGATTTGACCAAAAAATATTATTTATTTTTTTTATTAAAAGTTGGAAAAAGTGAAAAAATAAATGACTCTTATTCTCTAATTATAAGAGTAGACATTGTCTTATACGTCACTTGTGAGAGTTTGACCGGTTTTTTTAACCAAAAAATATTATTTGTTTTTTCATTAAAAGTTGAAAAAAGTGAAAAAAAAAGAAAAAAAAAAGACTATTATATACTCTAATTATAAAAGTAGAACTGGGTTGAGGGATCCGGGCCGGAATATGGGCCTGATTGGTGAGGTAGGAGTGGGCAGTGAGGGTATTTTTGTCCTTTAACTATCTCTGAGTTTATATGGAATTTTCATCTCAGCTTGGGCTCTTATGGGTTTATGATCTTGTTCAGGGGGCTTAGGGTCCAAAGCTCTAAATTAACAACACCCGTCCATAAACCCTTCAAAACCCCTAATTTTTCAAACAAAGAGGCGAAATCCGATACTACAGAATGGCTCAAATCGATTACGAGGAACTTCTATGGGACGTTGAGTTTGAGTTCGAAAACGAAAATTACGAAAATGCTCTGGCGACTATTGAAGATTTGGGACCACTTAATGTTGTGAATCATTCCCGTTTTTTAGAGTTGAAGTGGTTAATCCTTGACAAATTAAATAGAAAAGATGGTAAGTCTGTTGCACTCGTTTTTTATTTCCGGTTTTGAGTGTTTGATTATATTATATGTTGTGATATTTCTTATTTTTTTTTTTTTTTTTGTTTCAGATGCTCGTACTGCAAAGGAGGTTTTTTTTTGATTAATTGAAGATTAAGGGTATTTGTTTTAGGGCCGTCCCTAACAGTTTATGGGCCTGGGGCGAAGTCAAATTTAAGGGTCTTCAATATTATTTGTTTAGTAAAATTTTTTTATTTATTTTTTTGAAACAGTGTGATGCACGTGCAATGCACAGAAAATAGTAATATTGTAAAAATGATTATGGTTATAATATATTTGAAATCGTGTGATGTACGTGTTTTGCACAAATAACAATAATGATAATAAAATTTTAAATGCAATTTAGTAAAAGAGTTGTAAAGCTATTAAAAGTTATAATTTCGATAATATATTTGAAATCGTGCGATGTACGTGTTTTGAAACAGTGTGATGCACGTGCAAGTCACAAAAGTCACAGCACGTCACTATTTAAAAAGTGAAAATCTCCTGAAAAACTTGTTAAATGCTCCCTTTAGTGTAAAACTTGTTTATCATCTTTTATGAAAAACTCATTTTTTATCTCTTAATGTAAAACATGTTTTTCATAAGTGTGACTCATTAAAAAATCCATTTTTTTAACATTTGATATTGATAATTAAATGTCATTTTAGAACTTTAAACTAACACAGAGGATGTAACATTTTTAAAAATATATTTTTAAACTGAAAAATAAACACTTATCTTGAATTTTAAAAATCAAATATATTAAAACCATAAATATTAGATTGCTTGTATTTGTTACTCGTAGTTTTTATAGTCATATATTTAATATAGCAATTTAATTCTCTTTATGTACAAAATGAAAGACCTTCTTATTTAAAGACACTCTAAAAAGTTGGTGAAAATCTCGAGAAAAACTTTTTTACACTCGCTTTAGTGTAAAACTTGTTTTCATCTTTGATGTAAAAAAAATCTCTTAATGTAAAATAAGTTTTACAAATCTCTTAGTGTAAAACAGGTTTTTTGTAAGTCTGACTCAAAAAGTTAACTTTTATTAGTAAAAATACTTATATATTCTTTCTATCTATTTTTAAACTTTTAATTTTGCAACTACAAAATTAAATACGAAAAAAATGGTAAAAAAAATCATTAAGAGAATCATTTTGGAGAAAAAAAGTTATTTAAATCGGGACGTATATAAATATTAAATACTAAATTGACACCGCCTTCATTTTTAGGATTAAATTTATTGGGTATATGTAAATTTGTTACGCTCAATAACTAAATAAAATTATACAAAAAATAGTAATAGTTGCAGGGTAAAATTTTCACAAGAATATGTCATGTGGCATTGCTGATGTCAGCGGCTTCAGTATATATATATATATATATATATATAGACACACACGCTATGTGTAATTGTTTTAATGCAACATCAGTGTTAAAAATATTAATTTAAAATAATTAATAAATATGATTTATACAATATATACACGTAACTATAAAATTTGGGCCCCTTACCACTATGGGCCCTGGGCGAGCGCCCACCCTGCCCACCCCCTTGGGCCGTCTCTGTTTGTTTCCTACTTATTCCTCTGTGTATTTTTTCCTGTTCACTCGTTTATCAAGGATTAAACTCAAAAGCACAAAGATTTATAGTCCGAGTCCGAGGTGGTGAATTTTAACTTACACATTTGTAATTTTTATCAAACCTGCATTTTCAAAGATTTTTGGGTCGTTCAAATATTTTTCTCAACCACTTTTTGAAATTGTGATACATGCCTGCTAAGTTGAGTACGAACATTTCTCAAATGAGTAGTGTGAGAAAAGACAATGATAGGTCATAATCAGATGGTATCCAAATTCGGAATTATCCGATCACGTGTATTTGAAATAAAATTCTCAACTTTTTGGGTTTACGTTTTACATTTAAGAATTGAGATAGTAATACCAAGTTTGAGCATCATTTGACAACATCATCTTGTTGGGTTTAGGTTTCACTCGTGATGATATGATATTTCGATTTTCTGTGCTTTTTGTTGACTTGTTATAACAGTAAAGACGCGCTGGCCCGGCATGATTATCAGTCAGCAAAGAGTTGGTTTGAGTTAGCCGCTAAAAAATGTGATGATACATCTTTGCGTAAGAAGTTCAACAAGAATGCAGTTGATGCTTCAGTTGCCTATATTGGGGAAGGTAATTATAAACACACACACATGTAATTTAAATGAATGAAGTTAAACTATAATATATATATATATATATATATGAAGTTAAAGATGTTTCGGATGTAGATGTGAAGGAAGCACAAAGCAAAAAAGGCAAAGGCAAAGGCAAAAAAGCTAAACGCGAAAGAGTCAAATCAACTAGTAACCTTGTAGAAGATCAAGCACAAGGACAAATATCTTCTGTAGAAGATCAATTGCATGGACAAACATCTTCTATAGTCCATGTCGAACAACCACCCTTGGAAGAAGAACGACTAGTCCAACCACCCCAAGAATGAGAACGACTCAAACCGGTGAAGGTAATTCTTTTTTATTACAATCTTCTCAAGCATGGAATTCCTATGAATAGTAAACAATAAGTCAGGCCACAACTATTTTGCATCCCATTTTATTTCGAAAGAATAACCTTGTTATCAACTGTTTGTGCAGTTTTCAAGCACTTCTCATTTTGAAATCAACATGGTGAGAAAAGGAGACCAGATATTTTTTTTGGGCTCTTTCTTTAATTTAAAAAGAACTTTTATCAAGTGTGCCACCGAAGATGATTCTGAGCATCTAGAGAAATTACAGTCATTAAGAGAAGGCGCGAAGATGAATGAGTACATTCTTCGAGTTGACATGATTGTACACCCTCCTAGTTACGATTCAAAAATGATCGTATGTGAAAGAGTTCAGTTGGTGGAGGATTTTTTTAACGAGAAGTCCGAGACTTTCAACAACAACAATGGTCGAAAGGAATGGTGGAACCTTATTGCTCCATCATTCACTAAGATTTTTCGGTACGTATTCTAATTTGACTACGAAGTTTTAAATTATTTATTTGACTTAGTTTTAGTGTCAAGTTCTACTTCCTTGTTCATTTTTTGACAATTTTAACTTATTGCTTTACAGTGATGTCACGCGGGGTTTAAGGATTCTCTACTCAAGTAGAAAAGCCTGTATGGGTGGTTTTCATGACGGAATTTTCGTGGCGACACATGGAAATTCTATCCAAGGAAAAATTCTTCCTTCTCTGGAGCCTGGTTTAAATGAAAGTGATGATCTTAATGCGTTGAAGAGTAAAATGAAGTTCATTATCGGGATGCCATTCCAAGAACGAGAAATCAAATTTGACTTATATGGTCTCCCGCCAGAATTCATTCACTTTCTAAGATTTGTGACAGCCGATAAAGTGTATGGTACCATAAATAAATATCTGTTTATATCAAATGTTTTGTGTAATTTTTTGCTTATGCGTGATTGTTTTGTTTTTTAGGCATGTTACCGGTGCTGGTATGCTTCTAGACCATCCGTGGGTTTGGAACGAACAAGAGCGCTTTGAATTTGTCCATAACTTGAAGAGCGCAATCAAGGAAAACAAGGTTGATAATGATGATTTAAACCTTAGTTTCATTAAGACGACGAAAAACTATGGGAACAGTGCTGCTGACATCACTTGGCCAACTTTAATCCAACCCGGAGTCTTCTTGGACATCTACCATGGAGGTGGTACACGAAATATTGGATCATATATTAAGGTTATAGACATATATAGATTCATGTGCTCATCTTATATGCACGTGAACGACAATATATACAAACACTCTCAGCGTAGTTTCGAGGTATTTATATCATCTCTTTTCAAATAATTATTCATATTAATCGATCCAAAGCATATGCAGACTGATGCTTTGTTTATGTCATTTCTTTTCGAATGATGTTACATTATTACACTATGGCTCAAGTTGGGGTACGTAGACTTGTTTGAAAGTCTTTACCATTATGGAAAAATTACTGAACTATGCAACGTAGTGAGTCTTAAAAATCAATTAATGCAACGTACTGCTGATTTCTGGAAATAGACAATGTACTTACTTATTGTGTATCAAATAATGCAATGTACGAACAATGTAATGGATGGCATTAAATTTGGCTAACAGAATGCTGACGTGGACGAGTTCAATGATAATATAACTATAACTCGTTATATAATTAACGAATTCAGCTATATTTAACGATCATAAACCCACCACTATCCCCTTCCTTATTTCTCCTTCCCCTCACTCCTCCATACATTCCGAACCCAATTCCCCACCCCCTCCATTTTTCTCCACCCCACCCCACCCCCACCCAAACCAATTACCCACCACCCAACTTCCCCGCTCTCCCCTACCCCCATCAAACTCTCGTCTTCTTCTCTCTCTCCCCAGCCCATTCTTCTATTTCTGAAAATCGGATGGATGAAACCCAGGTCTAAGATATTGAAACCCAGATTTATTTTTTGAGGAACTAGATCTTGAATTTCAATTCGTTTTTTATGTTGATACTGATTTTTGAAGATGAACTTGGCCGGAATCGATGAAGATGAACTTGGCCGGAATCGATGAAACCCAGGTCTAAGATCTCAAATTTATGGTTTAAAATTGCAGATTGTTTTTCGAAATTGCAGATATATGGTTCGAAATTATAGATTTAAGTGTGTTTGTTTTTGGTGGAAGGGTTTCTCAATGAGTGGAGATAAAACAGAGATCAGATCGTTAGATGCGCCCTAAGTGCTTGACGAATTGCTTGTGAGAAAAAACAAAGGGCATGCGTTGGTGCAGACACCGGAGGACTGCTGTTGGTGCCGGTGGTGATGGTGGTGTAGCCGAAGGTGGTGTTGATGGTGGAGTGGCGGGTTGAGCAGCCGGTGCTGGTCGGAAATGTTGTGGTGGTAAGTGGCGGAGGAGGGAGAAGGTGGGTTTGTTCAAAATTGCAGAATGTGGAAAAGCTTGTTAGTTTTCTTGGAGGAGTAAACAAATTTCGTTAATTTCTTAACGAAATTTTACACTTTTACCCCCCCAAAATATCTGACTTTGTTAACCAAATAATATTTCATATGCCACGTCATGATTTCGTTAGGAATTTAACGTCGTTAATTTTAATTTTAGTATATTGCATTATTTGATAAAAACTTAGAAACTACGTATCCTAATGTCCGAACTATTAAGTACGTTGCATTAATTGATAAAAATCGACCACTACGTTCCATAAATTGGTCGTTTGGCCTTACCATTATATGGTCCAAGTTACTGGACAAGGGTGGTTAGTGTTTGAGGATTTTTTGTTTTAATTCTTTAAATTGTTTTTTATTATGCTATATTGTGTCATACATTATCGTTGGCGTGTTGGGTTGACACAAATTCTTTTCAGGGAACAGACGGATGTGGAGGACCTATATGATAGGTTGTAGGATAGCTACGTTCAAAACCCTGATCTAGAATTTCCAATAGGTAAACTTGTTAGTGGCAAGTAAGTACAGCTGGTTATGTTATGCCTACCTATTCTGTATGGTAGTACTGGTATTATGTTTCTGCGACAAATGCTTTGGTCTTCTGCTATATTCGTAGCTTTGTGTAACTTGTCAACTCCCGACTTGTTTAGTTATTCCATATCAAGCTATCAACTTCATGATATGGTCTTTTGGGTATTTACATACTCCCTCCGTCCCACCACAATCGCTATTAACTTTGTGGGCACAATAGTTAAGAAAAAGAAGTAAATGTGTGTGTGATGGAAAATGAAGAGAGAGAATGAGTGGGGTTAAATAGTGGGGTTGGTTGAATAAATTGTGTGGTGGAAAATGAAGAGAGAGAATGAGTGGGGTTAAATAGTGGGGTTGGTTGAATATAAATATAATAAAACATTTCCTTTTTGGGCAGTAGCGATTGTGATGGGATATAACAAAAAGGAAATTAGTAGTGATTGTGGTGGGACGGAGGGAGTATATCCTAATACTTAATTTGACTAGTTTTTTTCCCCTATCCTTGTAGAAATCTGCGTGTGTTCATCCTAGTATTGTCATTCAATTTCTTGTAGATCTCACATACATTGTTAGTGCAAGTTTATTGGACACCAACATTCTAAAAACAGTTATATAGAAATTAATCATTTTTTGAGTCTAGTCCTAAATCTATAAACTCAACTTATAATACTCTCTCCGTCCCATTTCAAATTGCAAATACTAGGTTGGCACGAGGATTAAGGAAAAAGTAAAAAATGTGGTGTATTGTGAGTGTTGATAGTTGAGTGAGAGAGAGAAAGTGGGGTAGAGTAGGGGTGGAAATGGTTTGGCTCAAACCGCGGTTCGGAACCGAGCCGAGCCAAACCGTGCGGTTCAGCTCGGTTTTTAAACTTATGCGGTTCAGCTCGACTTCGAAAATTGGTAAACCACACGGTTCGGTTTGGCTCACGGTTTGACCCTTCAAGCCGAACCGAGCCAAACCGTTTGGAGCTGAACCACGAGCCGAACCGTGGAGGCGAGTCATTAATAAGCTTGTTGGGAATACCTGATAGCAGGTGAGATTATAGGGGTTCTCCATTAGTTTGAACATATGCTTTCAGTGAGGATGATAATATGATACTTCAATGTGGCTGGTGATAGCCCTTTGGTTAAGTTCACAATGGATTTTTAATAAGCTTGTTTGAACTCTTTGGAGGACAGTAAGTTGTAAGCATGAAATCATTTTGTGGTTCAAACCGCGGTTTAAGCCACGGTTTAAACCGCGAAATCAGACCGTGGTTCAAACCGAGCCGAGCCGAACCGTGATGGTTTAGCTCAGCTCGGCTTGGACTATTTTGTGGTTCAGCTCGGTTTGGGATTTCTCCAAACCGATGTATAGCGGTTTGGCTCCTAAATTACCCCAAACCGAGCTAAGCCGAACCATTTCCACCCCTAGGGTAGAGAATAGTTAGTGGGTTAGTGGATGTGAGTGTGCAAGCGGGTAAAAACTTGCCATTTTTGGATTTTGCAATTTTAGTTGGGATACCCTTTCTGGCAACTTTTGCAATTTGAAATGAGACGGAGAGAGTATATGCAAACAAAACAATATCACACCCAACTTTAATAATCTAAAGGTTTAAGTAATCGGGATGTGCGGATGTCTTGATTATTTAAAAATGTGTCATGTAATTTGAGACGGATGGGGCAAAGGTTTAAATTATTTGAATTTCTCTAAAGTAAAAATAGATTCATTCATATATACACTCTATGGTTCCAGTTTGTGTAAATGATAATGATGATACTGTATAATAGTTTTGGGAAGAAAAAAATGATACATGATCTTTCATCTATCCTTCCCTATTTATAACTTTTCTTCAAGATGGTCCTTCACTGTTAAGAACAAAAGCTCCAATGGTAGTCTTGATTCTAACTTTTTATGTCCAGAAATGTATATCTTGATATGAATATATGATAAACTACATGTTCTTTCATCTATCTTTCCCCATTTATAACTTTTCTTCAAGATGCTCCTTCGCTATTCAGAACAAAAGCTCCAAATATAGTCTTGATTCTAACCTTTTATGTCCAAGAAATAAATATCTTGATATGAATATACGATAAAGATCATTTGAACATTGAGAACTCAAATGTCCTTAACCAATTTTTTTTTTTTTTTTTTTAATAACAAAGCCTATTTCACTTACATATACCGCCATTTGCCTCCAATACTGCAGGACCTTAATAGTTTGGCAGTTCCTTATACCCCTCACAAATTACCAAAGATCTAGGAAAGAAAAAGGAAAGATTTGGTGATGAATTCATCCTTTCCCTAGATGGAATTGACACTTTGCCCTCGACACGTTACTCGTGCTCTCGAGATAAAAAAATAAAATAAAAAATTCCCTTGTCGACTATGCATGTACAACTTCAACCTATGATCATAAAAATCCTTACTGATCTTCATGAAATCTTTTACTCATCATCTCAAACACATCTAAGCCATTTCTCATCCTATCCCTCTTAATTTCTTTACTTCCCACAAACTCTTTTCATCAACAGTCGAAGTTGTGAAATCAGATTTCCTCTGACCTTTTCAAATCTCTGTGGTTATTCAAGAGTGTAATAGAGATCAGGAAATTGTCACCCATCAGCAATGAAAAACCATCGATCCCATCACTTTTTTCAAACCATCACTCTTTTCAAACCATATATCAAGTGCTAAAGAGATATGGGGTGGGTCACAAGTTGGCTACGGCCTATCATCCTCAAACTTCGGGCCAAGTGGAGGTAAGTAATCGTCAAATCAAGGCGGTGCTTGAGAAAACAGTGCGTCCAAATCGTAAGGATTGGGATGACAAATTGTGTGATGCACTGTGGGCACATCGGACTGCATACAAAACTCCCATTGGTATGAGTCCGTACCGGATTGTGTATGGAAAGGAGTGTCACCTCCCGGTGGAATTGGAGCACAAAGCATATTGGGCAACCAAGCAACTAAACATGGATTTGACTCTAGCGGGGGAAAAGAGGTTGCTTGATTTGGATGAGCTCGCAGAGATAAGGCAGGATAGTTATGAGAGTGCCAAATTGTACAAAGAGAGGACCAAGATATATCATGACAAAATCTAAAACCCATGTTTCTTAAACCGGGTATGAAAGTCTTTCTCTTTAACTCTCGCCTCAAGCTTTTCCCCGAAAAATTGTGTTCAAGATGGACGGGTCCATATGAGTGTTCGAGTCTACCCCCATGGATCGGTGGAGCTCAAAGACTTGAAAGATGGGACGGTATTTAAAGTGAATGGGCACCGGGTGAAGCCGTACTATGAGGGGCTGTCTATTTTGGAAGACATCAATGAGATTGATGTAATTTAATTGACGGACCCGGAGGAAGCCATGTAATATTCATGTGGCATTATGTCAAGCCAAAGACTTAAAACAAAGGCGCTTGTTGGGAGGCAACCCAACCAGGTATCATTTTATTTGTGTTCTTTTATTTCAGTCTATCATCATTCTCAACGTGGGAGCATGCTTAATTTTGTTTGATGCAATGAGGGCATAGCATGTTCTAAGTGTGGGGGTGGTGTTATTCATAAATATATATATATATATATATATATATATATATATATATATATATATATATATATATATATATATATATATATTATTGCTTTCGTGTCTTTTATTTTTGGGTCGGTTCGAACTACGGTGACATGATCCCCTTATTGTCCTAGGGGGAACGTAGGCAACGAAAGTGCGATCAAAAAGTTAGTCCGTGTCATCCCTTTATGGATCTCTCCGAGTTTGTGGGTTTATAGGAGAGTGTAAATAGGGTCACCCTCTAAAAATATTTTCTTTTAGATTTGTTTGTTTTATTTTATGGATATTATGCTTGTGGTTTTTGTTTGTGCTGATGTGCAGAATTCAATACCCAACTAAGGGGTGAAAGAGCTAAGGCATGGAGGAGCATTTGAAAAAAAAAAAAAAAAGGTGTAGATGAGTGCCACTTTGAGTGCTCACTCGAAATCTATATTAAAGTTAGCCAAAAGAGTTATGGTATTGACATGTGGATAAACAATGGAGAAAGCTTGCATTTGGAGAAGCCACATTAACAACATACTAATAAATAAGTGACTTTTTATTTTCTTTTCATTAGCTAATACTATTAGCTAATAATAATAGTTACTAAAAAAGGTAACTATAATAGTTAACTATTATAGTAACTATTACTATTATTAGTAATAGTTAACTATAATAGTTAACCATTATAGTTAACTATTACTCTTATTAGTAATAGTTACTATTATAGTTAACTATATTAGTTAGCTATTACTATTAATAATATTAGTTACAATACAAGTTAAATATTACTATTAATAGTATTAGTTAACTATAATAGTTACTAAAAAAGGTAACTATAATAGTTAACTATTATAGTAACTATTACTATTATTAGTAATAGTTAACTATAATAGTTAACCATTATAGTTAACTATTACTCTTATTAGTAATAGTTACTATTATAGTTAACTATATTAGTTAGCTATTACTATTAATAGTATTAGTTACAATACAAGTTAAATATTACTATTAATAGTATTAGTTAACTATAATAGTTACTATTATAGTTGACTATATTAGTTAACTATTACTATTAATAGTATTAGTTAACAATATTAGTTACAATACAAGTTAAATATTACTATTAATAGTATTAGTTAACTATAATAGTTACTATATTAGTTAACTATTACTATTAATAGTATTAGTTAACTATAATAGTTACTATATAGTTAATTATTACTATTAATAGTATTAGTTAACCATAATAGTTACTTTATAAGTTATTTTTACTATTAATAGTATTGGTTAACTATAATAAGCTACATATATTAACTATTACTATTATTAGTATTAGTTAATTATAATAGTTATTATATAAGTTAGATTATTAATTTTTAATATTAATTAATCATAATAGTTACTATAACAATTAACTATTACTATTAATAATATTATTTTATTATAATAATTATATTAATAATTATTATTATATAGACTAATCATTGCTATTAATATATATATTAACTATTACTATCTATGGTATTAATTAATTATAATAGTTATTATAATAATAGTAATCATATAGATTAATTTTTATTATTAATAGTATTAGTTAAAATGATTATTACTATATTAGTTAACTTCAGTTAAAATATTTTTTAAGACATAGTATTGGTTTACCGTGCAGAGCACGGGTTACCCGCTAGTACAGAAGAATAACAAAAAAAGGAGTAGTGAAAAGGGATTGGGGATTGGCAGTGGCGGATCTAGGATTTTTTGACAGCGGGTGCACATTTTACACTACAACACTTCAAACCAGATTTTACACTACAAAATGGACTAGTTAAATAAACTTGTAGTAGAAAATGAGAGAATAAAGTACTCCCTATGTCTCAGTTTAAAGTACTTAGTTTAACTCTGCACGCTTATTAAAAAATCAAGTGAAAAACAAAGAAAAATGGAACAACAAAAGTAGCGATGTTGAAATATAATTGTCCTAAACAGTAAACACTATAAAGCAAATGAGTGAAAAGGAAGTTAAGTAAGTATTGGTTTTGTAATAAATGAACTTTTTGAGTGCAAGATTCTCTAAAGCACTATTTATATTTTTTCATTTATAGAATAAAACAATTAAAACCTTAAACTGGGGCAGACAAACAAAAAAAAGAAGTAAAAACCTTAAAGATGAGGGAGTGGTAGAAAATGAGAGAGGATAATAAATATAGTGGTTATATTTGAAATTATTATAGGAAACTCAAAGTGGCCTTGTTAAAATGTACTAGTAGAAAATGAGAGAGAAGGCAAAAAATAAATTGTCTAGGTTGAGATTCGAACCTAGGTTCCCTGCAACATGAAGATTTTCAAGTCATGCCATTACCAGTAGAACAACTAGCTACTTATTTATCTGGTTAGAATGTTATATATTTATTCATTGTGCGGGTGCACTTAATAAACAGAGTTTTTTTTAAAAAAAATATTTTTAACTACAAATTTCAGTTGACCGGGTGCACGTGTACCCCCTCTTACAACATAAGATCCGCCCATGGGGATTGGGTGTGCACATCATGTGTGCACTTGAAATACAGAAGTTGAAAAAAAAAAACAGGCCAAGGCGTGAACTCGAGAGGCACGCACGTATAAAAAAAAAAAATCAGTCAAAAATTTTCTCACCACTCCCATCATCACCATCTCCAAAATCGCCCTCACAACGGCCGATCTGCCTACCTCAAACACCGGCGACTCCATCCCATACCCCACTCCCTTCCTGTAATAACCCGAAATTACCCTTTATATTTTTTTATTTTAAAGCTCTTAATTATTATTGGGCCGAACTTTTAATAATAGTTAGTTTAGTTATTGGGTTAAAGTAGAAAGCCCAATGCTTTAGCTAAGAGGATTAAGAGTCCTTTTACATTAGGGATTTGGGAAAACCCTATTTAAAATAAATACTCCTTCTTAAATCCCTAGCAGTGTCTTCTATACCGCAAAGAAAGAAAAAAAAACGGAAACAAAGGGAGGGGGCGGCGCAGAGAGACGCAGAGGAGGAAGAAGAAGAGAGAAAGAGAGGGAGAATCGATTTCACAAAAAGGTAATACTAGAACCCTTAAACCCTTCTCTTCATCCTTGTTAATCAAATGGTTGGATTAAGAAACCCCAAGATAGTGATCGATCAACTAGGGCTTTGGTCAATTTGGGCTAGGGTTTGAGAGGTGGCGTGTGTGTTCTGATTGTGTGTGTGCGCGTGTGATATGTATGTGTGTGTGTGTGCGTGATATATATATATATGTATGTATATGTACTCTGTGTGTGTATATATGTGTGCGTGTGTGTGTGAGTAGTGTATATGCACTGTGTGTGTGCTGAAGGTGTTTCAGTGTGTGTGGGTGCATCAGAGTGGTGGGTGTACCAAAGTGTGTGTGTATCAGAGTGAGTGGGTGTGTCTGTCAGTAGGTGTACTCAGTAAGTGTGTGCAGAAAGTGTGAAATCAGTGTGTGTAATTCATATAGTGAAATTGAGAGTTGGGAATGGATTAATAAAAACCCTAGGGGTGTTGCAGTCATTCTTAAAGTTATTGGTTAACTATGAAAGAGGTTATAGATGACTAAATCATGGGGTTAATCGAGTAAAAAGAAATAAATTGGGACGGAAGTAAAATAATATTTTCTTATGTCTAAGGCTAGACTGTTTCATATTTGTAGATTGTACAATCGGAGTAAGCGAGCAAGTAAAACGCAAGGCTAAGGTAAGGGATTACGCTCTTAGTAGTATTTGATTTCAATCATTTGTTTAGGATTCCCAATCTCTGTTTTGTTAAAGTACACTATCTATGTGGCTAGATAGTATTTTAAAAACTATTCCGTTCTGCGAATGTTACCGTTCTTTGTTATCCACCCTATTGATATTGTTGATTGTTCAATTGGGTTATCATGTGTATGATTCGTATTGTGACTTGGTGTCTAAAGTGAGATGTACACCTTTTCAAAAGTGATCAAGTAAAGTTTTGTAAAGTTAAGCTTTGTTTTGTAAAGCTCTTTAAAGTGAACTTTCGTAATAAGTAAAGTGATTACAGTTATCCATAATCCCAAAACGGATAAATGGACCACTACAGTTATCCATAATTCCGAAACGGATAAGTGGACCCCTACAGTTATCCATAATCTCGAAACGGATAAGTGGACCCCTTACAGTTATCCATAGTTCCAAGATGAACATGTGGACCCCTTTGCGTTGCTTGATGAAGTAGCGTAGGTTATCATGATATACCGATTTTGGGTGCGGTCAGTAGAAACCCGAGCCCTGGGTACAGCGCGTGCTTAATCCCTAAATGAAGTAAAGTAAAGTAAAGTAAAGAAAAGTAAAGTTTTGGTGAAAATGTTGTGTTTTGGAAACTGTCTCGGAAGCCACGTGTTTTCAAGAAATGAATTATTTTTCATCAAGTTAAATGTTTTCAAACTGAGAGTTTGTTTGATCATTGAGTTATCCTTTCGTTGTGAATTCTTGTTATCTTTCCTTTCGGTTATCTCCTCTTAGTACCCGAGGGGATTCCGTATGAACTTACTGGGCATTGTTCGCTCATTCCTTTCATTCTCTTTTTTTTTCTTCAGGCTTCAAGTAAGTAAACCGAAGGTCGCAAGGATTGGGTGGCGTAGAGGTTGCCTTTTTGTAAAGTTATTTAATAGTTATGATCTCCGTTAAAACGGAGTTGAACGTTATCTTTTCCGTTAGTTACCATCTCGAGCTAGTGGCTTGTACTAGCCGTTATGGAATTGATTGTTAGTTTAAGTTTGAATTCTTGTTATTTGTAGCCTTTGGGCATTCTGATTTGGGAATTATTCAAGTTAAGTTATTGATTGTTAGTTATGAAAAGTTGGGGTGTTACACTTCCAGTCCGCCGGCGGTTTGGAACTCTAGCTCAGTGCCTCCATTTTCTCCGATCATCGAACCTTCATCCCCTCTCTTATCTATCGCCGCCGTTCACCACATTCCAGTCACAACCCTCCCCTCACTTTCTACCGCCGGCGAATCTCCCTCATCTCCCTCCCCGGTCCTCTCTACTGCATCTCCACCACCGCCGGTCACACCCGTGCCGGCGTTTCTAACCCCAACAGCCGACACCCAAATCGCCTCAATCGCCGGCACATCTCCCTCTCATCCAAGCCACCACCGGCAGTTCACCGGCAAACTCCCCCTCTCCGATCTTCCATTGCCGACACCACCGCCCCACCACAAAGTTGCGTCTCCGGTCATCTTCCTCAACAGACACCAAAATTTCGACAACCTTTACTGACAGATCTCCTGAAACTGCTCGTGTTGATCTGCACAGAGAAATTGAGTTCACATTAAGGTACAATTTCTATTGCTTCAGATTAGTTCTTGAATAAAATTTCTGAGCATCTTGGTGTACCCGTGAATATTGGTCTGAGTTCTGATTCTTGGTTGTGGGGTGAGATGCTGGTGTAGTGTGGGAAGTTTTGAAATTGTGTGGTGTGGTGATTTTTGAGCATTACTGCAGAAACTAGCAGTCTGTTAGTTATCTTAATTATTTGGGAATTTGGTGGGTGATATTGTTATGGCAAAAAAGAAAGCCCTTGTCCCTAAACGAGCTAAGAAGAACCCAAGTAATGAAATTGTACTTGACAGTACCAAATTTCGAGATCTAGAAGCTCAAAAATACTATGAAGACAATGTGAGTAGAGGAATGAATGTGGAGCGTGGGTTTGATTTCAAAAGTTTCGAGTTCACTGAGAATTTTCAAAATCGTTGTTGGGTGAATATATCTGAAAGACCCCCGGGTGCAGCAGCTCCGATAGTGAGGGAATTCTATGCCAATGCCCGTAGCTTTTCGGGAGCTTCAGAGTCATGGGTTAGGGGGAAATCAATCAGTTATGATTCAAGGAGTATCAACAAGGTATATGGGACTGCATGTCTTGGGAAGAATGAGTGTGCTTATAGGAGGAATTTGTTGAAGCAATGGCGAGATTTAGAGCCAATAGTTACCAGAAACATTGTCAGAGAAGGAGAAGCTTGGGCACGACATGTACTTGGAAAACCCCTTAAACTTCAAGAGGCATCCCTTAATTCTCGAGCGAAGGGGATACACAAGTTTGTATGCACTCGATTGATGCCAACATCACACCAGAATGAACTTAATTGGAAGAGGGGTGTCCTTATTCACACCATTCTATCTGGCGAGCCAGTTGATGTTGGGGAGATTATCGAAGAAGAGATTTCTGGGATGAACAAGGAGTCGGACACAGTAAAGTTTAAATTTCCCAGCCTTGTAACAGTGTTATGTGAAAGGGCAAATGTTAGTTGGAGTGCAGTTGAGTATCTCACGCCAAAGGGGACCGTAACTCAAGCTAGACTACTCTCGAGCTCTCGGAATGTTAGTGGGCGTAAAGACCTGGCTAAGGCGAATGTGGATGGTAGTGTGGAGGATGGTCAACCAAGTATTAGAGAGCTGATTGTGGGGTTAGCAGAGCAGTATACACTGATGAACGAGCGGCTTAATGAAATGCACACATACAACCAGAATCAGTTTGCTGCAATACGAGCGGAGCAGGAGCGACTGGCCCGAGCTCAACCTTGTTCGCAGCCATCTCCCCAGTGAGGTTGAGGTATCACCCATACTTCTTATGCATACTTTTTGTTGTTATCTTTTTCATTAGGGACAATGAACATTTTAAGTGTGGGGGTGTGGGCGGAGGTCGGAAGAGGGGGCGGTGGTGGGAGAGAATAGGTACTGGATGTGGGTGTGTGGGTATGTTTCATTTATTTATGTGGGTGTTTGATTATGTGTTTAAAAGGGTAGAATAGGAAAAAAATGGTATAGTGGAGGATTGTTTTGGGTAGACTTAGTATTGCGGGTTTATTCAGTAATTGTGCGGGTGTAAATAATAGCTCTCAAAAATTAATAGTAATAGCTAATTACACATTATAAATGTTTCTAATAACAAAAGTCTATTATTAAAACAAAACCCACAAACTTATATACTCCCTCCGTCCCATTAAAAGGTTCACCATTTTGAAGATGTACACAAATTATGACAAGTGATGAGTGTAAAAAGGATTGTGAGAGGGAATAAGTTAGTGGGTATGACATGTGGGGCCTACAATTTAAAAATGTGAGAGGAGAAAGTTAGTGGGTATGCCAAGTGGAACCCATAATTTAAGTATGTGAGAGGAAGAAGTGAGTGGGTATGACAAGTGGGACCTACATTTTTTTTTTTCCATTTATGGCAAGTGATGAGTGTAAAAAGGATTGTGAGAGGGAATAAGTTAGTGGGTATGACATGTGGGGCTTACAATTTAAATATGTGAGAGGAGAAAGTTAGTGGGTATGACAAGTGGACCCCATAATTTAAGTATGTGAGAGGAAGAAGTGAGTGGGTATGACAAGTGAGGCCTACATTTTTTTTCCCCATTTTTGAAAATGGTGAAGCAATCAACGGGACACCCATTTGGGTAATTGGTGAAGCTTTTAATGGGACGAAGGGAGTATATAAGAAGGGGAGAAACATGGTAGGTAAGGGGAGTGACAATAAGACTTCTCTACCACCACACACAAACTCCCACCAACTCTCAGCTCATTCTCCTTTCAATTCCACACACACTAGTAATTGACAAACTTGGTTGGTAAAACTGCCCACCCCAACAAAAACCCTTCTTCAAATAGACAAAGAAACAAGAACAGAGATTGAGATATCAAAAAATGGCTCAAGTTAGTAACATTAGCAATGGCATTCAAACGGTTCAATTCAGTTCAAACAACCCAAAAGGTCAGAAATCAAAACCCCTCAATTCTCTTCTATCTTTCGGACGATCCCAAAATCTTGAAAACCCACTATCGATTTCGTGGAGTTTGAAGAACCAATCTTTTGTAAGGAGACCCCTTTCGGTTTCAGCTTCTGCGGTTGCCACCGCTGAGAAGCCGTCAACGGCGCCGGAGGAGATTGTGTTGCAACCCATTAAGGAGATCTCCGGTACCGTCTATTTACCTGGGTCTAAGTCTCTGTCCAATCGGATTCTACTTCTTGCTGCCCTTTCTGAGGTACCCTTTTGTTAATTTAATTGGATTTTGTTCTCGCTTTGAAATTAGTTTGTAGTTTGATTAAAGCATTGTTAAATTCTTGGTTTATATTACCTCTTTACCTGTAATTGTGATTATGGGAAAAACATTGTTTGACTAGTCTTGTAAGTTGGGACTTTACGGAAATGTGATTGATTGTAAGTAGTTTTAGGATGTTACTGATTTGAAATGAGATATACGTGTCATTTCGATGAGTAGTCTTATTGTTTGTGCTTGCTTAGTTTACCTCTGTTTGGTTACGTTGCGTTGTGATTGTTTCCCTTGAGAGGAATAAATTAATTGGCTGAGCATCTCAATTGTTTTGCCCTCGTGCTTGTTAGATAAGCTTTATATTTGGATTAGATTGCTTAAATGCATTCCCGCCTAGTACAAGGCAGCATGGTTTGGCACCTTGCGTTGAGCTTGTCCTCAGTCATACATTTGCGGTCATTCGTGCCTGAAAAAGATAGTGTGCGCTGTTTCATGCCTACCGAAAGTCTATGTTCTTATTACTTATTAGTAATCAAGTTACGATCATACATGCTCCAACTTTTGTGCCAACAGAAAGGCATCAACTGTTAATAGCTCTTAAGTTAGGGCTGTATTACGAGTTTTTTCTGTAACATGTATGCTGTGTTCATTGTATGGTGAAGTAATTGACAAAATGCGTATTGAAAGGTTATTGATTACCTGCTGGGTTGGTAGGATCTTGTGTTGAATGACATAGTGGTGAAGCACGATTTAGTAATTGAAACCCAAACAAGTTGAGCTAGTATTTGAAACCCAAACAAGTTAAGTTAGGAATGTACTGAGATGTTTTGTAATAAACATGATGGCAGCCGATCATTGGAGGACATAATGACATAGAGTAAAACTAAAGTTACAAAAAATGTTTACACAATTTTGGTTGCTAGTACAAGGCAGCCATTGTCAGGAAACCTGCATAGAACTTGTGCTCAGCCATACAATTGCAGCGTTTCATGTCTGAAAAAGAAATGCACTTTAATCCTAGGGACATACATGTGCGCTCTTTTCGTGCCAACAGAAAGCCTGCAGTCATATTTGTTATTAGTAATCAAGTTATGAAAATACATGTTTCCACATTCGTGCCAATAGAAATGCATTCACTGCTAGTACTTCTGTAACATTTATGTTGTGTTTATTGAATTGTGAATTGTTTGACAAAATGTAAGGGCGTTGTATTGGAAGTTATTGATTATCTGCTGGTTTGGCAAGGATCTTGTGTTGAATGGCATAGTGGTGAAGAATCATCACATAATTGAGCTTTAATAACTGAGAAAATGGCCAAAATGAGTTGATTTATTCATTCAAACCCAAACAAGTTGAATTAGGATTGTGCTAAAATATTATAGGAATGTACTAACATATTTGTATATAATGGATGTTAGCCAATCATTGGAGGACTTATAGTTTGGGAATTGGCCACTACCTTAACATATGGGCCAATTCCTTTGGCGTGATACCATATTGCCTCTAGTCCATAGAACTACTTTCTTTGCTCTGGATATATATAGCTAATGCATTTAAACATTAACTATTTCAGCTATATACTTGATGGGGTTCCACGAATGAGAGAGAGGCCAATTGGGGATTTAGTCACAGGGTTAAAGCAGCTTGGAGCGGATGTTGATTGTTTTCTTGGTACCAACTGCCCCCAGTCCGTGTAGTAGGAAATGGAGGTCTTCCTGGTGGAAAGGTTCAAATACAATCACTGTACCAGTCACCTTTTGTGCTATGAATATTTTCTTTTATATATGTTTCTTATACGTATATGTTTATTTGCTTATATATATTTATTTTTCGAATGTCGACCCTTTAAGCAGAAAGGCGATGCCTTACATTAAAACTTTATTAAGCAGAAGTTTTGCTACATATTATTCTTAATCATCCTTCTTTTGGTTCGGTTGCAGGTTAAGTTGTCGGGATCAGTTAGTAGTCAGTACTTGACTGCCTTGCTCATGGAAGCTCCTCTGGCTTTAGGAGATGTGGAGACTGAAATTATTGACAAATTAATTTCCGTTCCATATGTTGAGATGACACTGAAGTTGATGGAACGGTTTGGTGTCTCAGTAGAACATAATGGTAGCTGGGACAGGTTTTTGATTCGTGGAGGCCAAAAGTACAAGTGAGTATTTCTTGACGCTAGTAACAAACGCATATGTGAATGTATGCACATCTTTTTTTGTTTGCTTGGTGTTATATAATGTATAATTTGTTATAATCTAGAAAAACACTATATATCATATATTTAAAGCCTTAAAGTAACAAATGCATATGTGAATGAATTTCCCAATTTCATTTAGGCAATACTGAATTCTGAAAAGGCTTGCTTTTTATACAATCAAATGGTAAAGATGCATAAATCTTCTTGTTATCCACGTTCTAAACATTTAGTTGCCAATATAAAATGACTAGTGAAGAAATATTGGTAAAAAAAATATTTGGGGATTAAGTGTTTATATCATGAAAATGGACATTCATTTAGTGACGGAGGTAGTACTTACTATAGTGGAGATAGTAAATAATTAAATAAATTATTTACAGATAAATGGAAATCAATTTAATTACCGATAAATATTTTACAAATTGATATATATATATATATATATATATATTATGAACTGTGTTGATATTAGTATGTTCGTTAATAAAATAAGTTTAAGGTAGGATGTTTTGAAGAGGGATGAAAGTAGGCCAAATTTTTATGTAGTCATTTGATTTTTTGGGAGAATGTGTTATAAATAGGAACAAAATTTCGAAAAAAAACGTTTAGGGTGTAAGTTGTGTTCAAAAAAGACACTCATTTAGGGACAAAGATTTCTTGAAAATGGACACTCATTTAGGGACAAAGGGAGTAATATTTTATCAGGTCACCTGGAAGTGCTTTTGTAGAAGGTGATGCTTCAAGTGCTAGTTACTTTTTAGCTGGTGCTGCCATCACAGGTGGAACCGTCACAGTCGAAGGCTGTGGGACAAGCAGCTTACAGGGACTTCTTGCACTAATTTGAAGTTTCAAACGTAAAAGTCAAAACATTATCTTTTCTGCATTCTCTTCTTTATGATAGAATCGCCAAAGCTCTATCTGATGTTCTTGCTTTAATTTGTGCGTAAATCTGAATCCATTGATATGATCAAATGGGGGGGGGGGAGAGAGACAAATGATACATTCCAAAATAAGTAGGGCGTCGTTTTCTGGTTTGAAATATTAGCACGTGGTTCTCTTTCTCTGTATTCATATAAACTTCCGTAGGCCCCATGTTGGACAAAATGTTTCTGAAATGAATGTGATTGGCTAGATAAGGGAAGTCTCATATAAGGTGTGGTTAGTCGTCATGCCTCACGAGAGGAAAACATTTGAATACGCTGGATGAAAAATTAAGATGTAAAGTAAAAAGGGACTGATTGTTTGTGGATAAAGATACTATTAAGTACTCCCCTTGTCTCGAAATGATCTTCTCATTTGGCATTTTTCATTGTCCCAAAAAGTTCTTCTCATTTCTACAATTTAGGCTTAAATGCGCATAAATACAACATGGCTAGTGAAACAAGTGGTCATACCCTTAAAAAGTTTGAATTGTCAAACGTGAAGATCATTTTGGGATGTAGGGAGTAGATAGAAGATTGCTCGCCCATTTTCATCGGGTATTTGTGGAAATACAATTTATAAAGACCAATTTGCAGCTGTTTAGTTGTTAATTTCTTCTTTAAATCCATTTCATGCAAGGGTCCTATGAACTCTTTCACCTTTGCCAAGATTTCCTGATCAAAGCTGTATTGCCTGCAAATCTTGCATGTATTTTGCGACAAATTTACAGTGAACTCAATAGAAATCCTTAAGTTGATAATGTTAAGTTCACTATCATTTTTTTCATTTTTTGTGCAACTTCATGAATCATGAAGTACAAACAAGTAAAGCTAAATCCTTAAAAAAATGTGCAATATACAACACAACTCTTTTTGTGGGACAGAGCTAGTATATAGTGAAACCATATAAGCACAGTCTTTTCCTCCAATCACCATCACTTATTTGAGATTCATGATTGTTGTAGGCCGAGCATCACATCCATCAAGGTTTGTGATCTTATTGCTCAATAGGTTAGAGAGTGAGAGAGAGAGAGAGAGAGAGACATATCGTGAATAGATAAAATCCATTGGTATCTGTAGTTTCCCTCAATTGACATTCTGGTAACGTTTGTCATCTTTTTCCTCAAGATGCAATAAGATCGCAAGCACAAAGGTGAGTAAATTATTTACTTTCATGCCAATAAATCACTTTTCTGTATCTGCATATCTGTACTTGTGTTATTTTTGATGCTCACATGAAATGAATCATTCCACATTGATGTCCGTGTAATTCCCCCTTAGATATTCTAAGACCCATGGTGACATAAAATAATTTGTTTAAACCAATATAATCATACACGTGAATGTGCAACTTTTCCCATGCTATCATAGTTTGATCCATCTCGCCTTTTTTATTTTTCATCATAATGAAGGGGGATGTGAAATTTGCGGAGGTTCTTGGGCAAATGGGGTGTGAAGTAACCTGGACAGAGAATAGTGTGACTGTTAAAGGGCCGGCACGGACTTCTTCTGGAAGGAAGAACTTGCGTGCTGTAGATGTCAACATGAACAAAATGCCAGATGTTGCCATGACTCTTGCCGTGGTTGCACTTTGTGCTGATGGCCCCACCGCCATAAGAGACGGTATGATTTCCCCCCTTGAAAATTCATTAATTGCAGTTTGACCTCCAAAAGCGTGCAATTTCAAGGAAATATTAGATACTCCCACTCCCTCCGTCCCAGAAAGATAGTCTCATTTGACTCTTGATGGTCAATGCAAGTGAACTTTGACCAAACACTAATGTCAATCTAACCATCCCAATGAATTTCTAAAAGCTGTTACGGATAAATATTTACTAGTTTATCAATAACAAGTTTTAGAATTTCAGTAGGATAATAGATTGACATTAGCGGTTGGTTAAAGTTCACTTGTGTTGACCTTCAAAAGTCAAATGAGACAATCTTTTCGGGACGGAGGGAGTATCTATCGTATTAGAATTTAGAATTTCAGTTGATATTGTGCACAAGAATCAAGTATGGAGCGGCAAGTCATGTGTTTATTTACGTTATTAAAATCAAATGATGCATTGGAAACATCTTTTGTGGCTTAAGTAATTGCCAAGTTTCATATGGATCTGCCATAAACACAAGCAACAACCTCAAAAGAAACTAAATTACTATAATTTTGGAATCTTTAAAGTTCGGACAACTGTCAGTAGAGATGTTTAATAAGAAAAGATGGCTCGAGATTGGCTTGGTTATAGCTTGTTTAAAGCTCAACTAGGTTCAATTTGTGTTGGTTTCAAGTCAAACTCAAGCATATATAATGCTTGAGGTTAAATAAGCACAGCTTGACCTTGCTTAAGCTCGGTAATCACAGAATATTTACAAGTTGTGTACTACCTCCGTCTCAAAATGATCTTCCTACTTTTTTACCGTTATTATGAAAGAACTTTGAGAAATAATTTTAATTTAATTTAACTATACCAATGGAAATCTAAAACTTGTTAATGATACACCATAAACAATACTATCAATAACAAGTTTTAGATTTTTATTAAAACAATTAAATCAACCTAAAATTATTGTTTAAAGTTCGTTCGCAATAACAGTGGAAAAAGTAAGAAGATCATACGGAATGATTAGATTGACACTAGTGTTTGGTCAAAGTTCATTTTTGTTGACCATAAAAAGTCAAAATGAGACTATCTTTCGGAGACAGTGGGAGTATGTGATACTACTATAATATAGTATTCTTTATTTTGCTGTCGAGCTTCCATTATAGCTCCTTCTTGAAGTAATCAAGTTGAGTTTGAACACAAGCTCGTTGGCTCGAGCTTGCTTTAAAAAAAAAAAGGCGAGTTTGAAAAGTCAAAGCTCGGCCCTAGACCCTAGGGCCCTAGCTGTCAGCCTTCAAGTAGTCTCAATTTCAGTATGTATTACCTAAAATCTGCTGTAACATAAAGAACTGTGATTTAAATAAAAAAGTTGACTTGTTGCAGTGGCAAGCTGGAGAGTGAAAGAAACTGAAAGAATGATTGCCATTTGCACAGAACTCACAAAGGTAAAAAAGGCATTACTGGAATTTCACGTTTACGATTTCCATATAATTAATACCTTTATAAATTTAACTTTCGAATATGTTGTTGAAATTTTTAGCTTGGAGCGACAGTTGAAGAAGGACCAGATTACTGCATAATTACCCCACCGGAGAAACTTAATGTGACACGTACGATGATCATCGGATGGCCATGGCCTTCTCTCTCGCTGCCTGTGCTGATGTTCCGGTCACCATTAAAGATCTCGGTTGCACCCGAAAAACTTTCCCTCACTACTTTGAAGTTCTTCAGAGGTTCACAAAGCATAAAGTTAAACCAATCTTTTTATATTGAACAAGAAATGGAGAAAAAGAAAAAGAAAGGGTATGCTTAAGCAGCTATCTACAAAAACTGGTCAACCCTACTCATTCGGGTCAACGGTGATCAAGTTCCCTCATTCTCTCTCTCTCTTTTCATTTTCATTTTCATTTTTTTTTTCGTGGGAGGAAACTTAGTTTTTTATCTTCTTGTACCATGTAAAATGTGTCGTGCTGGCCGAGGTTATTATTTATTGTTTATGAGATTGTAATTTTAAAATAAAGAGTATAATGCACTGGTTTGAGCTGGAGTGGTGCAATAGTGATTGTAATCTCATTGTTTTGCTTACAGAAGAGACCAATATTATGATAGCTTACATCAATTGTGACAATTATGAAAATATAATCTCAATTTGATTGTGAGTGTTTACAACAACAACAACAACAAAGCCTTAGTCCCAAAATAATTTGGGGTCGGCTAACATGAATCCTCATATGTCATCGTGATAAAAGGAAGAGAGAGAGAGAGAGAGAGAGAGAGAGAGAGAGAGAGAGAGAGAGAGAGAGAGGATGGAGAAAATAAAATAAAATAAATAAATAAATAATAATAATAAAAGTACGATCAACCCCCATCATTCACATGAATTTTCGCCCTCCACTCCGGCTTCTTCAACGCCACATCTTCATCCACTCCGAGTAAACTCATATCATTTTCAATCACCTTAATCCAAGTTTGCTTGGGTCTTCCCCTACCCCTCGCCATTTTATCACTTCTCCACTCTTCAGGCCTCCTAATCGGTGCATCACTCGGTCTACGTCTCACATGACCAAACCACCTTAGACGATGCTCCCTCATTTTATCCTCAATGGGCGCAACTCCTACTTTACCCCTGATCACCTCATTTCTCAATCGATCTTTTCTTGTATGCCCACACATCCATCGTAGCATACGCATCTCCGCTACATTCATCTTATGAATATGCCACTGTTTCACGGCCCAACATTCAGTGCCATAAAGCAGTGCAGGCCTAATTGCCGTACGATAGAATTTTCCCTTTAATCTATTTGGCATGCCACGATCACAAAGAAACCCTGTAGCACTCTTCCAGTTCAACCAACCTGCTTTAATCCTATGAGCCACATCTCCATCCAATTCTCCATCTTTTTGGATAATAGATCCAAGATAGCGAAAGAACTCGGAAGCTTGGATAATCTTTCCATCGAATGTGATCACTCCTGCCTCTCTGCTTCCCACTTTGCTAAATTTACACTCCATATATTCAGTCTTGCTTCTGCTTAACCTAAAACCTCGAGATTCCAAAGTGTGTCTCCACAACTCCAATTTACTTTCAACACCTTCTTTTGTCTCATCAATCAGCACAATATCATCTGCGAACAACATACACCATGGAATATCATCTTGGATTGACCTCGTCACTTCGTCCATTATCAGGGCAAAGAGAAAGAGACTAAGTGCAGAGCCTTGATGCACTCCAATCGTGATAGGGAACTCTTCTGTCTTCCCAACGCTTGTCCGTACACTAGTACTAACTCCATTATACATGTCCTTGATAATATCAATATATTTCTTTGAAACGCCTTTCTTTACTAAAGCCCACCAAAGTACATCTCTTGGCACTTTATCATACGCCTTCTCCAAATCAATGAAAACCATATGCAAATCTTTCTTTTTATCTCGATATTTCTCCATGATTTGTCTCATAAGATAGATTGCGTCCATAGTCGATCTGCCGGGCATAAATCCAAATTGGTTATCCGAAATATTCACAATTTTTCTTAGCCGTTGTGCAATCACTTTTTCCCAAAGTTTCATAGTATGGCTCATTAGTTTGATCCCTCGATAGTTGGCACAATCTTGGACATCACCTTTGTTCTTATACAAAGGGATTAAAGTACTTTTTCTCCACTCCAATGGCATTGTGTTACTTCTCCATATCTTGTTGAATAGTGTTGTTAACCAATTTATTCCCCTCTCCCCAAAACATCTCCACACCTCAATTGGTATTCCATCCAGCCCTACGGCTTTCTTTAATCCCATCTTTTTCATCGCCATTTCCACTTCACCCTTTTGAATTCGCTGCATAAAATCTCGATTAATCATACTCGAAGGGATAGTTATATCTCCAATATCCTGCTCTTGATTGCCATTAAACAAGGTATTGAAGTACGAACTCCACCTATCTTTTATCTCTTTATCCCCGACCAACACTCTTTGGTCTGCATCCTTCACACATTTAACTCTCCCAATGTCTCGTGTCCTCTTATCCCTCATACGAGCAAGTCTATAGATGTCTTTTTCCCCTTCTTTTGTATCCAATCTATCATAAAGTTTCTGATTCACCTTTGCTCTTGCATCTTTTATTGCTTTCTTTGCCTCTCTTCTAGCCTCCTTTTACCTCTCATAGTTCTCCTCACTCCTGCATTTTCCCAATAATTTATAGCATTCTCGCTTGCTCTTTATCGCTTGGTTTACTTCCTCGTTCCACCATGATGTGTCCTTACTTGGGGGAACACTTCCTTTAGATTCTCCAAGGACTTCTCTCGCCACCTCCTTGATTGTGAGTGTTTATTTATTTAATTTTTTTTTTTGGGGGAGGGGGGACCTAGACAGCAGAGGTATACTAATCCATAATGTCGGATAAATACCCCCTACATCTCAGTTTAGTGTAAACTAGTGGTCAATTTGATATAACTCTTGACCAATAATTTATATATAAAAAATAATGATCTTAATAAAAAAATTTAAAAATTGTTATTGAAAACATTATTAATCATATGCAATTACAAATTTAAAATTTTTATTAGAATCATTATGGTTTTTAAAATTATTGATCAAAGTTTTAAAATTTGATCACTAGTTGACACTAACGAAGGATAGTAATCCTTCCTTCTATAAATTCTATATATGAAATGGTTATTTTCATTACATTTTTGTCGCTAAATGTCATTTTTGTCAAAAACTATCATATCCCTAAAATGTGTTTTGCCTGAAAAAGAATTCACTAGTTATTTTTTAGAGTATTTATAACAAATATATTTATGCACCTTTATTAAAAAAAAATGTGTAAGAAGTAAACAATTTTTTCCATGGCCTACCAAGATAAGTCTTCATGAAAACGGTTCGAGAATATTTTTTCCATGGCCTACCAAGATAAGTCTTGATCGAGCTTTGAACAAATATGAGATCAGAAGCCGTAGTGACATTGCAATTGTGTATGGAAATTCCGGTGTTTTGGTTAGGATCGGTTCTGCCTTGTGCCGTTATGGTATTGGTTTTTTTAGGAGGGTTACGAGGGTAAATGTTGCAGTTTTGAAGGACTACTGCGGCATTTCCGGAAATGAAATCAACTGTTCCGTAAATATCACATTCGCGATAAAATTGTCTTTGGGAGTGAGTGTAGAGTGTGTCTTGGTAGCCCTCAAAGCTGCATTGGTAGAATACAGAGAGATCGGCTCCGGATTGCATTGCGACTGCCTGGTGGTTCTGAGCTCCGGCGGTATTTCTGACGGTGAAGCCACGACCAATAAATCCGTCTCCAACAACAGCTGAAATTTATATTTAATGAGACAAAAATCAAGTATTGGCCTTTAGACAATGAAACAAATAATGGAAGGAGGGTATTTTGGTAAACTTACCTAGAGTGGCAGACTTGAAGGTGGTAGAGCCTTGATCAACACTTCTACTTCCAGTGATAATAGTTTTGCCAATACCATCTCCTAAAATCATTATATTCTTTAATTTTGTACCAATTTCAATATTTTCCTTATAAGTACCTGCATTCACTTTGATCACATATCTTCCACTCCCTGACCGCTTCGCCGCTGCAGCCACCGCCTCACCTATTGTCTTAAAGTTACCAGAACCATCTTGGGCAACCACGACGTTTGGCTGAGGAGTTGAAGACTGCAAGAGTTTCCGGACACCCTGAGAAACCCAAGTAGGAAACCCTTTTTGGTAAATTTGCACATAACTTGAAGATGACCCTCCTTTGTGTTGGAGTAGAGATCCCTCAAAGGAACAAGGAGAAGAAAATCTGGAGCAGTATTCCAGACGGGCGCCTGGTATTGACCAGGCGGGCGCCCGGTTTGGACAGAAGGTCCGGTTCCTGGAATTGGTATGTAAGCGGGCGCCTGGTCCCCTTCAAGCGGGCGCCTGGAATGCCGAGAAAGTGCAGATTTTCAGGATTTCTCTCATGTTTAGGTTTAGGTCTTACTCTTAGTTTGCTATATAAACAATGTTCCGCCCTCATACTCATTGTAACTCAGATTTAACATATTATAGTGCAAGATCCTGGCTTGGTAGTGCCCCCAGACGTAGTCAAACATATTGACGAACTGGCTAAACAATTTCCGTGTCTTTTCTTCACTACAAGAAAATCACGTATTAGCGACGGAAAAATCCGTCGGTAAAAGGGAAAATTCCGTCGCTAAACGAATTTACCGACGGATTACTGACAGACCAAATCCGTCGCTAAAAACCTCGTCGGTAAATTATAACGACGGATTTATTGGGCCGTCGTTATGTTAACGACGGAATTTTCCTTCGGCGAGCTGAGAAATGCCGTCGCTAATATATGTAAAATGCCGACCAAATGATTAAATTAGCGACAGAATTAACGACAGATTTTCCGTCGCTATATTATGAATTTTTTTAAATTTTTTTTGATTTTTTTAATTTATAACCTGTTTAAACACATCCGTCGCTAAATTTGCACATAATTTAAAAAAAAAAGCATATATATATTTAAAAATATATATTAAATATATTTTTAAATATACATATATGATCAATATTTTTATCAAAAATAAATTATGATGTCAGTTCATTAATATCTCTTATTTTTAAATTAGTCCTTAATATTTTAGACATTCTCAAATCAGTCCTTGATATTTCAGAAATATTAACTAGTTGCAGTTTAGTCCCCTCAACTTCTCTATTACTCAATTTAGTCCTTACATATGTTTTCTTTTCAACTTTGATCCCTCAACTTAAAAAAATTCAGTTTAAGTTCATTATTTCCTCTCCATTCCATCCACCATATCTTGAAAACCCCACTAAACACCAATGCTGCCCAAATCTGAAATAAAAACATAAAAATACATTTAAAATTAAATCTAAAAAAAAAAAACAATAAACAGTAATTTACAAATCTGAATTTTCGTCATATTTTTTCTGATGATCATATCTCCCTTGCCTTTGATTATTTTTCCAATCGCTCCGGTGAGAAGTTGCGCCTAGGTATTGCGAACATACCCCAGAAGTTTCAAGTCGATCCAACGGTTAACGAATCAGGAATTTAATTTTTTCTGGGACGAATTGAAAAGTGAAAAAACTATCGTCAGATTTTTTCTGATGATCATATCTCCCTTGCCTTTGATTATTTTTCCAATCGCTCTGGTGAGAAGTTGCGCCTAGGTATTGCGAGCATACCCCAGAAGTTTGAAGTCGATCCAACGGTTAACGAATCGGGAATTTGATTTTTTCTGGGACGAATTGAAAAGTGAAAAAACTAAAATTAAAGGATGACGTCTTTGGATTAAACGCCGGTGGAAGTGGTACCTGGTGGAGGAGAGGGAAGGAAGTGGTGAAGAGGTAGCTGGTGGAGGAGAGGGGAGGAAGTGGTGAATTTTTGGTGTGAAGAGGGAGGTGGGTTCAAGAAAAATGGAGAGAAAGAAAGAAAGAAAGAAAGAAAGAAAGGAGGGTAGGGAGGCGGATGGAAGAGGAGGGTATTTTATGGGCTAGAATTAGGGTTTTGTTAGGATAAATGTGGACCATTGAATATGTAAGATTAATGGTTCAGATCCATTTAGGAATCAATTTATGTGAATGTTTGTAAGCCAATCAAATGAGAGTGTGTTAAGATGAATTTGGTCCATTGGATATGTAAGATTAATGGTTTAGATTAATTTATAAATCAATCCATGTGAATATTTGTAAGCCTATTAAATGAAAGTGTGTCGTGTTTTTCAATTTTTTATTATTTTTTTGAACAAATAAGTATTTGAACTTTAGTTAGTAATGAAGTTTTTTATAAAAAAATAATTTAAAACTTATTTGAGAAAATAAGTTTTTTATAAAAAAAAAAATGGATAAAGAAAACTATTTGGGATATTGATTAGTAGTTAATTTTTTTAAAAAAATACTAAAAAGAAAGTTAAGAGTTTTTTAAGAAATGAAAGTATATAAAAGAAAATAGGGACAGACAGTAGCATATGATTTTTTTAATTTTAATTTTTTGGATAAAGAAAACTAGTTGAGATGTTGGTTAGTAGTGAAGTTTTTCTAAAAAAAATAAAAAAAAAATTTTTGCATAAAAAATGTTAAGAATTTTTAAAGAAATGAAGGTATATAAAAGAAAAAATAGGTACGGACAATAGCCATATACTCCATCCGTCCCACATATACATACCCATACCATATACTCCCTCCGTCCCACATATACCCATACCATACCTTGTGCCTATATATATACACACCATATACCTAAAACTTATACACTTATACCCATATCGTAGTATAGTACTCCCTCCCACATTAATTAACACTAGTGGTCAACAGGACATAACTTTGACTAATAATTTAAAATAAATAATGATCCTAATAACATATTGTTGTTTGTGATGATTCTTAATACATCATATATCCATATAACATATTGTTGTTTGTGATGATTCTTAATTACTTTTTAGAAAAGTAATTGAAAATGGAGTAATAGTTAACTGAAATTTGGATGAGTGTAATGAAAGTATGAATACTAGAGAGAGAAAAAGAAAAAGAAAAAGAGTAGAGCGAAATAAGGTAGAAATAAAATGGGAAGATGGAGGTGATATTTATAGTTAGTAAAATAGTAAATATATATATATATATATATATATATATATGTATTCGGTCTCAGTTAGATTTCTAACGAAAATAAACGGCTACTTTGAAAAACCGGCATTTCGAACCAGCGGTTTACGGTTTTCAATTTTCCAAATAATATATGAGTTCTAATAACTTTATACTTTACAAAATTAATATTTGTTGTCCGCTTGTCAAAAATGTATATTTATTTTAAAAATTCAAACTATAACCAATTAATATAACTAATTATCATTTTTAATGCGCCCCATATTTTTATCATATTCGGTCTTACTTCATTTACTTTTGAGGTAGACTTAACAATTATAGATATTAATAAATATGCATAAAATTAAATTATGACCAATTAATATAATTAATTATGACCAATTAATATAATTAATTAACATTTTAAGTGCACCCCATATTTTTATCATATTTGGCCTTACTTCATTTACGTTTGAGTTAGACTTAACAATTAGAGCTATTAATAATCATGCATTAAATTGTGTTTATTTAAAAAAAAAAAAATCCATCGCTAATCCGTCGTTATTCCGTCGCTAGATTATAAAGATTTTTTTATTATTTGTATAGCGACGAAAAACATCCGTCGTTAAGAAATAAATGAATAATTTTACAAATCCGTCGCTATTCCGTCGCTTAATATAAAAGAAAAAATATCAATTTTTATTTATTTATATAGCGACGGAAAACATCCGTCGTTAAGAAATAAATGAATAATTGTACAAATCCGTCGCTATTCCCTCGCTAAATATAAAAGAAAAAATATCAAATTATTTTTTATTTATATAGCGACGGAAATTAGCCGTCGCTAAAGTTCCCAAAATAAATTTTTATATCCATCGTTAATCCGTCGGTAGGTTGTCGGACAAAATGCGCGCACTTTTTTGGCGCCTTTATTACGACGGATTAGTGTCGGAAAACAGTCTGTCGCTAAATCCGTCGCTAAAACGGTCGGTAATGTGGTCGTTGACAGCTTATTGCGTATTTGTCGCTATTCCGTCGCTATTCCATCATTTTTAGCGACGGATTAGCATCCGTCGCTAATTTCCGTTGGTATTTGACAGTTTTCTTGTAGTGCTTGCTTTGATTTCTTGTGCTTTGTTTGTGTGCTCTTATTGTTCTTGTGGGTTTGCTTGGGTAGTGGAGGGCCATATCCACAACAACTGGTATCAAGAGCTCTGGTTGGAGATCAGGGTTAATCGTAAGATTGGTTTATCAAGCGATTGGGTGTTGTCAAACAATCAAGAATGGGCAAGGACAAACAGGCGGTTGAGAAATTTGATGGTTCTGACTACGGGTTTTGGAGGATGCAAATAGAGGATCTCTTGTACAACAAAGATCTCTATAAGCCTCTAAAGGGTGTCAAACCGGAAGGAGAAAAGCAAGAAGATTGGGATCTCATGGATCGGAAGGCCCTAGGGGTGGTTAGATCTACTTTGTCAAAGTGGATCGCGAAGACTACCAAGAAGGCGAAAACCACAAAGGAGCTATTGGATTATCTTACTGAGAGATTTGAAACTCCATCTGTTGCAAACAAGGTTGATTTGATACGCAAGATGGGTAGTCTCAAAATGCAAG
Source organism: Campanula takesimana (assembly GCA_026119855.1). NCBI lineage: Eukaryota > Viridiplantae > Streptophyta > Magnoliopsida > Asterales > Campanulaceae > Campanula > Campanula takesimana. Next base: position 618,735 of record JAOWBW010000705.1, read on the forward strand.
AGGGAGGATCCTTAGCTAAGCACATCGATGAGTTTATGGATGTTATAGACTCATTGACTGCGCTGGATATTACGTTTGATGATGAGGTTCATGCGTGCTTGTTGCTAGCGTCTTTACCAGGAAGTTGGAGCGGAACGGTGACAGCGATCAATGCTTCAGCGGGTAAGAACAAGTTGAAGTATGATGATGTTAAGGATTTCTTGTTGGGCGAGGAAAATCGTTTGAAGAAGTTGGGGACATCGTCTACTTCGGGATCGGCCTTAGCTACTACCAGCAGGGGAAGACCGGGTACTAGCAATAAGGGGAGAACTGAATCAAGGGAAAACGTAGTGGGTGGTAAGGGCAAGGCCGTGGAGATCAGAGATAAACCAAGGGTTGCAAAAGGATCGGTGCAGTGTTATCATTGCAAGGAGTTAGGACACTACAAGAAGGATTGTCCCAATCGTGGGGACAATTCGGTGAATGTGACAGTCGAAGGTGATGATGTACTGGTTCTGAGTGTTAGTAGTGCACTAGAATCATGGGTGCTGGATTCGGGGGCATCATTCCACTCTTGCGGGCATGCAGAAGAGATGGAGAATTATACTTCCGGTGATTTCGGTAAGGTCTATCTGGCGGATGGCGAGCCTTTGGAAATCAAGGGGAAGGGGGATGTCAGAATAGGAGCATCGGACGGGAAGGTCTTACATCTGAACGGGGTCAGGCACATTCTGGGTTTGAAAAAGAACCTATTATCAGTTGGGCAGTTGGACGAAGAAGGTTACAAGGTAACATTCGGCTGCAGGAACTGGGTTATTACCAAGGAGGATTCTGAGATCGCTCGGGGTAATAAAGAGGGGACATTGTATTTGGCGAATAACACCAAGGATAGTATCGCGGTGGCGTCAGCCAAGGGTGATACTGATTTGTGGCACTGTCGATTGGGTCACATGAGTGAGAAGGGGATGAAGGTACTTTGCTCAAAGGGACTACTACCGGGTTTGAAGACAGTCGACGTGGGGATCTGCGAAGATTGTGTGTTTGGAAAACAGGCGAGAAGTAATTTCTCGAGGACAGGTAGGGCTTTAAGGGAAGCAAAGTTAGAACTGGTTCACACGGATTTGTGGGGACCATCTCCGGTAACTTCTCTGGGTGGTGCGTCATATTACATGACCTTCATTGATGATTCAACAAGGAAGGTCTGGGTCTACTTCTTGAAGGGGAAAGATGAAGCTTTCGAGGTATTCAAGAAGTGGAGGGCCTTGGTGGAGAATCAGACGGGACTTAAGCTTAAGTGCTTGAGATCAGATAACGGAGGGGAGTATGAGCTCGGGGAGTTTAAGGAATATTGTGCAGCGAATGGGATTCGTATGGAGAAGACTCTAAAGGGCACACCACAACACAACGGGGTTGCAGAAAGGATGAACAGGACATTGAACGAGCGGGCTAGAAGTATGAGGTTGAAGTGTGGACTTCCGAAGACGTTTTGGGCATATGCAGTTGACACGGCGGCTTTCTTGATCAATAGGGGACCATCGGTACCATTGGGGAATGGAATTCCAGAGGAAGCATGGAGTGGCAAGCAGGTAAATCTGTCATTTCTTCGCATATTTGGCTGCGTTTCATATGTTCATATTGATTCTGCTGATAGAACTAAATTAGATGCAAAATCTGTAAAATGTACGTTTATTGGGTATGGCGGGGATGACTTCGGGTATAAGTTTTGGGATGATCAAAACCATAAAATTATTCGTAGTCGAGATGTGGTATTCAATGAACAGGTTTTGTACAAGGACAGAAAGGGGGCATCTGATGATATTAGTTCGGAACCGGAGGTTGTAGAGGTGGATATTCCAGACTCGGGTGGGAGCAGGACGGTTCATGATGACCATGGTCACTGAAGATGAACCACATACTCCGGAACCGGATATTCCGCTGCGTAGATCCAGCAGGTTGCGTGGATCACCTTACAGGTATACTCCTTCAAATTACTATTTGCTGTTGACAGATAGTGGGGAACCAGAATGTTATGCGGAGGCTGTTCGTAGTTCACTTTGTGATAAGTGGAAAGCTGCGATGGATGATGAGATGGACTCATTAAAAGCCAATAAAACTTGGGAGTTGATTAAACTGCCTAAGGGGAAGAAGGCATTGCATAACAAGTGGGTTTACAGGATCAAGGAGGAGGCAAACGGCAGTAAACGTTACAAGGCAAGATTGGTTGTAAAGGGCTTTCAGCAAAAGTACGGTATTGACTACACCGAGGTATTCACTCCTGTTGTGAAGATGACCACTATCAGAATGGTTCTAGGGATAGTAGTGGCGGATAACTTGTTGCTGGAACAGATGGATGTAAAAACGGCCTTTCTTCATGGTGATTTGGAGGAAGAAATTTACATGGTACAACCAGAGGGTTACTTGTCTAAGGGTAACGAGGAACTGGTTTGCAGGTTGACTAAGAGCTTGTATGGCCTTAAACAAGCTCCTAGGCAGTGGTACAGGAAGTTCGATGGATTCATGCACGATATTGATTTTATCAGATGTGAGGCGGATCATTGTTGCTACTTCAAGAACACGGACAATGGGTATATAATCTTGCTGTTATATGTGGATGACATGCTAATAGCGGGCTCTAGCAGTAGAGAGGTAAACAGATTGAAGGCTCAGTTGTCAGAACGGTTCGAAATGAAGGATTTGGGGGAGGCCAGAAAAATCTTGGGCATGCGGATTGACCGGAATAGGGAGTTGGGTAAGTTGGTTCTTTCACAAGCAGAATACGTTGAGAAAGTCTTGACAAGGTTTTGCATGGAAGAGGCGAAGCCAACAGGGACACCATTGGGTATGCATTTCAAGCTATCCGATAAGGACTCACCTAAGGGCAAGGAGGAGCGTGACCAGATGGAGAGGACTCCATATGCTTCGGCAGTGGGGAGTCTAATGTATGCAATGGTGTGTACAAGGCCGGATATTGCACATGCGGTGGGAGTAGTCAGCCGGTACATGGGCAATCCTGGGAAGCAACATTGGGAAGCGGTTAAATGGATCCTGCGCTACTTAAAGGGTACTGCTGGTAAGGCTCTATGTTTCTCAAGCAAGGAGGTCGTGTTAGCGGGTTATGTGGATGCAGATTTGGCATCAAGTGATCTTGATAAGAGGAGGAGTACCACGGGTTATGTTTTCACATTGGGTGGTACGGTTATCTCCTGGGCTTCTAAATTGCAGAAGATCGTGGCTCAGTCGACTGCGGAAGCAGAATATGTGGCAGTGACAGAGGCAAGCAAAGAGATGGTATGGTTGCAGAACTTCTTGGGTGAACTTGGGAAGACGCGAAGTGGTAATGCTCTCTACAGTGACAGTCAGAGTGCAATACATTTGGCTAGGAATCCGGCGTTTCATTCTAGGACGAAGCACATTGAGCTGAGGTTTCACTACATCAGGCATCTCTTGGAGAGGAAGATCTTAAGGCTGGAGAAGATTTTGGGATCGGAGAACCCGGATGACATGTTGACCAAGGTGGTAAACCTTGAAAAGTTGAAGCTATGCATAGCTTCAATTGGGCTTGGAGAATAAGAAAGGAGGAAGGCACTACCATGATCGAGGTGAGCACTAGGAAGACACCAAGGATGAGTTGAAGACGGATACGGGGTTTGTATATGCGGTTGATCTCTAGGTGGGAGATTGTTGGAGTAGAGATCCCTCAAAGGAACAAGGAGAAGAAAATCTGGAGCAGTATTCCAGGCGGGCGCCTGGTATTGACCAGGCGGGCGCCCGGTTTGGACAGAAGGTCCGGTTCCTGGAATTGGTATGTAAGCGGGCGCCTGATCCCCTTCAAGCGGGCGCCTGGAATGCCGAGAAAGTGCAGATTTTCAGGATTTCTCTCATGTTTAGGTTTAGGCCTTACTCTTAGTTTTCTATATAAACAATGTTCCGCCCCCATACTCATTGTAACTCAGATTTAACATATTATAGTGCAAGATCCTGGCTTGGTAGTGCCCCCAGACGTAGTCAAACATATTGACGAACTGGGTAAACAATTTCTGTGTCTTTTCTTGCTTTGATTTCTTGTACTTTGTTTGTGTGCTCTTATTGTTCTTGTGGGTTTGCTTGGGTAGTGGAGGGCCATATCCACAACACTTTGTTCATGGCTAATGTATTGCTAATCAAGTATGACACATTATTGTTCATTAAGGGCAAAAAAATAAAAATAAAAAATGAAAAAATATATAGATCATCACATTGATTTGAAGGCAATATCTAGGGAAGTTTGAATGCACGGGAAGCTCGATGTCTTGCTGCAAATCGATTAAACAAGGCTAGAGCATTGCTAGTATGTTGCGCCACGTTCAAAACTTTCGCCTTGATCATTGCCTTTGCCTTGCCACCAATGACATGGCCAGAGAAACCATCAATACACGTCGTCGTATCACTTTGGGCTGCAGTGATCCAACTCTGTATATTACTCTGGTGCCAAATGAATTTGCTCTCTCCATCACGACCTATTTGTCGCAACTCTGAAATGGATTGAATAATCTGATCGATTCCCTCGTTAATCTGATTTACACAATCTTTTACAGCTTGCAAATCCCTAGTTCTGGAGCTAGGTATTTGCTTAGCGATCATTGACACGTAAGCCTTTGTGTCTCGAGCCTTAGTCAGGGTAACTGCCAAGGTGATTTGTGCAAGTTGTTGTGGACCGTGTTGGGTGGTGGCCTTACCATACTTGGAAAGACACTCGTAACATAAGTCACGGTAGCGTGTTACCCGACACTGTGCCTCAAGATACGCCCTAGTACGAGAATGTTTTCGATTAGCGGACTCGACTTGACTAGAAAGGGATAAGATTGTGAGAAAGAGAGCTAGCAAAAGAGAGCTAATTTGAGCCATTTTTGTTAGCAAGCTATAAGTTGTATCAAGAATATGGTTGAGAATTTGAGATATGAAAATGTGAAAGAGGGTTGTGTGGTTTATATAGGGAAGTTGGCACATGCTTATGTTATAACTTGCGCTTTATGTGCATGAAGGAACCTTACAAGATACTTCCTCGTCTCGGAATAATAATTACTCTCAATTTAATCTTAATGACAAATTAACTAAAGTTTGCCATTTTTTTTTATTTTATAAAATTCAATAATCTCTTTTCTATTTTTAAAATTGTAATTGACGATATTATTAATGGTAAATAATAATTTTGTGAATTATATAAAAATATATAAATTTCATAAAATTATAATCAGAATTGAACATAATAAATGCTAGTAATACTAGATTATTTTCTGGGGACGGAGGAGTTATCATCATTACGCACGAGCTGTTGCCTTCAGAAACCGATGTGGTCGGATAATAATTTATTTAGTTCAATAAAAAACACTTTTTTTTGTTCTATGTTAAAATGGGAATCAAGTAACCTTGTTCAAACTTCAAATGTTCAAATTATGTCTCTAATCCAACTAGTATTGTCTGGATGCCAGTTTGTTTTAGTCCCTCCATTCCCATAAACGTAGTCTCATTTAATTTTTGATGGACTAATATAAAAATGATGGTGAGCATAAGTGTCAATCCAATTGTTTTTATGAAAATTAGAAATTTTTGTTGATACATTACTTAATGATTTATCAATAACAGTTTTTAAACTTTATTAAGACGATTAAATCGATATTAATATTTAGTCAAAATTCATTTGTACTGATTGTAAGCTCTAGCTTTGACTGAACAAAAAAGATTTCACAATCTTTAATTCTTCAAATAAAAACGTTCTTATTCAATAAAATTATTGGGGGAAAAGCGGGTTGACCGGCCAGCGGGGAGCAAGCGCATAGACACCCACGGGCACCTGTCTGGAGAAAATAATACAGAGAGATTGCTTAGCAATAATAATGCTGTGTTTTGCTTAAGTTAATTATAGTTTAGAATGTTCTTATTGTTAAAGACTCCACACCCTGTTCATAATAAATACTCCATCTGTTCCAGAAATATAGTCTCATTTTGACTTTTAATGGTCAATAAAAATGAACTTTGATCAACTATTGGCGACGATCTAATCATTCTAGTGAAATTCTAAAATTTGTAATTGATAAATCATTAAGTGATTTATCAATAATTTTTTTAGAATTTCATTGTAATCATTAAATTGATACCAATGTTTGGTCAAAGTTCATTTATGTTGACAATAAAAAGCCAAAATTAGACTATCTTTCTGGGACAGATGAAGTAATAATTAGTGTGTACATGTTTATTTGTCTGTCACAAAATTAGTGTCACGGTTCAAATTAATGAAATATTTTTTTTTTTGTGTAATTTTCCTATAGAACAAGCGTTGTACAACTTAGTAATGGTATCTTTAAATATTTTTTACAAGTTAATTACAACACTTATTATTATATGATTGTAAATCGGTATTTTTTTACGTGTAGATCAATAGTGTTTCTCTTGCCATTTTGCCCATGGTAACTTGAAAAAAAAAAAGCGAGTTTTATTACAAAACGGAGTGATTAATATGGAGACTGAAAATTTGTAATTGAGACTCTGCATAGATTCCAAGCACCATTTCTTATGCAAAACATTTATGTGGAAAACACAATCATCTCTTATTTGCTGATGACTGCCTTATATCTTTCGAACTCTCCCCAAATGCATGTTGTTTCTTGAAATGGACTCTTGATTCTTTTAGCTCCCAGGCTGGTGAAAAAATTAATTTCCAGAAAAGTGACCTCTACTTCTCTCCGTCCACAAATCCTGACCTTAGAAACCAAACTCTAGAAATTCTTTCCCTCCAAAATACCTCAATAGACGGGAAATATCTTGGCCTAAGACAAATGTTTTATGGAAACAAAAGCAGTATCTTCCAAGACATCATAATCAAGATCCGATCAAAACTTGAAGGCTGGCAAGGAAAATTTCTTTTTTTGGCTGGAAGAACCATCCTCATCAAACACGTGATATCCACTATCCCTGGATATTCAATGTTCTGTTTCAAATACCCCGTCTTCTGTATCAAAGAACTTCACAAGATTTTCAACCGGTTTCTTTGGTTTGGCTTGGACAAAAACTCGGGAATACATTGGATGGCTTGGAATAAGTTGTGCCTTCCAAAAAACCTAGGAGGCATTGGCCTTAGACATCTTGGCGCGTTCAACCAAGCTTGTCTTGCAAAAACTGCTTGGAGAATTTTATCAGAACCTGAGGCTTTGGTTAGCCGCACCCTTACATTCAAATATTTCCCTCAAAAAATCTTCCTTGAATCTTGTATCACAAGCAAAGCCTCCTGGGTTTGGAGAAGCATCCACTGGGGAAATGACCTTCTTACCCCCAACCTCTCTTGGTTTGTCAAAAATGGAACAAAAGTTCGAGCTCTCAAAGACCCCTGGATCCCAGATAACCCGCACTTTACCCCCTCCCCTGAACTAGTTGAAAGCCTCCCTGATCTCGTTGTTGCAGACTTATTCAACCCCAACACAAAACTTTGGAGAATCCCTCTTTTGAGAACTATATTCCCTCCCTCCATTATTGATGCCATTCTCTCTCACCATATTCCAAGAACTGGGGATGATCAACTTGTTTGGAACCTCTCTAAAGATGGAATCTACTCGGTCAAGACTGGATATTTTGCAGCTCTATCAAAACATAAGGACACAGAACAACTCCTAATAGACAGATCAAATACAAATCACTAGAAAGTTTGGGACTCTTTGGAATTTACCTCTAGAACCCAAAATAAAATTCTTTGCTTGGCGAGCTCTCTCCCGAATCCTACCCACACAAAAAGCCCTCGTTATCAGGAAATGCACAAACACTACATTATGCAACCAGTATGGCCTAGCAGAAGAAAATGATATTCACCTCTTTCTCTCCTGCCACCTATCGGTAATCACTTGGAACCAAGCTACAGTTAACCCCCTATCCACTCCCCTCTCAGATCAATCTCTCCTGTCGTGGTTTTCCTTTTGGATTTCAAACCCTCACCCCTCAGAAGATATCACTCTCATTTTCCTTATTTTTTGGGAAATCTGGAAAAATAGAAACAATATAATCTTTAACTTTGCTCCCCCTTCAATAGAAAACATCCTAACCCTAGCTACCCAAAACCTTCAAAAATCCAAACAAACCAATCTCCACAGACGGAAAAGAAAGCCTCCACCAGAAATAAATCCTAACAACCGAAACCAAAATCTTTTGAGTCTTGATTCTCTGAATGAAAAGACTCTCGAGGAATATATCCAAAACTCTTTTTGTGTTTCATCGCAAGTCCTAATCACTGATGGTTCATGGAAGAAAAATGGTAGATGGGCGGGCCTAGGATGGGAACTATGGGACCCTTCAAAAGGAAGAATAACTACAGGTAGTAGCTCACACAAATCAAATTCTCCTACCCAAACTGAATGTCTAGCCATTCTCAAAGGGCTTGAATGGGCGGTCTGCAATAATTTCAAAGATATTATCATTCTGAAAGACTCTTCTCAAGCACGGGACCATATCAAAGGAGGAACAAGTCGAGACTGCTCTCTTGACAACATCATCTCAGACATCAAATTTTTCATGTCAAATTGTAATAGTATAGAAATTCTCAAGTTAGATAGGAACGTAGTGAAATTTGCTCATGTAAACGCAAATTATGCTAGAAATATGTATCATCACTTTATTGGCCCAGAGGCCACTTTTCTAATAAAATAAGTAGGTAATTTCGTCAAAAAAATGAAAATCAATTCCCAATATAACACAGGCTATCTCTAACCGTTCGATATAAAAATGACAAAAACTTGTATGAGACATGACCTGTTTCATAGTAGAGACGGGCTATTTTTGACCCATGATCCGGATCCATGATCCACATGCCATTTTTTTTTTTGATTTTTTAAAATTTTCATTTTTTTTTCGGTTTGTCAAAATAATAGTTACTATAACTAAATGTAATAAACGTGTTACTTATATGTAATAGTTTGTATACATAAAAGTAATATATATATATAGAAAAGTAACAGTGTTTTTTTTTTATGTTTTCTTCGTTTGCCAAAAGTAATACATATTACAACTATAATGTAACGAACGTGTTATTTATATGTAACAGAGTTTATACATAATTGTAACACATATGTATAGAAAAGTAATAATTCAACTATTTACACTTTAGAACTATAAACACTTGTGCTAGTAACATCGTAAAAAATAAGAAAATAACAATTTTTATAAACGAATGTTACATTTTACTTGTATAATAACATTGTAAAACAGTTATGTTTACTTGTATAATAGTATATATATATGTTTTCAAATAATAAGTTACAATGAGTTCAATTTATCATGATACATGTAAAAGTATTACATTATCTATAGAAATTTGTTACAATTTCATCTACTAAAGTGTTACATTTACTTGTACAAATAATTACATTTATGTATATAAGTTGTTATTTTTCAAATGTTACTTTCTTTTAAAAAATAAAATCAAAATACTCAAAAATAAAAAATATTATGGAAAAAAACTATTACATTCCAGTATAACGATAATTACATTTAGTTATTGTTAGTGTTACACGTATTTATAGTTAGTATTATTACAGTTGAAAGATGAATAAAATGAGCAATTTTTTTTTTGTAAAACTGGTGTACGTTTACTTATAAACAATGTTACTTTATAAGTTAGACAGTTGTTATATTTAGTTGTACTAAGTATTACTTTTGGCAAACGAAAAAAACAGTAAAAAAAAAAAAAAAGCGAAAAAAAAAAACGATTTTTTTTTTTGGGTTTTTTTTTTGGGCCAATGAGTCGCTGCCATGTGGCAGATTTTGAGTGGAGCATGAGTTGGGATCCTACGCTTCGCGTAGAATGTTGTACACGGGTCATGGGTCGACCCGTCTCTTCTATGAGACGGATGTAGGTGTTCTCACAAGAGACTACCTCTATAAAAATTGCACTACTTCAAAATACCGCTGGTTTTAGAGGTACTCCCCCCTCCCAAAGTAAGTGTCCATCCATCCATTTGCACGGGGATTAAGAAATTGTAGAAGTGATGTAAGTATTGTGAATATGAAAAGTGTGATAGTAGAGAGAAAGTGAGGTAGGGAATAGTAAGTTGATTAGTGTTGTGCGTGTAAAAGTAAAGTATGGGAGAGAATGAGTGAGGGAAATAATAAAAAGACTTTGCCATTTTAGGAAGTGGGCACTTACGTACTATGAGACAGACTCAAAAAGAAAAAGTGAATACTTCTTTTGGGACGGAGGTAGTGCTATTTTTGAGATCTCTTTTACGTCAAATGTAGGATCTTTAGAGTTTAAAAGTTCTCTTGAAAATGCTTTAGAAACTGGAATACAACAGTCCATTAATTTAGGATCATGTAAATTATCAGCCCACTTAGTAAAATTGTTAGCGAAATCGTCAACATTTGCAAATATATTGAAGGAAAAAAAAAATTAGTGTTTTACGGTGGAAAGTTGGATCTTGATATCATTTTAGGATCCAGTTAATTAAATAAGTCATTTTTTTTACATTATCGTTAAATATAAACATTAAATCATCATGAGTTTTCCACATGCAACTTAATTGAAGTTATTTTGGATACGTATTCTCTACCGCTAGTTCACATACTTTAATGTAGAACCCGCACTAAAGTAATCATAAATTAGGGACATTTTTTAAGGGGCTTAAGCTTTGGTTATGTCCCCAAATTGAGGTCTTATATAAGGATTTTCACAATGAATAATACTAGGGGCATAAAAAAGTCACAAAATCCCACTCACAAAATCCTAAGTTTAGTGATTTTATTGGTATTTTAAATTAGAGTGTGGCGGATCCACTATCGCTATAACCAATAAAATATCGCCACCTCATTGTGTAAGCATGATTTTGTGACTTTGTTTTGTGCCCCTAGCATTGCTCTTTCACAAATGATCATTACACATTCACCTTAATTATTATGAATAAATTTCAAATAAATTTTTTAGTTTAGTTTATCTATTTTAATAAAAAATTAAGCATTTTTATTGATTGTATTATTGATGGTTTATCAATAACTAACAAGTTTCAAATTTTCATTAGTCTGATTGAATCAATCTAAAATTATTATTCAAATTTTCATTAGTCTAATTGAATCATTCTAAAATTACACCTTCACCCTAATTATTACGAATAAATATCACAGCAAAAATTGACTTATTTACAAAAATGTCACCGCGCATTTTCAAACACATTTTTTCCTAATTGTTAGAAAAAAAAACCGGTTCTTCATATGACATATTCTTGTTAACTATTTATAAAAATACATTTGTGTGTTTTTTCAAAAAAATAAATCATTTTTATTTTAAAATTATCACCCCACATTTTTAAAACTTACTCTTTTATAGATAAACTAAACTAAAATTATTATTCAAAGTTTTATTCTTAATAATTAGGGTGAAAGTCTAATTTTAGATTGATTCATTATGAGTAATGAAAATTTGAAAATTATTTGTTATTGATAAACCATCAATAATACTATCATAAAAATGCTTTAGATAAACTAAACTAAAATTATTATTTAAAATTTTATTCGTACTAATTAGAGTGAATGTGTAAAGATCATTTTTAGGATAGAGGAGGAAGGGAGTAATTAGACACAACAAAATAATTTAGAATTTTTGAGTTTTGTACAAAAACAAAGGTTAATTACAAATTAGGGCTTGAAGTATTATTAAAGTCCCCAATTGGGGCCTGACTTTTTGACGATTTCCATCCGAAATGACAAAAATACCCTCACTCAAAATCACATGCAACGCACATGTTCACTTACCTGTGTTTTTGGATGTAAATCGTCAAAAAGCCCTAATTTAGGAAAAAAAAACAGGCCCTAAATCGCTAAAAAATAAATGTCAGGTCCCAATTTGGGACCTCATATAAGACTTTAGGCACTAATTTATAATTAACCCTTTAATAATAGACCCAAATTGAAAAGGTATGAATTTAATAATTGATTCAAAATGAAGAGGCTAATAATTTGAGCGGCTGCAAAAATTGGACAATTCAAACGTACAGATAATCTATCGTTCTAAGCAATGGAACCAACAAATAGAGCCAAAAATTCTCATCGGATCCAATCACGTCTACCGGGTCAGATAATTCGAGCAGTTGTTATCTAGAAAAGGATGCACACACGTGAAGGTAGTCTCCGGCTAAGACACTCTAGCGTGAAAGTAAGTATGTTGTATAAACGCCCTGGCTAAACCTATTGATGGTAGAGGTGAATTTTCTTCTTCTGAATCTCGCTTAAAATAACCTCCCGCTTCGGGTATTATTTCTCGACGTTACGTATCTAAGCCCATTCAAACAAGGCTTATTGCCATTGATTCAATGATTCCTATAGGACGGGGTCAGCGAGAATTAATTATTGGGGACAGACAGACTGGTAAAACCGCAGTCGCAACAGATACTATTCTTAATCAACAAGGCCAAAATGTAATATGTATTTATGTAGCTATTGGTCAAAAACCATCTTCGGTGGCTCAAGTAGTGACTACTTTCTAGGAAAAGGGAGCAATGGAGGTGATGATCTCTATTTATAGTTGCTTTAGGAGACGATTTTGAAAGGTCAGAGTGGAGGCGAATATTACGGGATTGATTGCTATATATCCCGATACTCAAACGACATGCATATCCGCGTCATTGTTCGGGCTGATGGATGTACGTGCCCTCGACATATGCTTTGCACACGTTCATTTGTGACTTTATTGCAAAACTGACATGCATACTTTCAGTTTTTTTCAATTTGACTCGCAAACTTTGGAAACATCAAATGTGGTTTGCGTACTTTTATTTTCAAAATTTTGAGACAAATTTTTTAACACCAGTTAAAAACATAATGGGACACTCCAAAAAATTATCCATCCTTCAATTTTTTGTAACATAAGTTATTTTTTTAACATAGCGGTTATTTTTAACATAGCGATTGAAATTTTTGAGTGGACCACGTCTGGATCCCGAAACCCTGTTCGTTTCCAAACCCAACAACTACCACTTAAAAGATAATGTTTTCCTTGAATGATAAAATGATATACAAGAGGGTTTTATAGAGTCAAAGACCCATGATTCTAGCTAATCACTACTCTATCTTTAGTAACTAAATGATAACCCAAATTTACAAGATATGCACAAGTATTCACAAATTACTAACAAACTAACAACTCAATATTATCATTTCTCATCCGAGATATTCCAATATTCTAACACATGGGCTGGACTGGGCCGGCAATGGACTATGTTGGAGGTTCCACCTTAAAACCAATTGGTGATAAGGGGAGTAACTCCTCAAGTCTATATACCGGTCCATATTTCTCTCATTAGTAGATGTGGGATAAATGTCTCTTACACGCCCCCTCACGTGTAACCGGGCTTTGCCAAGGCTTACAACGTGGACTTATCAATATTATCATATCTTGTTAGTTTGTTAGTAATTTGTGAATACTTGTGCATATCTTGTAACTCAATATTATCATATCTCATCCGAGATATTCCAATATTCTAACACCACTCATCACTCCTCCACCACCAACCATATCCCTCCGACCACCACCACCTCACAGCTCCGGGAAAAAATCTCCCATGAATCACTCACTCCTTAATCAAACTCATTTCCACCACTAACCCACCATCCCCATCCACTTATAAATTTCTTCATAGAACCCAAATTTTCAACCCTAAACTTTGAAACCCAATTTAAGTAAGGCTCAAATTCAATTTGGAAACCCTATTTGGAACACAAACTCACTTCAATTTTCTCTCTGAGTAAAGACCCACCCGGGCCCTTGACAAAATTCATGTACAGGTCGACCTCGTCGGCGCCGTCGTGTGGCTAGATCAAGAACAGGGTGGGTGTCAAGATCAGAGAGGGGAATTCCTACAGAGAGGACTTGTTTATAAGAGAAACTCTCTGATGCGGGCGACGACGTGCTTGGCATTGGTGCCGGTGTCGTGGTCCGAAGACCATGCCGGATTCAACAAAAATCGACGACTTTGTAAGCGATTTTCTTACAAATCATATAACCCTTTCCATTTCCTTTTTCTGATTTTCTTCAATTTCCTTGTTATGAAATTGAAATTAATCAACTGGGTTTGTTGATTGACGGCGGAGAGCCAAAATAAAACGGGATGGCGGGAGATGGTGCCGTTGATACCGGAAAGGGGGAGATTATGCTGAATGAGAGTAAGAGGAAACTGGGGAGCTTCCAGATATCTTTCAATTCTTCATTTTCAAAATTTTTGGGGTTTGATTTATTTGGGGGAGTGTGAATGGGAAGGGAGAATATCGGTTTTTGGTTTATTTGTTTAGTATTGAGCTATTTCCAGGTATTCTAATTTGAGTTTTGATTAATTTGATTTGGACTGTTACAAAAGAGTAACATATATTTATGTTTTTATATGCCATTTGAGATTTTTCGTTGAAAAATAACATATGTTATAAAAAATTGACGGAAGAATAGTTTTTGGAGTATCCCGTTATGTTTTTAACGGGTGTTAAAAAAGTGGTATCAAAATTTTCAATACATTAAGTACGCAACCCACATTTGATTTTTCCAAAGTTTGCAAGTCAAATTGAAAAAACTGAAAGTACGCATGTCAGTTTTGCAATAAACTCGTTCATTTGTTGGATCTAGGATTGACCAAGGACCAACTAGGCTGATAAATTAGGTCGACCATACCGCGCTTGTTAGTCGGATATGTGGGCTCTGCTCGATATGATGGGTTCTTCTTGATGGATCCGGTCCTACCCGGTTTAATCCTTTCACACTTCAATCTCAACGGCTCTATACAATAAACACAAGATTTTGGGGAAACTAGTTTCTCTCTCAATTATAAAAAATATTATTTTTCACACTTGCAATAGCCCCTGGAAGGGCGTCTAACTTATGGAGACTGTAACGCCCCGAATTCTTAGATTTGATATGAACCATAGAATTCGACACGTCACTACTACCTAAAAACGGATAAAATTTAAAACTAAATACAACTATGCTACTTTAATGGATTAGGAGATACACTTCTCAAGATGGTTTAACATATTACCACCTTCACAACCTTACTTTAACATCCTAAGCTCTATTCTTCAACTACTCGGCATAAAAGCCGGTAAACAAAAGAAGACAACTTTATTTACATACACATAACTGTACCCCAAAAATTCCGAGTTTAACACACTCAGACTAACCAACGTCCTAACATAACAATATACGTTAACCTACCCCAAAAGTAAATTTACTTAGTATATAAACTGGATACCACGATCCTCACTTCGAGCTATCACTAGCCTTCTTTGGATCTAAGGAAAACAAAGAAACAAGAAACGGGGTGAGATAAAATCTCAGTAAGTTACTACTATAATAATATGATATGCACACATATACAATGAAGCATAAGAGTATCCCATATAGAAACATATATCAAGTAGCACATCATATGAGTAGTAATCCTACCCATTATGCATCACGTATAGCTAGGTACACATTACAAAGGATATTTCTTTTCCTCCTTATTACTCCATACCCATTCACACGTTAATGTAGATCTTCATATTGAAGGTAACTTCACTATATCAGAGGAGACCCGTTACCCAGTATCTCAAACCAAGAACAAAAGAGCTCTTCAATCATTGTGCCTAATGCTCCAATCATTGAGAAAGCTAGACTCCTACTGTGATCAAGAGTAGGAGAAAACGGTCACAGATGCATAGATTCACGGTTATTACTAAACCCCAGCTCTCATACTAAACGTGAACCTATACACCCCCGAAACACACAAGCCAGCTGGACGCACAACCAAGTATACAAGTAGTATTGACTTGACATTATGAACTAGTACTAGGCCCAAAGTAAGGGACTAGACTTTCAACCATGTAAATCACTTAGGCATAATTGCATAGTCTTATGAAACAACTTGTAACACATTTAATTTGTATCATTCTTCCATTTCATTATCTAGTAACCATGAAGAGTATAACACATTCATTGACTTACCTTTGACTTCTTACAACTCATTATAAGACTCTAACAAATTCCAAACTTAGGAACACAACACTTACATAAATAAGGCTGAAAACCAGAGGGGTGCGCGCGCCTCCAGACCCAGGGTGCGCGCGCCCTCGCTAATCAGGAATCAAACATGGCCAATTTAACTAAAGGTGCGCGCGCTTCAGGAAATAGGTTGCGCGCGCCCTCACCTTCTGTAATTTAACCTTCCTTAAATTCCCTTGGGTGCGCGCGCTTCCCAAATAGGGTGCGCACGCCTCCAAACAATCAGAGATGAAGCTTTACAAAATTTCTAAGGGTGCGCACGCTTCGATCCAGCGGGTGCGCGCGCCCTCGACAAAAATCCCAGTTTTTCCAGATTTCTTCCTAAGCAGATGTTCATACGAAAATTTGGGTAAAACTATCATAGTAAAACCCAGCAATACCAATACCTATCCACAACTAGTATTAGACTTGTTCTGGGTTTCTACAACACCAAAACCCCATAGAAAACACTCCTCAAACAAACATCAACTCAGGAATTGGAGACCAAGAACCCAAAACCTAAAAATTCAACTATTTCATATAACTTCATGAAACTAAGGAAAAATCATAGATTCATCATATATAACATCATACAACTCAAGAATGATCATTTTTATCATTAAATAGGGGAATTTAGTAACTTACCTACTCCGGAGAAGTATCAAGAAAAATGAAATTGAATCGGTAGAATCACTCTATTCAATGCCCTGAACATTTATATGTTTTTAGAATTTGAAACGGAGGAGAATTTGAATTAATATGAATTTATATGTAATCATTTCTCACCTTCTTCAATCCCAGCTTCAAGAACAAGAGGGAGTAATTTTTTGAGAGTGTGTGTTTCGTGAGCTGATCAAGAAGATAGGGATAAGAATCCCCAATTCAACTTGCATAGTTACACTTTGGAACCCCTAAGTTTCATTTTGAACACTTTGACCCTTAAACTCTATCATTTCATAAAAGACCCTATAGCATCAACTTATCAATTAACTCCCTAAATTACTAACATGATAACTAACAATAACATTAACACATACACTCAAATAATATATGCAAGTGATATAAATATTATCTAGCATATAAAATGCACACATAAATCATATAATATACTTTAATTATATAAAATTCAAAATATGAAAATAAAATTGGGTGGGGCGTTACATCCTCCTCACCTTAAAAGAAAATTCGTCCGCGAATTTTTCTGACTAAAATTATAGCACATAACGTATTGATTCTTATGTAGCAAATCATAACCAAGAGGTTAACAAACATAGGTACTTAATGTAGATTTCAGAAATTATTCTTTCTTCAACTTTCAATAACATTCTAACTGCCGATTATTTTTAATTACAGCTTATCACAACCGAACTAAAAGAATTCTCAATTTCAATTTCAATTTCAATTTCAATTCATATATATCACATGAACCAATCTATTTAAAACACATACACATCACACGTATACGCATGTTAACATTATACTTGAACCGAATAATATATAGAGATACAAATCTCTTTCTACCAACATTAATATCTCAATATTAGATAATCAAAATATTTCCCTTACTTTAATTAGTTACTTATCGCTTTCATAACCATATCAAAGATCAATTTAATTTCATTTTCGTATAGCCATACGAACATGTACACTCACAAATAGAAACTCAAGAGTAGAGATAAAACACACATAACGAAACATGTACTGGCCGGAATCATTAACCACTGCAGTATTAATATTATGGTTTCCTCCTAAACTTTTATAAGAAGTTTCCGTACTCCAGATGTATTCTATAGAATCAAGTATCTACACAACTCTTGCTCATATGCTAAATAATACCAAAATAAAGTAATCACATATTCGCACTAAGCTGATTCATGCTATACTTTATAAGGTACCGGTTCAATCATTGTGAAAGTTTATTATATCAAAGTATACCGAAAATTCCAATTTCATAAACTGAACATCCATTAATCATATTTCACAGTCCGATGTCCTAGTTATGTTCGGGTCCAGTGACTCAACCAAATTAACCGAATTGTTGGTCGCCCTCGACGGAGCCGGACCCAACCCAAAACACAATAACCAAGTCCACTGCTACCGTTACATAATTAGCTACATCACAACTATTCCATATAACCAATATCATATTTGAGAACCTATAACACATAAATCATGCTTTTCAAATAATCATAACATTAACCGAGCAATTTCATTTCCAAAGCAATAATCAAATGAGACCGAACAAATATTATACGTATCAATAAAATGGAGTACTACGATAAGACGGGTATAAAAAGAAATGACACGGAATCTGTAACGCCCATCTTTATTCTTGTTAAATATTTGACTTATTTGTTAAATTCTTGACTAGCATATTTATATGCTATTTTATTTGAGTTAATTATTTAACTACTTTAGAAAATTAAGGTGGTTAAAAGTCAAAGTTGAAAGTTTAGGGGCCTTTGTGTCAAAGTTAGAACTTGAGGGGCCTAATTGCAATTTCTCGAAAGTTATAAGTATATATAGTAGAGTTGCTTTCTCTGAGAAAGCTTAATTCTCAAATCTTCTCGTACTCTCCTTCTGTTCCAAAAGCTAAGTTAGGAATTCTTCCTATTCTCGACTCCTCGAGCTTAATTATCCCTCTGTTCGTGATTCTGGTCCCGGATAAATATTCGTGGCGTTGAATAGAGCGTTTCCTGCCGAACATAAATTAATTTGGGTCAACTTGATTTTTGACTAGGTAAGCTATTGACTTTCCCTTACTTGTAATAACATGCATATATGTTATTCCCGCTACTTGTTCTTGTTAAAATTGTGTTTTGAGCAATTTTTGTGATACTTGTAAAATTGGGACGAAGGGAGTATTCGTATGCTAAATAAGAATGAATAGTCTTGCCCTGGGAAGAAACTTGGAAAAGTATAGAAAAGTTACTCCTATTCGTGAGACGGTAAAATAGTAACTTGATTTAAATATTATTAGAAAAATTGTACCATTATTTGTGGTACGGGGAAATGAATGGAAGTATCTCTAAATTGGTATATTAGTATAATATAAAATTGTACTTATACTTTTGGGGACGGTGAAATATTAAATTAGAATAACAGGAAATTGTCCTATTATTTGTGGGACGGTAAAGAAATGAATTGAGCCTGAAATAATGTTTTGGGTATTGCCTAAGAGTTAATTAAAGTTACTCCTACGCTTGGGACGGGAAATTTCTTAACCTGGGAAAGAAATACAAATTTCGCATTATGGTACCTTGTGCGACCGCACAAAAACCCTTGGGCGACCGCCCATCTTTCTGAAAGGTTTTTCAAAGGAATTGACCTGCTTGTGTGCGACCGCACAGGACATTTTAGGCGACCGCACAGTTACCTGAAGAACAAAATATTGTTTAAAGTTAGTATAAGTTGGAAGTAACTCTAGTTAAGGTATATAACCTTAGTATAAGATGTCCTAGCAAGTGTTGTGACACCTTAGGGGCATCAGAACTTGGTTTTAAACGTGTATACTCATTGAATTAAAATGAGAACTTAGTCTTGTACATGGACACTTATAGAACTCAAATGAGAACTTAAGTATAAGAGTAACAACTCTTTTATATGTCTTGAAAGTGCTATGAACAAGCACTTATGTGTTATGCTTGTCTTGGAACTAATGTTTGTGCACCGTGAGAGCACCAAATTAGTGTCTTGAGCTCGAATATCCTATGTAGGGGATTATGAACTTGTAAGTATGAGTGGTATAGCTCATTTACTTAATTTGAACTTGAAATAGTCTTGGTCTAGGTTTAGGGTACTACCCTAGATGGCCTAGATGAGTGTTGTAGAACACTCTAGTGCTGAAAAATAGTCCCTTCGTGATCAAATGAAATGTGGACTTAAATCATAATTAAATAATAACTTGAGTATAAGAGTAGTAACTCTTTTATGTGTCTTGAAGTTAATGATTGTGCACCTTAGGGGCACCAACTAATGTCTTGAATGTCCTAAGAAAAGGATTTGGAAAATAGTACGTGAAAGATGTATAATTCATCTACCTAGCTGGAACTCGAAGTATAAGATGTTTAACTCTTGTACATGTTTAACCATCCAAAGAAATAGATTGAGAACTTGGATATAAGATGATAAAATCTTGTATATGTCCTGAATGTCTTGAATGTCTTGAATGTCTTGAATGTCCTGAATGTCTTGAATGTCTTAAGATGAGACAGTAACTTGAAGTATAAGGCAATAAAATCTCGTACATGACTGGAACATCCAAATAATTGGATTAAGACTTGAATATAAGATTATAAAATCTTGTACGTGCCTTGACACCAATATAGGTGTATGGTAATAAACTTGAAAGAGTCTTGATGTGTATATGCAAATCTTGCATATATTTACTTGATAGAATGTGGCTTCTTGATTGATTGGTACATGGTATGAATAACCAAAGAATTGGGTTATGGAACTAGATAGAGAATGATTAACTCTACTACATAGTTGAACTTGATACGTGTATATTGGAAGTGCTATAAATAAGCACTAAAGTGTAAATGATTTAGTTTTAATCGTGTATATACTCAATGAAGTATATAAAATATAAAGAAGATATCTTGTCTTGAAATGGTTCCTAAAGAAAATAGGGACTAGTGTAATATGAAGATAATTCATATAATCGTGAATACTACGATTTAAATTAATAAGAATGATTACAGAACACAATATGTGTTAGAAAATGTATTCGATTACTAACGATACATATACGTGAAGTATGACTGTGTCTAGGTACAAGGTGACCTATTCTACTACGTGTTTAGAGTCTAAGGTGTTGGGCTCTACTTGATAGTAAGGGTATCGTGATAGACACTTTAATGTGTTAAACGTGATATGAATATGTACGTGCAAACTTGGCATGTGACAAAGTGATATACCCTACTACTTGACTGAAGTCTGTTATTAATGGACTCTTACTTGGATTGATCGTGTTACATGGACACCTTATGTTCCAGTGTTATCTTGGTTTGTATTCGCAATAATTGCGTATGGGTACTTGTATTCTCATGAGCACATGATACATAATTACATGGTGCATATTCTCGTGAGCACATGATACATGATTACATGGTGCATAAAGAATAGTCCACTAATAAGGGACTGAGTTCTGTTCTCGTAGTTCAAGTAAACATCTACTTGTGCATTCTTGTGTGAGTCCAGCTGGTTCTCCTTGCTTGTTCGAAAATATATAGGTTCACGCTTGTCGCGAGAGCTGGGGTTTAAGTGTTAATCGGGTCCCTATGTATTTCCGCCTGACCCCTTACTACCGGCCATAGTAAAGGCATAGCTTCCTTGGTTAGAGCAATAAGCCTGACCTAAGTGAATGCGATTGTCTTGAACACCTCGTGGATCTTGTTCTTGTGGATGACACTGGTTACCAGGTCTTCTTATATACTGCACAGCAGTTCTTGTTCTTGTTCTTGGTTGTCCTCAGCTAGAAAAGCATCGACAACAAATGGTATTCTTGGGAGGAATAAGGAAGGATTCAGGTACAAATGCGTGATAGGCCTATGTGCATCTTGGTGAGCTGGTCTAGCCTCTCACACTACTTGACTACTTGTTACCTGATCATATCTTGAGCTTGATTACTTGTTGAGTTGGCTTAGCCTCTCCTATACTTGTTACTTGATGATACTTGATATATGTTTAGTTGAGTATCTACTTGTATTGCATGATAACATGACATATAGTTGCATGTTAATAGCTTACTGAGATTTATCTCACCCTTTATTTGTTTAATTATTTCCCCCCCCAGGAAAGCAGGGGATAGTACGCAGTGAGGATCGATTTAGCTGGGAACTTACTCAGCAGGATATTCTTGTTCGAAGTTAGTGTCCTTTTATATTTTGGTAAGGACGATCTTGTATGAGTTAATAAACTCTGGGCTTGTATTGGGGTAGTATTTGTTGTCCCTAGACAGTTCTTGTTGCCAGCTTATTTGCTAGGCATGTCTTCCGCTGTATGTAACCATTTTGGTTTTAATTTTCTTGGTCTAGAACTCGTGTGAGCTATCTTAGCTCCCTACTCTTGAGTATATATATCATGTCAGTTTTGTTTTTAACAGGTATTGTTCCTGTTTCCCGTTAGTTCTTGTTTCTTGTTAGTTACGCGCACCAGGTTCGAGGTTCTATTAGGGAATCCCGGGACTTGGGGCGTGTCAGTGTGGTATCAGAGCTATGGTTTAGCTCTAAGCCTGGATAGGGTCTATGGCCTACGTTGGGTTAGTCTTGGGTGTGTTTTCGACGCCGAGTGCTTTGTTACTTGTTGTTATACCAGGCATAGGACTGGTGTTGATAGTGTTGATCCAATTGGATTAGATGGTTTGAGAATCGAGAGTGCGAGTCTTCAAAGACTTAGGCGTATCTATCTTGTCTAGTGGACATTAGTTCGTGCTATATATGCATGCTTGTCCTTATCTCGTGAATTACGTGGAAGTGTATTCTCTAGTAAGAGACTACATGCTTGATATCGTTATGTGTAAGAACTTGATAGAAGTGTGGGTGATAACACCCTATACATTCTATGTTGACTTGGTTATGTTACCTAGATGGGACATTGATGTGATACGTGTTATGGCTTGGCTCTTACGTGTT
The DNA here is from genome assembly GCA_026119855.1 of Campanula takesimana. Taxonomy (NCBI): domain Eukaryota; kingdom Viridiplantae; phylum Streptophyta; class Magnoliopsida; order Asterales; family Campanulaceae; genus Campanula; species Campanula takesimana. Next base: position 641,358 of record JAOWBW010000705.1, read on the forward strand.
ATGATTTGGCTTTCTATATGTTATGCCATTCTTGTTTCCACAATAGATGGTAATTATTTCTATGCTAGTATGCTTGACTATATATGTAAGCATGATAGATTTATGCATAACCTTTATGTTCTGCATTGAAAGTCTAGAAAGGGTTCTTGAGATTGTACTGGGTATTTAACATATGTGATTGATAGTGGAATTTCTAAACCAAACCAGATGGATGTATCCATTCTTGATGAGAAACTTGGATTATCTTGAGTTGTGACAGTGCGAATACAGTGCTGACATCTGGATTAATGTTCTTGACATCGATTGAGTTAAACGAGTTGAAGATTCAACTTGAGAATTTCTTGATAGAGGATATATCTACCTTGTAGTGGATGTCTGAAGTGAGTATCTGTGTTGACCTATAAGTGGAAACAACCAAGGTACGCGTGTTCTTGAGATTTTCTTGATCTTGTTAGAGATTCATGAATGAATTTCGAAGGCAGCTCCATTGTTAACTATTTGACACCGAGAGCTACATCTTTTGATGGATTGTCTTGATGGATTGATATACGTAAAGTCAGTTTTGAATATTGAAACGATGGATAACCACGACTTCAGTATCTGAGATTGCCTAGTGGATTTGACTAGTATTACAGTGATCTGGAGGATATGACCAGTTTTATTATTTCTAGTGGATATGTCAAGTTTCACCGATATAGTGGATTGACTAATCGAGTCTACTTGACTTTATGTGTTTTGATGTTATAACTGATACATCTAAATTGCATAGAATATTTGTGAGTATCTGTGCATAGTCGTGATGTTCTTGAGTTCTACTTGTTGATTATATATGTTATAATCTTGATCTAGTAAAAATTCGAGGACGAATTTTCTTTAAGGTGGGGAGGATGTAACGCCCATCTTTATTCTTGTTAAATATTTGACTTATTTGTTAAATTCTTGACTAGCATATTTATATGCTATTTTATTTGAGTTAATTATTTAACTACTTTAGAAAATTAAGGTGGTTAAATGTCAAAGTTGAAAGTTTAGGGGCCTTTTTGTCAAAGTTAGAACTTGAGGGGCCTAATTGCAATTTCTCGAAAGTTATAAGTATATATAGTAGTGTTGCTTTCTCTGAGAAAGCTTAATTCTCAAATCTTCTCGTACTCTCCTTCTATTCCAAAAGCTAAGTTAGGAATTCTTCCTATTCTCGACTCCTCGAGCTTAATTATCCCTCTGTTCGTGATTCTGGTCCCGGATAAATATTCGTGGCGTTGAATAGAGCGTTTCCTGCCGAACATAAATTAATTTGGGTCAACTTGATTTTTGACTAGGTAAGCTATTGACTTTCCCTTACTTGTAATAACATGCATATATGTTATTCCCGCTACTTGTTCTTGTTAAAATTGTGTTTTGAGCAATTTTTGTGATACTTGTAAAATTGGGACGAAGGGAGTATTCGTATGCTAAATAAGAATGAATAGTCTTGCCCTGGGAAGAAACTTGGAAAAGTATAGAAAAGTTACTCCTATTCGTGAGACGGTAAAATAGTAACTTGATTTAAATATTATTAGAAAAATTGTACCATTATTTGTGGTACGGGGAAATGAATGGAAGTATCTCTAAATGGGTATATTAGTATAATATAAAATTGTACTTATACTTTTGGGGACGGTGAAATATTAAATTAGAATAACAGGAAATTGTCTTATTATTTGTGGGACGGTAAAGAAATGAATTGAGCCTGAAATAATGTTTTGGGTATTGCCTAAGAGTTAATAAAAGTTACTCCTACGCTTGGGACGGGAAATTTCTTAACCTGGGAAAGAAATAAAAATTTCGCATTGTGGTACCTTGTGAGACCGCACAAAAACCCTTGGGCGACCGCCCATCTTTCTGAAAGGTTTTTCAAAGGAATTGACCTGCTTGTGTGCGACCGCACAAGACATTTTAGGCGACCGCACAGTTACCTGAAGAACAAAATGTTGTTTAAAGTTTGTATAAGTTGGAAGTAACTCTAGTTAAGGTATATAACCTTAGTATAAGATGTCCTAGCAAGTGTTGTGACACTTTAGGGGCATCAGAACTTGGTTTTAAACGTGTATACTCATTGAATTAAAATGAGAACTTAGTCTTGTACATTGACACTTATAGAACTCAAATGAGAACTTAAGTATAAGAGTAACAACTCTTTTATATGTCTTGAAAGTGCTATGAACAAGCACTTATGTGTTATGCTTGTCTTGGAACTAATGTTTGTGCACCGTAAGAGCACCAAATTAGTGTCTTGAGCTCGAATATCCTATGTAGGGGATTATGAACTTGTAAGTATGAGTGGTATAGCTCATTAACTTAATTTGAACTTGAAATAGTCTTGGTCTAGGTTTAGGGTACAACCCTAGATGGCCTAGATGAGTGTTGTAGAACACTCTAGTGCTGAAAAATAGTCCCTTCGTGATCAAATGAAATGTGGACTTAAATCATAATTAAATAATAACTTGAGTATAAGAGTAGTAACTCTTTTATGTGTCTTGAAGTTAATGATTGTGCACCTTAGGGGCACCAACTAATGTCTTGAATGTCCTAAGAAAAGGATTTGGAAAATAGTACGTGAAAGATGTATAATTCATCTACCTAGCTGGAACTCGAAGTATAAGATGTTTAACTCTTGTACATGTTTAACCATCCAAAGAAATGGATTGAGAACTTGGATATAAGATGATAAAATCTTGTATATGTCCTGAATGTCTTGAATGTCTTGAATGTCTTGAATGTCCTGAATGTCTTGAATGTCTTAAGATGAGACAGTAACTTGAAGTATAAGACAATAAAATCTCGTACATGACTGGAACATCCAAATAATTGGATTAAGACTTGAATATAAGATTATAAAATCTTGTACGTGCCTTGACACCAATATAGGTGTATGGTAATAAACTTGAAAGAGTCTTGATGTGTATATGCAAATCTTACATATATTTACTTGATAAAATGTGGCTTCTTGATTGATTGGTACATGGTATGAATAACCAAAGAATTGGGTTATGGAACTAGATAGAGAATGATTAACTCTACTACATAGTTGAACTTGATACGTGTATATTGGAAGTGCTATAAATAAGCACTAAAGTGTAAATGATTTAGTTTTAATCGTGTATATACTCAATGAAGTATATAAAATATAAAGAAGATATCTTGTCTTGAAATGGTTCCTAAAGAAAATAGGCACTAGTGTAATATGAAGATAATTCATATAATCGAGAATACTACGATTTAAATTAATAAGAATGATTACAGAACACAATATGTGTTAGAAAATGTATTCGATTACTAACGATACATATACGTGAAGTATGATGTGTCTAGGTACAAGGTGACCTGTGTTTAGAGTCTAAGGTGTTGGGCGATAGTAAGGGTATCGTGATAGACACTGTGAAACGTGCGTGAAACTTGGCATGTGACAAAGTGATGATATACCCTACTACTTGACTGAAGTCTGTTATTAATGGACTCTTACTTGGATTGATCGTGTTACATGGACACCTTATGTTCCAGTGTTATATTGGTTTGTATTCACAATAATTGCGTATGGGTACTTGTATTCTCATGAGCACATGATACATAATTACATGGTGCATATTCTCATGAGCACATGATACATGATTACATGGTGCATAAAGAATAGTCCACTAATAAGGGACTGAGTTCTGTTCTCGTAGTTCAAGTAAACATCTACTTGTGCATTCTTGTGTGAGTCCAGCTGGTTCTCCTTGCTTGTTCGAAAATATATAGGTTCACGCTTGTCGCGAGAGCTGGGGTTTACGTGTTAATCGGGTCCCTATGTATTTCCGCCTGACCCCTTACTACCGGCCATAGTAAAGGCATAGCTTCCTTGGTTAGAGCAATAAGCCTGACCTAAGTGAATGCGATTGTCTTGAACACCTCGTGGATCTTGTTCTTGTGGATGACACTGGTTACCAGGTCTTCTTATATACTGCACAGCAGTTCTTGTTCTTGTTCTTGGTTGTCCTCAGCTAGAAAAGCATCGACAACAAATGGTATTCTTGGGAGGAATAAGGAAGGATTCAGGTACAAATGCGTGATAGGCCTATGTGCATCTTGGTGAGCTGGTCTAGCCTCTCACACTACTTGACTACTTGTTACCTGATCATATCTTGAGCTTGGTTACTTGTTGAGTTGGCTTAGCCTCTCCTATACTTGTTACTTGATGATACTTGATATATGTTTAGTTGAGTATCTACTTGTATTGCATGATAACATGACATATAGTTGCATGTTAATAGCTTACTGAGATTTATCTCACCCTTTATTTGTTTAATTGTTTCCCCCCCCAGGAAAGCAGGGGATAGTACGCAGTGAGGCTCGATTTAGCTGGGAACTTACTCAGCAGGATATTCTTGTTCGAAGTTAGTGTCTTTTATATTTTGGAAAGGACGATCTTGTATGAGTTAATAAACTCTGGGCTTGTATTGGGGTAGTATTTGTTGTCCCTAGACAGTTCTTGTTGCCAGCTTATTTGCTAGGCATGTCTTCCGCTGTATGTAACCATTTTGGTTTTAATTTTCTTGGTCTAGAACTCGTGTGAGCTATCTTAGCTCCCTACTCTTGAGTATATATATCATGTCAGTTTTGTTTTTAACAGGTATTGTTCCTGTTTCCCGTTAGTTCTTGTTTCTTGTTAGTTACGCGCACCAGGTTCGAGGTTCTATTAGGGAATCCCGGGACTTGGGGCGTGTCAGTGTGGTATCAGAGCTATGGTTTAGCTCTAAGACTGGATAGGGTCTATGGCCTACGTTGGGTTAGTCTTGGGTGTGTTTTCGACGCCGAGTGCTTCGTTACTTGTTGTTATACCAGGCATAGGACTGGTGTTGATAGTGTTGATCCAATTGGATTAGATGGTTTGAGAATCGAGAGTGCGAGTCTTCAAAGACTTAGGTGTATCTATCTTGTCTAGTGGACATTAGTTCGTGCTATATATGCATGCTTGTCCTTATCTCGTGAATTACGTGGAAGTGTATTCTCTAGTAATAGACTACATGCTTGATATCGTTATGTGTAAGAACTTGATAGAAGTGTGGGTGATAACACCCTATACATTCTATGTTGACTTGGTTATGTTACCTAGATGGGACATTGATGTGATACGTGTTATGGCTTGGCTCTTACGTGTTATGATTTGGCTTTCTATATGTTATGCCATTCTTGTTTACCACAATAGATGGTAATTATTTCTATGCTAGTATGCTTGACTATATATGTAAGCATGATAGATTTATGCATAACCTTTATGTTCTGCATTGAAAGTCTAGAAAGGGTCTTGAGATTGTACTGGGTATTTAACATATGTGATTGATAGTGGAATTTCTAAACCAAACCAGATGGATGTATCCATTCTTGATGAGAAACTTGGATTATCTTGAGTTGTGACAGTGCGAATACAGTGCTGACATCTGGATTAATGTTCTTGACATCGATTGAGTTAAACGAGTTGAAGATTCAACTTGAGAATTTCTTGATAGAGGATATATCTACCTTGTAGTGGATGTCTGAAGTGAGTATCTGTGTTGACCTATAAGTGGAAACAACCAAGGTACGCGTGTTCTTGAGATTTTCTTGATCTTGTTAGAGATTCATGAATGAATTTCGAAGGCCAGCTCCATTGTTAACTATTTGACACCGAGAGCTACATCTTTGATGGATTGTCTTGATGGATTGATATACGTAAAGTCAGTTTTGAATATTGAAACGATGGATAACCACGACTTCAGTATCTGAGATTGCCTAGTGGATTTGACTAGTATTACAGTGATCTGGAGGATATGACCAGTTTTATTATTTCTAGTGGATATGTCAAGTTTCACCGATATAGTGGATTGACTAATCGAGTCTACTTGACTTTATGTGTTTTTGATGTTATAACTGATACATCTAAATTGCATAGAATATTTGTGAGTATCTGTGCATAGTCGTGATGTTCTTGAGTTCTACTTGTTGATTATATATGTTATAATCTTGATCTAGTAAAAATTCGAGGACGAATTTTCTTTAAGGTGGGGAGGATGTAACGCCCATCTTTATTCTTGTTAAATATTTGACTTATTTGTTAAATTCTTGACTAGCATATTTATATGCTATTTTATTTGAGTTAATTATTTAACTACTTTAGAAAATTAAGGTGGTTAAATGTCAAAGTTGAAAGTTTAGGGGCCTTTTTGTCAAAGTTAGAACTTGAGGGGCCTAATTGCAATTTCTCGAAAGTTATAAGTATATATAGTAGTGTTGCTTTCTCTGAGAAAGCTGAATTCTCAAATCTTCTCGTACTCTTCCTTCTGTTCCAAAAGCTAAGTTAGGAATTCTTCCTATTCTCGACTCCTCGAGCTTAATTATCCCTCTGTTCGTGATTCTGGTCCCGGATAAATATTCGTGGCGTTGAATAGAGCGTTTTCCTGCCGAACATAAATTAATTTGGGTCAACTTGATTTTTGACTAGGTAAGCTATTGACTTTCCCTTACTTGTAATAACATGCATATATGTTATTCCCGCTACTTGTTCTTGTTAAAATTGTGTTTTGAGCAATTTTTGTGATACTTGTAAAATTGGAAACGAAGGGAGTATTCGTATGCTAAATAAGATGAATAGTCTTGCCCTGGGAAGAAACTTGGAAAAGTATAGAAAAGTTACTCCTATTTCGTGAGACGGTAAAATAGTAACTTGATTTAAATATTTTTAGAAAAATTGTACCATTATTTGTGGTACGGGGAAATGAATGGAAGTATCTCTAAATGGGTATATTAGTATAATATAAAATTGTACTTATACTTTTGGGGACGGTGAAATATTAAATTAGAATAACAGGAAATTGTCCTATTATTTGTGGGACGGTAAAGAAATGAATTGAGCCTGAAATAATGTTTTGGGTATTGCCTAAGAGTTAATAAAAGTTACTCCTACGCTTGGGACGGGAAATTTCTTAACCTGGGAAAGAAATAAAAATTTCGCATTGTGGTACCTTGTGAGACCGCACAAAAACCCTTGGGCGACCGCCCATCTTTCTGGAAAGGTTTTTCAAAGGAATTGACCTGCTTGTGTGCGACCGCACAGGACATTTTAGGCGACCGCACAGTTACCTGAAGAACAAAATGTTGTTAAAGTTTGTATAAGTTGGAAGTAACTCTAGTTAAGGTATACAACCTTAGTATAAGATGTCCTAGCAAGTGTTGTGACACTTTAGGGGCATCAGAACTGGTTTTAAACGTGTATACTCATTGAATTAAAATGAGAACTTAGTCTTGTACATGGACACTTATAGAACTCAAATGAGAACTTAAGTATAGAGTAACAACTCTTTTATATGTCTTGAAAGTGCTATGAAGAAGCACTTATGTGTTATGCTTGTCTTGGAACTAATGTTTGTGCACCGTGAGAGCACCAAATTAGTGTCTTGAGCTCGAATATCCTATGTAGAGGATTATGAACTTGTAAGTATGAGTGGTATAGCTCATTTACTTAATTTGAACTTGAAATAGTCTTGGTCTAGGTTTAGGTACTACCCTAGATGGCCTAGATGAGTGTTGTAGAACACTCTAGTGCTGAAAAATAGTCCCTTCGTGATCAAATGAAATGTGGACTTAAATCATAATTAAATAATAACTTGAGTATAAGAGTAGTAACTCTTTTATGTGTCTTGAAGTTAATGATTGTGCACCTTAGGGGCACCAACTAATGTCTTGAATGTCCTAAGAAAAGGATTTGGAAAATAGTACGTGAAAGATGTATAATTCATCTACCTAGCTGGAACTCGAAGTATAAGATGTTTAACTCTTGTACATGTTTAACCATCCAAAGAAAATGGATTGAGAACTTGGATATAAGATGATAAAATCTTGTATATGTCCTGAATGTCTGAATGTCTTGAATGTCTTGAATGTCCTGAATGTCCTGAATGTCTTGAATGTCTTAAGGATGAGACAGTAACTTGAAGTATAAGACAATAAAATCTCGTACATGACTGGAACATCCAAATAATTGGATTAAGACTTGAATATAAGATTATAAAATCTTGTACGTGCCTTGACACCAATATAGGTGTATGGTAATAAACTTGAAAGAGTCTTGATGTGTATATGCAAATCTTACATATATTTACTTGATAGAATGTGGCTTCTTGATTGATTGGTACATGGTATGAATAACCAAAGAATTGGGTTATGGAACTAGATAGAGAATGATTAACTCTACTACATAGTTGAACTTGATACGTGTATATTGGAAGTGCTATAAATAAGCACTAAAGTGTAAATGATTTAGTTTTAATCGTGTATATACTCAATGAAGTATATAAAATATAAAGAAGATATCTTGTCTTGAAATGGTTCCTAAAAAAAATAGGGACTGTGTAATATGAAGATAATTCATATAATCGTGAATACTACGATTTAAATTAATAAGAATGATTACAGAACACAATATGTGTTAGAAATGTATTCGTTACTAACGATACATATACGTGAAGTATGACTGTGTCTAGGTACAAGGTGACCTATTCTACTACGTGTTTAGAGTCTAAGGTGTTGGGCTCTACTTGATAGTAAGGGTATCGTGATAGACACTTTAATGTGTTAAACGTGATATGAATATGGTACGTGCAAACTTGGCCTGTGACAAAGTGATATACCCTACTACTTGACTGAAGTCTGTTATTAATGGACTCTTACTTGGATTGATGTGTTACATGGACACCTTATGTCCAGTGTTATCTTGGTTTGTATTGCAATAATTGCGTATGGGTACTTGTATTCTCATGAGCACATGATACATAATTACATGGTGCATATTCTCGTGAGCACATGATACATGATTACATGGTGCATAAAGAATAGTCCACTAATAAGGGACTGAGTTCTGTTCTCGTAGTTCAAGTAAACATCTACTGATGCATTCTTGTGTGAGTCCAGCTGGTTCTCCTTGCTTGTTCGAAAATATATAGGTTCACGCTTGTCGCGAGAGCTGGGGTTTAAGTGTTAATCGCGGGTCCCTATGTATTTCCGCCTGACCCCTTACTACCGGCCATAGTAAAGGCATAGCTTCCTTGGTTAGAGCAATAAGCCTGACCTAAGTGAATGCGATTTGTCTTGAACACCTCGTGGATCTTGTTCTTGTGGATGACACTGGTTACCAGGTCTTCTTATATACTGCACAGCAGTTCTTGTTCTTGTTCTTGGTTGTCCTCAGCTAGAAAAGCATCGACAACAAATGGTATTCTTGGGAGGATTAAGGAAGGATTCAGGTACAAATGCGTGATAGGCCTATGTGCATCTTGGTGAGCTGGTCTAGCCTCTCACACTACTTGACTACTTGTTACCTGATCATATCTTGAGCTTGATTACTTGTTGAGTTGGCTTAGCCTCTCCTATACTTGTTACTTGATGATACTTGATATATGTTTAGTTGAGTATCTACTTGTATTGCATGATAACATGACATATAGTTGCATGTTAATAGCTTACTGAGATTTATCTCACCCTTTATTTGTTAATTGTTTACCCCCCCCAGGAAAGCAGGGGATAGTACGCAGTGAGGCTCGATTTAGCTGGGAACTTACTCAGCAGGATATTCTGTTCGAAGTTAGTGTCCTTTTATATTTTGGTAAGGACGATCTTGTATGAGTTATAAACTCTGGGCTTGTATTGGGGTAGTATTTGTTGTCCCTAGACAGTTCTTGTTGCCAGCTTATTTGCTAGGCATGTCTTCCGCTGTATGAAACCATTTGGTTTTAATTTCTTGGTCTAGAACTCGTGTGAGCTATCTTAGCTCCCTACTCTTGAGTATATATATCATGTCAGTTTTGTTTTTAACAGGTAGTGTCCTGTTTCCCGTAGTTTTCTTGTTTCTTGTTAGTTACGCGCACCAGGTTCGAGGTTCTATTAGGAATCCCGGGACTTGGGGCGTGTCAGTGTGGTATCAGAGCTATGGTTTAGCTCTAAGCCTGGATAGGGTCTATGGCCTACGTTGGGTTAAGCCTTGGATAGGTCTATGGCCTAACGTTGGGTTAGTCTTGGGTGTGTTTTTCGACGCCGAGTGCTTTTGTTACTTGTTGTTATACCAGGCATAGGACTGGTGTTGATAGTGTTGATCCAATTGGATT
>JAOWBW010000705.1:651605-698392 GCA_026119855.1 Campanula takesimana
GCAGTATAAATACATGTTTACGTCTAATAATGGTGTTAGAAGAGTTCTAAATGGACCATTACTATTCTACAAAAGCTTGAGTATCTAGTGGCATGAGATGCAACTAGAAAAATGTTAAGATTAATTCTAATTAGTAAACTAGAAATCGTTTCTAGTGTCACTAATTTAATGTACTTCATTGTGTTGATAATCGTTATTACACAAGTCAAGGGACTAATATCTTATCTAAACATATGCTCGACGACGTTTCTATCTTACTCGAGAAATCGTAAAAGATGAGAGATGTCAAAATATGCAAAATACCTTATGATAATGACAAGGATAATCATCCTACATAAGCTCACTTGCAATTATGATGGAGATCATAACTAAGCTCAATGGGTATTGATACACGTTGATTGGGCCTAGTGCAAGTGGGAGATTGTTGGATATTATGCCCTAGGCCCTTGAGAAAGGCCTATGCGTTATAAATAGCTTCATTGTTATAGAGATAACAAACCTGATTATTATATCTTTTGCATGTTAATTATAATGATCATTGTCCCTAGCACTTATGAAGGGCTAGCATGAGTTTAATGGATAATCGTATGATGATTATAGGCGCATAGGATGCGATTAAACTTGTGGGTAAATGTTGGAGAACAAGTACTGGATACCCGTTATGAGATTTATGTCATGGTCAATGTCATAATTAAATCTCATAATAGTTATATCATTTATCCTTAGACCTAAGATTATCATAGTCTTCCACATGATGAACATTATATTGACGTACTCAAACGCTACCCCTAACCGGGTGGTTATAAAGGCTACGATTGGCATAATCGGATTCTTGTAGGGAAGAATGATAAGTCAAGATGGGGATTTGTCCCTCTCTCAAGAGAGATATCTGCTTGGCCACTCGATGAGTGAGATTGATAATAGTGTACGGCTGTACCCAAATGAATTGAAGCGTTCAATGTTATTTGCTCATATCAATCTACTCGAGATCGAGAAAGCATTGGACACATAAGTTGACGTGGACCATGACTTATGTCCAATATGATATCGTGTGACAAAGGATTGTGATATATTCTATAAGGTTACTTTGGGCTTTCAAAGTTATACTAATTGGGTAGTCATAATGGCTTGCTAGAGTCCGCTTATGACTTACGGGTCTGACTCGTCCGGACTCGTTGCCAACTTAGTATAATCCTATTGGGTCACACACAATAGAACGGATTGAATAAGGCACAGAAAACGGGAAAAATTGATCCTGCTGAAAGGATCCGTACGGATGGTTTGGGAGCCACCCAACCATCCGTATGGATGGTTTGTCCAGACGGAAAACAGTTTTGTTCAGATCTCTTGTTTGACAAGGAATTCTGATCCCAAAAGGATTAGGTTTATACCCTATTATATATGTGTGCAGTCGGGTTTGAAAAACCTAATGGTTGATTTTAGAAATCATAACATGTTGTTTGAGAAACAATTATACACATATAGAGGGATTATTAGTTTGAGATTTATAATCATAAAAACTCAATAATCAATGGAGCAAAATAATTCCTATGAAGAAATCGTTTCTTCATCAAGCCTTGGGTCTAGCAATCCAGATCAAGAAGGTGTTCTTGATATCCGTTCGACGTGTGGATACCGATGGAGGGTGTTTCCTTTAGCACCTCAAAGTCCGTGTTTATGGATTCGATCTTCAAGGGTATGTTTCTTTCATTTTGTATTTAATTTAATCACATGCACGGATCCGGGCTCTTGGGTGTTTGATTTATATGTTTAATTCCATTGCGCATGATGCATCAAAACCCAACAGGATTGATAAGTGTGTAATGAGTTTTGATTATTGAAACAAGGGTTAATAACAACTTCAATATTTATATTGCTTAGTGGATTTGATTAGTATTACAATTTTCAAGAGGGTATGACCGTGTTACTATTTTCTAATGGATATGTTGAGTTTTACCATTATAGTTGATCTAATCATTCATTGTTCATGGTGATGCCTCGAGAGTGATTGAGATGTTTATCCATTCAGAATTGTATGGCAGTTATGTATGCTTCGAGAAGATTGATTCCTTATGAACAAAGTTATCCTCACCATAACTTAAGGTTGATTTCGATTATACATTCATTGAATTAGTAAATGGCTTTTGTAGAGCCATATTTGAAGTGTCTACCGACCATGAGAGTTGAAGTAATCGTTTTCTTCAGGAGAGCTACACTTGAGACAATGCAAGTAGAGTATTATGCTATATCATTCAGGAAAGACAAATATATTAGAGGATTCCTTGACTTATAGTTCATATTTGATAACACTAAATGGGGGAAGGTTAGAGGAATTGACATCTTGGAGTCCTTATGAGTCGAGATATGTAATGATTTTGCGATTGTGAAAGCTTTAAGTTTCTACTCTATTGAATGATTTCAACTATAGAAATTACTAGTGGAATGAACGATGATAGACAACACGATTTTGTTCGTTGCTAGTGATGGAACTTTAACTTTTGTAGCAGAGTATGTAGTCGACACTTAGTGGAACCAACATGCATAACGGAATTCAACTACAGGTACTTAAAGAGATATACAAGACCAATTTAATTATGAATCCGAGTAAATGTAGAGTATTGAGATAAATTTGAAGAGTTGCATTTGATTTGTTGACACGAGAAATTCTAAGCATTCAACTAAGTCCTTGAGCTGCGAATAATCTGGAAGTAAAATATCAGTGATCAGTTGGTTGTGACAAGCCTTTGAGATTTCTGAGTGAATATGAATCTATTGCGAAAGGTTTCATTGAAGGAGTTACACTGAATAGTTGAGAACAATGATGTTGATTGATAGCGGATTGGTTACCAAGTTTCCTCACCTTATCTATTTTGAGGGTATAAATGTTAATTCCAGTTGTTACTTATTTGTTCAGAAGATAGTTCGATTTCATGGGATGCCTACAAGCATGGTATTAGATATGGGTTCCTTATTTACATCTTGATTTTAGTAAGCAATTCAGAAGGCTTTGAATTCAGAATTAGGATTTAGTACGGTTTTCATCCTCATACAGATGGCCAGTCAGAAAGGACCATTCAGATTCTTGAGGACATGTTGAGAACTTGTTCAGTTGATTCTTAGAATTCGTGGGATATACCTTTACTTCTCGTGGAGTTTGCTTAATATATCAGTTCTTTTGAGATTTGGGAAGAGTTGGAGATTGGGCTTATCATCTTGTGTTACTTCCTTCTCTTGACAAGATTTATAATGTGTTCCATGTGTCGATGCTACGCAAATATGTTTATAATTCTTCTCAAGTATGTCTAAAGTTTTAGAGGATATTGAATCGAGTAGGTCTTAAGAGAAGTATCCAGTTCAGGTGATTGATTCTAGAATTCGAGAATGAGAAATGAGTTTGCTTGAGTTGTATAGAGAATCATAATGTGAAAGAATCTACTTGGAAGTTTCGAAATTGGAATGGAAAGGAAATATCCTTGGTTGTTTGAGGGTCGAGGTAAGTAAACCCTAAAATTCGGGATGAATTTTTTTAAGGGGGAGTGATTGTAACGACCCCAAAAACCCGTCCCTATTTATTTTATATTTTTTGGGATTTTAATTTGAACTTATGTGTGCATTTTATGTGTTGCATCATATTTTATGACTTGCACATATTGTATGATTATTTATGTTATTTACTTAGTTAGTAGTAATAATGGTTAAAGGAGTTAAATGATTAAGTTAAAACTTTAGGTTCCTTTGTAAAATTATAACTTTAGGGGCTTAAGTGTTAAAAACGAAACTCGAGTGACCAAAATAAGAAAATGGGTAAAGATTTTTATTAAAACAGGTTTATCCCTTCTCCATCTCTCTCTGTGTTTACTACAGCATACTTCATTTCTCTCGTTCCTTCCCTAGGGTTAAGAAGAAAAAGGTAAGTTCAACCTATTTCGATTTATATCTTTTTATTTACTACTCCGTTTTAAAATCTAATTATATAAAAATGATCAGGGCGTTGAGTAGTCATTTCTACCCGATCAAAACATATTTCTGCGATACTTTTTCGGAAATAGGTAAGTTACTAATTTCCCTTTAAATATTAAAATGGTCATATATGTTATACTTGATACTTGTACTTGTTAATTTTGTGATTTGGATAATTTTGTGATACTTGTAATTTTGGACAAAGGGAGTATTCACCTTTTGTGTAGGAATGATGAGTTAAATTAAAAGTAATATTTTGGGATGGTTGTTGCATTCTTGGTAATAGTATAAGTGCTAGTAAGTTATACTCCTACGCTTGGGACGGATGAATTTGGCTTGCAGGAGAAATTTGGGAATTTTGAGTCTGGTTCATGGGCGACCGACCGCCCAGAATGGGTTTGGGCGACCGCCCACAACTACTGAAAGGTTTGGTCTGGGACAGAGTGTTTTGGGCGACCGCCCAGTCTGGTTTTTGGGCGACCGCCCATAATTGCTGAAAAAGTGAGTTGTTCCAATTTAAGTGATTTAGAGTTCAGTCTTGGTCTAGGTCTTAGGTGATATCTTAGAGTACCTAGAGGGTTGTTGTGGAACACCCTAGTGTTTGAAATTGGTTCCTTTGTGAACATATGTGTTGTGGAATTTGACTAAATGGTAATTGGATATAGTTGAACATCCTTTGATGTGGTTTGGATTGGTTCATCTTTGTGATGTGTTTGGCTTGGTTCCTTACTTTGAAATCATTGCCCGGTTGTTGTTTAAGCAAGTATTTATTACAGGGATTTGTTTGAAAGTCCAGCTGGTTTTGTGTTATCAAGTGGAGGTGGAAAGGATTATAGTGGCATACAGTCAAGTTCACTATAAGGCTTTTCCACTGGACCTTTTTTTAATCGAGTGGAGGTGGAAGGATTATAGTGGCACACAGCCAAGTTCACTATAAGGCTTTTCCACTGGACCTATTTTCCCCAGTTCAGATTGGCCTTGGATGGGATGAGTTAGCTCCCTCGAGTGAGCATTTGGGTTATGACTTTGTGTCATATTTCCCCGTTGTTACTTTGGTTCTTATGTTTGGTTTTTGGGATCCCGGCTTCAGCTCTTTGATGCTACTCAGTTGATACCTCTCAGATAGTTATATGTTTGATTCGAGAACCTTGGCTAATGTTCTTTCGGTAAACCTTGACTAAGTATCCTTGTGAGTGTTACATCGTTGTATATGTGGTATAATGAGTTGGATTTGCCGCTCATGCTATGTGCTATGTGATGCTTATGATATTGTTTGTTATACTTATCATTATAGCATGAAACGTAGTTGCATTTTAGTAGCTTACTGAGATTCATTCTCACCCTTTATTTGTTTACTGTTTTAGATAAAGGCGAGTCCAGGGGATAGGACACTTTGGCACGGGAGGACGTTAAAGTGGTAAGAGTTGGGATTGTTTTGTAAAGGCTACATTACATAGATGTGTTACCTTTTGGGTAGAGTTTTCGTGACTTCATCATTTTATAACACCATTATTTTGGATAATGTTGGTGTATGTATATTTGTATAAATGTTTGTAAGCCTTCGGGCTAAGTACTTTCGTTTGTGAAAGAGTTGTTTGAAAATCAAATGAAGTCTTTGAACTTCGAGTGTGGATTTTGTTAAACTTTATGAAAGTATATTTCGAAAATTTTTCTAAAAGTGTTTTATAACGTCTTCCAATCGTGTCCCGAGCGTGGGCCAAGTAGGACAACGGGTCTGGAGCGCGACAAATTTGGTGTTGGGATGAATGAGATACAAGGGCTTGAAGTTGGTGTGTTGAAATGGGGATATTGTGTGCTTATCCGACATTGGAAAGAAATGTGAAAGGAAGCTAGTCTAAAGGCTTGGGCACTTTAGTAGTATTCAAGCGTGTATGGCATAGAGGCTCTCTCTCGCGCGCAGGTGCAAATCATGGACCCAAATTGGCTTGGGACCATCGAACTCATGTGTGCACGCGACCTACGGACACGAATGTAGCACCAATTTGGCTTGTCCGTGCTAGCTCACCTTTTGCATTAATTTTTGTTTTTCAATCAAAAGTTTTTGTCAAAAATCAGATTCATCCCATCATATGAACTGGAATGCCAAGTGAAGGGTTTGCCTTATCTTATCAGAATTAATTAAAGGATTAATCTTATCATTTTGTTAATTAATTTTGGCTTATGTACAAGCTCTTGAACTTGTATAAATAGAGCTGCAAACCAGTTGAAGAAGCGAGCAATTCAGGAGAGAAACATAACACAGAAAGAAACACATTTTTCCATCAATATCCACAGCATCTTCTTTGTTGCATTTTTGTTCATTCCTCCTTTGGCCTCCTGCATTGGCATCAGTGGTGATATTGTCAAGGCACAACCTCAATTCGTCGGAGTCTCTTAGTGCAGGGAAGCGTCCGGTTCGTGCGAGTTATCCTGGGAGACTAGCGTCCGACGACAACCTCAAGCACTCACGGTGAGGGGGCGAATAAGTCTTAAGGACAGTGTGTTCAACACACGGCTCGGCACAAAACATTCAGTCTAGTTTCTGTTTATTCATTCTCAAATTTATTTATTTATCATTTATTCTGTAATTCGAGTTCTTTTTTGTAGAATTTTTCTAACAGGAATCCTATTTCTTGTGTACAAAGTAGTTCTATTCTCATTAGGAAACAACTTTTCTAATTCTTGAATAATTCCTTGTACCAATAGGAGACCTAATTAAACCTTAATCCTTGTATCAAAAGGATTTCTTTTTTCTTAGAGATAAAACAATTATATTCTCATAAGGACACCATAATCCTTACTTTTGAATAAATCTTTAATCTCTTTCCAAAAGGAATTCACAATTCTCAGTTCCAGGAATTACCGAACTTATTACGGATCTATCCTTAACCAATACGCATATTGATTCAAAGGCAAATTCCCAACAATCTTATTAAAATAATAAGATATAATAACGATTGATTGAAAAAAAAACACGCGATAACAAATGTTATAGTTCTTATAAACGATGATGATTTATTAACAATAACTATCTCTGTCCCGGAAAGTTAGTCATCTTTTTTCGTTGTTATTACGAATTAAATTTGAGCAATAATTTAGCGTACTTTTAATTATCTAAATAAAAATTTGCAACTTGTTATTAATACACTATTATAAATACTATTAATATTAAATTTTAAATTCATATTAATTAAGATAACTAAAAGTAGCTTAAATTATTGCTGAAAAGAGGGACTAAATTTTCGGGATAGAGGGAGTAGCATTTTATTGAAAATAAAAATTTAATAACAAAACTTACAAAAACTAGGTATTAATGGATTTCAAACTGCTGCACCCATGAGTTAGCTCCACCCAATGGTGGAGATTTAAGCCACCTCATTTTAGCTATACCCACCGGTTGAGATGTGGCCGAGCTCGGTGGGACCCACAAAAAATTGAAATCATCCTAGCCGCACAGATGAAAAATTTGTGTATGTGGCCCTGATCGGAGCCGTTAGATGGAGAGGTGGAGCTAACTCGGTGGCGCAGTTTTGAGTCCGGTATTAATCTAGTTACTCCTACTAAATAAAACACACGGGAAGGAGTACGTAGAGAGAGAGAGAGAGAGAGAGAGAGAGGGAAGAACATGGAGAGTTCAGCTAAGCAATAGGTTATACGTCCTGATTGAGTGCAAAAACAATGCCCAACTTCACAATTCCTCCAAACCCAATGCCTAATTATTCTTGATTAATCGAGATCCTGGTCGACTTTCAAGTCAAAACCCCTTCAATTCTCAGTAATATAGAGCACAGTTCTGTGTGTCTATCTCTAAAGAAATGGAGGCAGGTTCTGGATTGGTGGCGGGATCTCATAATAGGAATGAGTTGGTCAAAATTCGACATGATTCCGATAATGGGGTATGTGTTTTCCATATACCATTTGGAGTTTTGAGTGTTTGAATTGGTTTAGTTGATTTTAATTCTGATGGCCTGTTACAGATCTGAGTTGGATTGTTGAATTTTCAACTGGGTTTGGAGCTGAATTTTGATAGTTTTGATTGAATCTTGAGATGGGTGTTGATTAGTTTTAATCTTGAAATGTTGGGTTTAAGATCTGAGTGTCAGTTGTTAGTGTCAGTGTTAGCTCAATATTATGTTGCTTTCAAGCTCAATGAAACACATGATGATTAGTTATGAATTTTTACTTGATAATCTGGTGTCATTCTTTTCAGTTTTGATACATTCTTAAAAATTATTGGGCTGGAATTTTTTTATTTGGATATGAGTGCCTGTGATCTAGATTTGATGCAACTTTTATTCTTCACATTTTAGTGAATTGGCTATAAATAACTCTTGTGAATTTGGGGATTCGATATTTGTTGTTTAGATTGATTTTTTGTCGTTCTGTATTTTGTTTACATCTTTTTTGGGGATTTGATTGACTATTTAATGCATTTCGTTTGAGGTGGCCTTCAAAGTGATAAAGTTGGAATTTTGATGGTTGAATCTGATGAAGTTGGCATTGGCGCTGATTCATTTGATTGGTCTTTTAGTTTAGAGATTATTTTTATGATTGTGGTAGTTTAGTTCATTTCAGAATTTTCGGCTTGGATCTTAGCTTCGGTTCTATGTATTCTAGATAAGCTGTATGGATTATTAAAGACATAGATGAGTAATCGAAGAATGCAGTTCTGTCTTACATCTCATTAGGTCGTAATATTTGCTATAATATACTCCCTCTGTCCCTAAATGAGTGTCCAAATTTCATTTTAAGGGACACTGAAAATCTCAACTTTTTGAACAATTTGGTAACAACGATTCATATATAATCTTGTAATCTTCTTTCCAAACCTTTAGTTTTGCACGTATAAAGAAACCGGTGAATTTTTTTTCGAAAAAAAACGTTTAGGGAGAAAGTTATGTTAAAAAAAGACACTCATTTAGGGACAAAGATTTTTTGAAAATGGACACTCATTTAGGGACAGAGGGAGTAATTATTTATGTCTTTGTTGTTTGATGATGCAGCCCAAGCCCCTAAAGGATTTGAATGGTCAGATATGTCAGATTTGTGGAGATACAGTTGGCCTTACAGCCACTGGCGATGTGTTTGTTGCTTGCAATGAGTGTGCTTTCCCAGTTTGTAGGCCTTGCTATGAGTATGAAAGGAGGGATGGAAATCAAGCATGTCCTCAGTGCAAGACTAGATATAAGAGACACAAAGGTTTGCTTGTCAATACTCTTTTTTTTTTTTTTTTTTTTAATTTATGTATTGAACATGCATCTTTCAGGAAGTCCTCGAGTTGATGGTGATGATGAGGAGGACGAAATTGATGACTTGGACAACGAGTTCAATTATGCACAAGGAAACAGCAAAGCTAGACGGCAGTGGCAGGGTGATGATTCTGACCTGGGTTCATCTTCTAGACATGAATCTCAACAACCAATACCGCTTCTCACCCATGGGCGCCAAGTGAGTTCTTTTCTTCTTTCTTTTTATTCTCTCTCTGACCCGCCCCTATGACAGCATGGTGACAACTATTTTATATTTGACACAATTTTTTTTAATTTTTTTTTCATGCCACATACTCCCTCCATCCCACCTCACATGACACCCAAGAGGTGGGTACAAGAACTAAGAAAAAAGAATAAAATAAGGAAAATGTGTGGTAGAAAATGAAGAGAGAGAATGAGTGGGGTAAATAGTAGTGTTGGTTGAATAAATTGAGTGGTGAAAAATGAAGAGAGAGAATGAGTGGTAGGGTAGAGTGAATATAAAATTATAAAAACTAGGCTATTTTGGGAAGTGTCAAGTGAGGTAGGACGGACCAAAATGAAAATAAGTGTCAAGTGAGCTGGGACGGAGGAGTATATTTATACACACGGATACAGATACAGATATGTGTGTGTGTATATTTTGAGGGGTTGTTTTGATTTTTCTACTCATTTGTTTTTAATCGCTGGTCAAAAATTACAGATATCTGGTGAAATTCGTAGTGCTACACCAGACAATGTGTCTATGCGAAGTACGTCTGGTCCATTGGGTCCTGGTGATAAGCATGCTCTTCAATACACCGATCCCAGGCAGCCAGGTTTCTTTTTAACTTCTATTGACCAAAACATCTCAAATTATCTCTTCAATTTCAGCTGCCACTTGTTTTACCTGATATAATATGCTATGGATATTTAACCCAATAGCCTGAAACAGAAACTTCACTGAAAAAATAAACTGTGATAATCATTATTTGGATTCATGTGCTTGTCATTTGATATTGTATTGCAGTTCCTGTAAGGATAGTGGACCCTTCAAAGGACTTAAATTCTTATGGTCTCGAAATGTTGATTGGAAAGAAAGGGTAGAAGGTTGGAAACTAAAACAGGATAAAAATATGATGCAAATGACAAGCAGGAATAATGATGGGAGAGGTGACATTGAAGGCACAGGGTCTAATGGAGAAGAACTACAAATGTGAGCAACTTGTATTTAGTAGTACTCCATATTATAAATTTTAGATGTAAAAGGGCCACGTAAGATCGCATAGTTTGATCCAAGAGATGACAATGAATAATACTGTTTCAATGAACTTGCATTTTACTGGAATGAATCTTTGATAGAGAATTGATAGGGAGAACAAAACTAAAGAGGCAATTTTATTAAAATAGTAACCGTTCCAGTAATTCTAGAGACTGGAAACTCTCCTAACCTTTCCAGCAATTATAGAGGCTGGAACTCTCCCAAGTCAAGAGACTCAATTACAATTTTCTGGATGATTTTCTCATCTACACTGCCTCCTATTTATAGTCTTAAAAGAAAACTAAACAAAGTAACTGAAGCACTCTTCAAGCCCCTAATTCAGCATCACAATTTCAAACCTTACTACAGTTTCTTGACCTTAGCCATAATTCCAGCACATAATTAGTAACCTGCTCCCTTTCCATTCTTGCATCGGGAGGTCTATCAATCTTTTAGTTGAAATATAAACTGTTCAGCAGCATTTTATTTTAAGCATTACATATTCTGTTTATTTCATTCCTCTTCGTAGAAGCCTTGATGGGCATCATCTTTATTCCTTTTTATTAGAACTGGAAGTGGGCCAGAAATGGATAATCATATACTCCCCATCCTAAAATAAATGTCCCATTTCCTTTTTGGGATATCCTAATTTCATCTATAGCATTATTACCATGTAATTCCAATTATGCCCCCCCCCCCCCCATATCCTTGAAACACTATCAAGTTTCCATGCTTGCTCTCTACTTGATGCCATTTATTGCACATCAACCTCTTTTTCGTTTTCAAAGCAACACGCTCTCTAGTCCCTTTCTTGTACACACATTCCCCTCTAAATTATTAACTAAAGGGGCAATTTTGAAAAACAAGATTATCTTAATCAGCAGCTCCAAATAAATTAGGACATTTGTTTTGGGATGCATGGTATATTTTACTAGTTCTCATGTTAAACTCTTTTTTAAAAGTTGAATTTATCTGGTTGCTAAAACATTACTTTTGTCACAGGGCTGATGATGCGCGCGCACCAATGAGCCGCGTGGTGCCTATTTCATCTTCTCACCTTACCCCTTACCGAGTTATTATCATTCTTCGGTTGATTATCTTGGGTTTTTTCATGCAATACCGGTGTACTCATCCCGTTAACGATGCTTATCCCTTGTGGCTGGTATCTGTTATCTGTGAGATTTGGTTTGCCTTATCCTGGCTTCTCGATCAGTTTCCAAAGTGGTCTCCCATCAATCGAGAGACGTACCTGGATAGGCTTGCATTGAGGTGAGCTTTTAATTTAAGTATCTGGTACTTAGGGCTCATCTTTGTGTTTAGGAGCTTATTCTTTAGTTATTAGAACTTGTCATTCTAAATAACTGACTTTTGTCAGGAAGTGGATAAACCCTAATTGCCTTATCTATATATTTTTAACAAAAAATTCAACATCTGTATATTAACTAGATTTCAAAACTATACTCTTTCCAAAGAGAAGACTTGGGAGGTGTTTGATAGTATTAAGCACTTGATGCTTGATGCTTGATGCTTGATGCTTGATGCTTGATGCTTAATACATTGCAAGGTAATTTGGAAGTCGGGTGCCTTTGGTAACGTTGAGCGCTAGACGTCGAAAGTTGAGTGAGGCTCTTAATGATTGAGAATCAAAATTATTGCTTTACCAATAAGAGCCTCACTCAACTTTCGACATCTTGCGCTCAATGTTATCAGAGGCACCTCTACTTCCAAATTACCTTGCAATGTATTAAGCATCAAGCATTAAATGCTTAATACTATCAAAAACTCCCTTAATTTCTTTCCCCTCTTTCTTATTACTCTCTCCGTCCCAAAATGAGCGTCCAATCTTTAAGAATTTTGTCCCAAAAGAGTGTGTGCTTAAGAAAGTTTCTACGATCACCTACAGTAAATAAATTTTCCAATATATACTTGCAATGTTATATGGCTATAAAGAAGATAGTAAAATGATCTTCCATTGGGTCAAAACTTTCTGAATTTGAAAATAAAATAAATTAGTAAAATTGCTTAAAAGTCAACCTTTTCACAACGTCCCTCAAAAAAAAAAAAAAAATTGACAATAATTTTGGGATTGAGGGAGTAGTGTATTCCTTTGAATGAGCGTGGCTATGAAGTTTTCTTCTGAAAAATTGTACTCCCTCCGTCCCGGCCGACTTAGGACAATTGGTCCCGACACGGAGATTAAGGAGAACTATTATTTTAAGAGGAAAGAGAATGAGTGGAGGATGTGTTGTGAGTATGAAAAGTAAATAGGAGAGAGAATGAGTGGGTGGAATAGTAAATGGATTGTTGTTGTGAGTATGACAAATGGGTCCCATTGAATATTAAAGTAATATAAACTTGCCATTTAGGGATGTCCTAAGTGGAGTGGGACACCCAAAATGGCAATTTGTCCTAAGTTGGGTGGGACGGAGGGAGTATATCTTATCACAATTTTTTTGTGTTTTCAATTCACAGATATGATAGGGAAGGAGAGCCCTCACAGTTAGCACCGGTGGATGTGTTTGTCAGTACAGTGGATCCTTTGAAAGAACCTCCTCTCATTACTGCCAACACTGTTCTCTCTATTCTGGCTGTGGATTACCCGGTCGACAAAGTCTCCTGTTACGTTTCAGATGATGGTTCTGCAATGCTTACTTTTGAGTCCCTCAATGAGACTGCAGAGTTTGCAAGGAAATGGGTTCCTTTCTGTAAGAAGCACAGCATCGAGCCCAGGGCACCTGAGTTCTATTTTGCTCAGAAAATTGATTATTTGAAGGATAAGATACAACCATCATTTGTCAAAGAGCGCAGAACAATGAAGGTAATAATTTAGGATGATTTTTTGTGCTCGCAGCATATCATAATGCAGTTTTTCCAGGATAACTTTATAAAATGTTATATGGCCATGTCCTGTGATTCTGAAGTGTTGTTTTTGAAGCGCTTTCAATTTGTCCACCAAAATTGTTCATTGCTATTGACCTTTGGGGCAAATTTTATTTGTCTTGTCTTTTTTGAGGAAGTTTTTTTCTTAATCTTATTATTATTGCTATTCTTTTTTTTAAGGAGGTTGAGCTTCTGAATGAGAAATTATATTTGTGAGATGTTGATGAGGATTATTATTTCTAATTGTAGTAATACATAAAAAAAATTCTTTTACAGAGAGAGTACGAGGAATTCAAGGTAAGAATCAACGCACTTGTAGCCAAGGCACAGAAGATGCCAGAAGAAGGTTGGACAATGCAAGATGGTACTTCATGGCCTGGAAACAATCCCCGAGATCATCCTGGAATGATCCAGGTAATCGGTTACAGATGTTTCTTAAGATCATTGTTCTATCTGATTATATATTTGAACGGACATTTATGTTTTTATGTTTTTGGGGTTGGATAGGTGTTCTTAGGGCACAGTGGTGGACTGGATACAGATGGTAATGAGCTACCTCGGTTGGTTTATGTTTCTCGTGAGAAGCGTCCTGGTTTCCAACATCACAAGAAAGCTGGGGCTATGAATGCTTTGGTCAGTGACCTTTTAACCTCTATCTCAGTTAGTAAACTATATATAAACACTTACTCGCTCCGTCCCGCAAAGATAGTCCCATTTAACTATTCAAGCTTTGATCAATATATTTTCACTGACATAATTATCCTCAATGGATGGCAACTATTACCAAAAGTTCATTAAGAAACCATGAAAAATATAGTGTCCTTAGCTTGTTAGTTTTGGAAGTACATACACTTTAATTACTTAATTATAGAAATGAGACTAATCTTTTGGACAAACAAATATAGAAAATAGAAACATCATTCCTGGACAGAGGGAGTATGTAACAACAAGATTGTCTACTTGAGTACTTAAGTGATATTTTGTGGCTTTACAGATTAGAGTTTCAGCTGTCCTGACAAATGGTGCATATCTGTTGAACGTCGATTGTGATCACTACTTCAATAACAGCAAAGCTCTTAAAGAAGCCATGTGTTTCATGATGGATCCTGCGTATGGAAGAAAACCTGCTATGTACAGTTCCCTCAGCGGTTTGATGGGATTGACTTGCACGATCGATATGCTAACCGCAATATTGTCTTCTTTGATGTAGGTTTCACTTCATTACCGTCATTTTAAACCGTATTTTCCTAAGTTCTCCATGTCTTTCCCTGGGAAAAATTCTAATTTTGATTTCATGATGACCCCATTTCTTTAGATCAACTTGAAGGGGTTGGATGGTATTCAAGGTCCGGTCTATGTGGGTACGGGTTGTTGCTTCAACAGGCAGGCTCTTTATGGATATGATCCAGTCTTGACAGAGGCAGACCTCGAGCCAAACATTATTATCAAAAGCTGTTGCGGCTCAAGGAAGAAAGGAAGAAATGCCAACAAAAAATATTTGATAAGAAGAGAGAAATGAAAAGAACTGAATCCACCGTTCCCATTTTCAATATGGAAGACATTGAAGAGGGTGTTGAAGGTCGGTGACTTGATCTGACATATAAACCATATTAAGCATACTTGAACCTTTAGATAGAAGAGACTAGGAGAGGCGTTAAATATGTTTTAATGAAATATCTATTTTTCTTATTAATTGCATCTTTGTTCTGCAGGATACGATGAGGAGAGATCCCTTCTTATGTCTCAGAAGAGTTTAGAAAGCGGTTCGGTCAATCTCCAGTTTTTGTTGCTGCTACTTTTATGGAGATGGGAGGCATTCCCCTACAACCACCCTGCTACTCTTTTGAAAGAGGCAATCCATGTTATCAGCTGTGGTTATGAGGACAAGACTGACTGGGGCAAAGAGGTATTTGCATTAGCACTTACGGCATTATAATATACACTCGCATCTAAACATTCTATGTACTTGAAACAAGATTCTTGAAAAAACTCCTTGATTTTGTATAATTCAACAAGTTTCATGAGTAGGTCTTATGAAAAACGTGTTTTACTGTAAGGATTCGTAAAACATGTTTTTGCAAAAGACGCTGCCGCTTGTTCTAAAAACAGGCGGTGGCATTTTTGTAAATAACTAGCAAGCATCATAAATGCCAATGTTAATATTACAAAGTGTCAGTCAGTCGAACTGGTGTTTATAAACATTGTCACTGGCACTTTTCATAAGTGCCAATGGTAGTGTTAAAAAGTGTTGACACTTATAAACATTGCCACTGTGTCAGTGGTAGTGTTAATAAGTGCCTGTGTAATGGCTGACACTTTTTAACACCACCAGTGGCACTTACGATAAACGGAAGTTATTTACAAAAATGCCACAACTTATTTTGAAACAACTTCCCGTTTAT
Source organism: Campanula takesimana (assembly GCA_026119855.1). Taxonomy (NCBI): domain Eukaryota; kingdom Viridiplantae; phylum Streptophyta; class Magnoliopsida; order Asterales; family Campanulaceae; genus Campanula; species Campanula takesimana. The sequence continues at coordinate 667,337 of JAOWBW010000705.1, forward strand.
TACAAAAAGTGCAGCGCGCCATTTTAAAAAAGACTTTTACGCGAACTTAAGGAATAACACGTTTTTGCCCCTCACTATCACTTTTGTAATTAACTTCTTACATTTTTGACTATCAGATTGGATGGATCTATGGGTCAGTCACAGAAGATATTTTGACTGGATTCAAAATGCACGCTCGAGGATGGATATCAGTGTATTGTATGCCACCTCGTCCAGCTTTCAAGGGTTCTGCTCCCATCAATCTTTCTGATAGGCTAAACCAGGTTCTTCGATGGGCATTGGGCTCCATTGAAATTTTACTGAGCAGGCATTGCCCTATATGGTATGGTTACAATGGTAAATTGAAGCTGTTGGAGAGACTTGCATATATCAATACCATCGTCTACCCTCTCACCTCTCTCCCCCTTCTTGCTTATTGTATACTTCCCGCTATCTGCCTTCTCACTAATAAATTCATTATTCCCGAGGTAAATAACTGATCACGCGTATAAATTTCTCGCATTCGTATTCATTCATTCATTAATTTTACATTTTATTTTATTTTTCGTTCTTGCAGATTAGCAACTTTGCTAGTATGTGGTTCATTCTTCTTTTCATGTCCATTTTCGCTACTGGTATTTTGGAGCTTAGGTGGAGTGGTGTTAGCATCGAAGATTGGTGGAGAAACGAACAATTTTGGGTTATTGGTGGTACGTCAGCACATCTTTTTGCAGTGTTCCAAGGTCTCCTAAAAGTTCTAGCTGGTATCGACACCAACTTCACCGTCACTTCAAAGGCAAATGATGAAGATGGTGATTTTGCAGAGCTCTATCTTTTCAAATGGACGGCTCTCCTCATTCCTCCCACCACTGTCCTTATTGTGAACTTGGTAGGTATAGTCGCAGGTATATCATATGCAATCAACAGCGGGTATCAATCGTGGGGCCCACTATTCGGGAAGTTGTTTTTTTCGCCTTTTGGGTCATTGTCCATCTCTATCCATTCCTTAAGGGTTTGTTGGGTCGCCAAAACCGTACTCCCACTATTGTCATTGTTTGGTCCATTCTCCTTGCTTCCATTTTCTCACTACTTTGGGTTCGGATTGACCCTTTTACCCATGACATCAACAATGCTAATGCTAGAGGTCAATGTGGGATCGATTGCTAGACAGACGAACGTTTTTGAAGACTAGTTTGTCCTGCCTTGTTGTATATAGACAAGAATCAAGGAGATGAACAAGCGCCATAGTTATGTTGTAATGCTATCTTTTACTGTACTTTTTTCGTGTTCTTTCTATTCATTTGTATCAGTATTACCTCTTCTTTGAGTCCCTTGTTGAAAACACATTTTGAGATTATTTGTGAAAATGCACGCCTTTTATGGCTGTTAATGTTGAAGAAACGAAAAGAAATTTAATCTGTTAAATTTATTCTGCTGTTTCTATAGCGTAGGCGGATCCTTTTCTCATTTAAACTTAATGTACGTATTTGCAGTATGATATGAATTATATGACGTGATGTTCAAGAATTACTAAATGACTAGATATAGGGAGTCAAATACATCCAGCCGTCCCTAATTGAATATGTTTTTTTTCTTAATAGTTTGTAAATGAACATAGTCATAGTTATAAATCAAACATTATTACTCCCTAAAAATAGAAAAGGAAAACAAAAAACAAGAAGCAAAAATACCAAGCCATGAGTTGACGCAATTGGTGCCGGTATCAAGTGGAATCACAATGGGTCTTCTATATATATATATATGTAACACCATAGACTTGATTTCATTACATTATAGTATATCATATATATATTCCTTGTCCAAAGCTCCCAAAAGAGAGATTTTATACATATTTGTATCATCCCTTCCCTATCCAAAGCTCCCCAGAGAGAGATTTCGATATATACATTTATATCGAGGATAATTTCGGGTGGAGGAGTTGCAGAAAGAAAAAAAGAGGATCGATGGAGGGGGTAAAAGGGGGAGTTACTATATCATCAGACAGCAACGAATATCAAAAGAAGAAGAACGTCATTCATGTCTCCAACACCAAGAAGACCCTCTTCTTCTACGTCAACCTCGCCAAGGTTCCTTTCTCTCTCTCTTTCTCTCTCAATATATATATATTGTTTCGTTAAGTGTATTTCATTTCATATCTATATCAAGATATGAAAATCACGGAAAATATTGGAGTATAATAGAGCGTTGCAATGACATTACCATGATCGTGTGTTTGGTTATTTGATACCGCGTAATTGTAATTGCAGAGGTATTTGCAGCAACATAACGAGGTTGAAATTTCAGCTCTTGGATTGGGTAATGTTATTGTCTACTAGTAGTATCTCTTAATACCATTATAGCAACAGCAGTCAGAAAGAGATTAATTTGTGTGGTTAAGTGATGTATGTTATGTAATATGTCAACAGCTATAGCGACAGCAGTCAGTGTTTCAGAGATTCTGAAGAACAGCGGACTTGCATTACAAAAGAGTACGTACGTACGGTCCGTTGTTTCTTTCTCATTTGTCGAGATGTCTGTATCTAAATCTAATATTGATGATGTACGTTCAGAGCTGGCTACATCCACGGTTGAAATGAAGGATAAGACAGGAGAACGAAAAATCCAAAAAGCAAAGGTAAAAAAACAATCCAGAATTCAGTTGTCAGATGTCTTTCCTGTATATTCTATTCAGACTCCCCTTGTGTTTTGCTTCAGCTAGAAATAGTGCTGGAAAGACGGACAAGTTTGATCAAATAATGGCTTTTGAGGCCGCCCAAAGAGATGCTAAAGACAAGGATAAATTAGATGAAGCAGCCAAGCCTGAATAAATGCCCCCATCTTCCACGCAAAACAGTAAAAATGGAGTTGGTTCCGGGCAACTTTGTTATATGTGATTTTCATTGAGACTTAATTATTGAGTATTATTTTTGGGTTCGTTCGAATCTCAGCTCTAAGTTCCTTCACCACTGATTTGTTCCAATTCCAAACAAACTTAATATACACATCTACTTTATCGGATACTTGGTATACTTTTCATGTCATGTCCCATCTTTCACTGACAAACGAGCGTGCTAATTACGAGTGCACGGTTATAAACATCCGACCCTTGGAAGATTCATCGTTCGTCCATTTTTTCCAAAAATTATTCCAAATTTACAATGCTCTGGCCGTTTTAAGAATCATGGAGTATCTATCAGTGAGAGGTGTCAAATATGATACATTTTGGCACCAAAGTCAGTCAGAAGCAGACCATCAACACAAATAACAACAGCAAAATAACAAGTCGATTCCCTCTTATCAAAATAGGAAAATAGTCAGCTAGCTTTCTGATCCCGTTTTCCCGATTTCAGAATCAGGCTATTATCAAATATCAACCCAAGTTGAAAAATAAAATAAAAAATTAATTGGACGCTCCAAGGAAAACCAGTTTTCAACAGTTAAAGTCAGGCTCCTTGAGCTGTATCTGAAAATAACAAAATTCCAGGCTTTGAGAAAAAATGCGACACCTCCTTTATGTGCCCTGGTATCCTGTATTCATTCCTTTAAAAAAAAAAAAAAAATTAATTATAATCTTCTATGCATTATCTTCGTCCTCAACCAATATCCTCTTGCACGCTTCATAGCACATGAAAGAAATCCCAGCAGCAGGTACAAGTTTGACGCAACTAGGTCCAAGCCCTCTGTACAATCCCCCATTCCTTCTTGCTCTAGTATTGAAGCAAGTGCATGAAGCATATTCTTGTATACTTTTCCGCTCACTGCCCCTACTTGCATGTGTTTCCGTGCCACCTCAAGTGGGAAAGTTGCACTGCTCGATATTGCACCAGCAGCAGATCCAATAAGAAGAGTTTCTATGTTGCCAATTCTCTCTTTCTTGAAAATCTTGCGATACGCTTTTCTCAATGTGTCGTAAGCACAGTAATTGGTGGCAGCGTATGGAATCACCCCTATAAGGCTAGGTGTGAGCCCTCTGTATAGCTCTCCCGGGCCCCCCTCTTGGACTATTTTGACGAGTGCATCAAGTAATCCGTTATACACGTCTCTCTGCAATATTTGATTTATTATTTTGGAAATTCATTATGAGACGGATGGAGTAACATTTTATACCAAAAAAAAATCTTGAGTAGAGATTTTGAACTCATTTATGTATTACCTGGATAGTTAACCGAGTCTTTAGTAGTTCAAGTGGGTAGGTGACTAAAGTGGAGCTAACTCCGGCACAAGCGCCAGCAACCAGTGAGGCAGGGATTGGTAGTTTTGGTTGCTCCCAGGTTTTGAGGACAGATTTTTGTTGACTGTGTCGTAAACAAATAGCTACATATATGAAGAAAAAAGAGGAGTCAGTAAGAAGATCCAACACAAGAACATTATAGATAAATGTCAAAGTTTTTACTGAAAGGGCCGATAAATTGATAATTATATTCTTATTTTCTAAGGAACCCACATAGGAGATAACATCAAATAAACTGGGTAACCAGTAACCACACAAGCCAAGAAAAAGAGTAACTAAACCAGCAATTAGGTCAAGTCCTCTCACAAAAGAAAGAGCAAGTGCCACTTGTAGCAATGAATAAATGTTAATTTAGTCATGTAAATGAACTGAAAGTGATCATCATATATTAGTAATATACTACTCCCTCCGTCCCGGAAAGTTGGTCTCACTTTTTTGGTAGTTCACTTGATTGAACTTTGAGCAATCATTAGGTTAGTCTTAAATATCCTAATAAAAAATCTAAGACTTGTTATATACAATTTACAATGATAAATAACATTTAGATTTTCACTAGGATAGTTAAAACTAACCTAAATTATTACTCAAAGTTGATTCAAGATAACCAAAAAAGTGGGACTAACATTCTGGGATGGTGGGAGTACTAGTAACTATCTTACGGTGGAATTTTTTAACCTGAATATGATTTTATTTTATTTTTTGGTACAAAGGAAGAAATAACCTGAATATGAATGCAGTGTTCATATTCACAAATTTTTTACTTGATTTCTTGGAAGTAATGCACTATGACTTCAAACAAAAACTGTGGTGTTTTTCAACTTGGAGTAGGCTAAAGAGAGGGAGAGAGAGGTAAGATCAGCAGTTACATTACTTGTGGAGTGGACATATCCAACTGGGAAAAAAGCCTAAAGAGCTTGGAGGACGTAGCTCATTCAAGGTATCCAAACTCATAAAGCATCTATAAAGGTACCATTACCAGTCTAAATGTCCAAGAAGATGGAGACAATGCAAAGCAACCTTTCACCGGACCTAACCAGGTCAAGAACATGCATCTATCAAAACAGAATAAATCTTATTCTGCTCTGGCTCTGTATTCGAGCTTGACATGCCCTTGCACAAACATAAATTATAAAATTTTCCTAGATTTTTTAATTCAGGAACTAGATATTTCCCTGTCTTCGACTAGTTCCGAACTTGCCTTCTTTTTTATTTATTTTTTACTTAATTTGGAGAGAACGAAAACATTCGGAACCCTTTTTCCTATATTATAAATAATGCATTTAATGTTACAAAATAACTTAAGTGGTGCCAAGAGGGCCTATGAAAAGCTAGAACATTGCCTCTGATAAGGCTCGACGAACCAGCCACCATGGATAGAAGTGACCTGTACCAGATGAGGATATATTCTCTACCAATAACTTGCTTCCTTGCATGTATAGTTTCACAGTCACTAGGAAACTTGAAGGGTACTTAAAGATCAAGGAGTATAAAAAGGGAAGTTGACAGAAAGCCGACGTGAGCGAGAGCAGTTTTCACGTGCAGCAATGTCAACGGTTTCCACCCCAAAAGTAGTTCCAAGCGTCTTGAGATGCCCCCAAGCAAGCTATACTATTCATTGTTCCACTAGGACAGAATCAGACACAATGTAGTATACCAGACAGTGGCGGATCCAGAAATTTTTCTCATTGTGGGCCAAAAGAACTTATTTTATCTAATGACATCATGCAAATAAATCATACTCCCTCCATCCTTAAATGAATGTCCAAATTTAATTTCAAAGGACATTCTGAAAATCTCTACTTTTTATGCAATTTAGTGGTTCGTCTATGACATCATGCAAATAGATCATACTCCTTCCGTCCTTAGATGAATGTTCACATTTAATTTTAAAGGACATTCTGAAAATCTATACTTTTTATGCAATTTAGTAGCAAAGTTTATATATATTATTTTAATTCTTTTTCCAAACATTTAGTTTTACAAGTAGAAAGAGACTAATGAAAAAAAAGGTAAAAACACATTGACAAAGTTTACCAACAACGACATTCATTTAGGATAGAAAAAAAAAATCCACCAATATTCAAGTGAGTATTAGTTTTTTCATGTATTGTGTTCAATTCATAAAAGAAAACACAAAATATAACCAACTAGTCAACTACCATCAGTTTGGGACCAAAAGAAAAAAGAATTGAAAGTTACCCATATGGGGTTTTGAACTCGAGACGTTTCAAAAGAAAGACAGTGCTTTTAACACCAAGCTGGCAAATTGTTCTTGTTCAAAATCACTCAGTGACATTAATATCTGAAATATATTCTAGGTAAACTTTTTAAAAAAATTCAGTGTCGCCTGTGAGTAAAACCGCCTCTGATCCCAGGTCTCTTTGATACCCACTAGATATTTCAACATGGAAGTAATCGCATGGTGTGCAACTAATCATAAAAGGCATTGATTCTTCTATACTTGCCGAACATGTTGCTGAGCACCTCTTGGAGATAGCTCTATAGAGAATTCCAAGAAGGGTCTTGACACTTTATCAACGTGAAGAATAAGACTTAAACCCATTTGTCTGACGATCTACGATGGCAACACACAAAGGGAGTTCACATACATTACTTCTCTTGGGGCCGGGGGGGGGGGGGGGAGCTGATATGACATACTCCCTCCGTCTCATAACACCTTGCACCAATTTCCTTTTTGGCATCCCATTCGTAAGTCACCTTTCCTAAAATGTTGTATTTTTATTCTTTTTTTCTATTTAACCTACCCAACATGACATACTCCCACACTTAATTTGTGGGCCCTACCTCCTTACAAATCGTACTCTCACAGCCCCTTTCCCACCATATTTTTTTTTGAATATATACACCCCCCTCTCCTTAATTCCCGTATCGGAGAAAAATGACACAAGGTGTTATGGGCTGGAGGAAGTATGTCGTTTCCTCAAATAAACAAAACACCACGTGATAAAGTAACTAAACAAGCTTCAATGACATTCTTTCCCAGTTGCCCAACTAGTGTTGCTGTCGTTGTAACACATAACAATTTCACAACAATTTTCTTATCTTCAGTTTCACCATTTTCAATAACGCTCAATAAATAAGGGTATTCATCTAACATCATCAGAACTCAAATCATTACGCAAAGCTGCACAAAGATCAAGCTCAATAGTTCAACAAAAAGCATCAATGTATCTACTCTTGAAAGGCTAGGTAGAGATCAAACCCGTTCATATTGATAAATGCAAATTGATTTCTTCAAGTGCAGGGCATGAATTATAACAAAGAGAAGCAATATGAAAAAGAATAATATTATCCTAAAAATCCTCAATAGCAACCAAATACATGAAACAAGCAATGCATCTCACAGGAAACCAATTTCCCCATCGATTGCCAATAAGGAACAAGCATAAAGAGCAGTGACATGATAAAATGGCAATGGGGACATCAAATAGTTATATAACCACCACTATGATGCACGAGAACATATGTTAAGAGAACAAAGCAAATTGTTATCACAACTCAGCAAACAATTTTCTAATGCAAGAAAAAGAAAATCAAACATTAAAATCTATTCACTATGATATTAACTAGGAAGGTACCTCGATAGCTTTGCTGGGGGCAACTCTAATGACATTAACGAAATTGCCCCTAAACAATCCTTTCCAACCGTCTGTCTTCATAATATTACTAAACACCTCACCACTAGAATTACCACTACTCCCAACCATCAAATGTGTCCTAATCGTCTCCAATGGAGCCACAGCAGTCCTCGAAACCGCCCCAGCAATTGCGCCACTTATCAACCTCCTCAACGAAGGATTAGCAACCTTAACCCTAAACTTAACACCACCCTTGTTTTTCTTCTTTAAAACCCCGTCCTCCTCTACTGTTGCCTCAGGCACACCAACAACCTCCTTAAACACATCCGGTGACGATACATACTTCAAATATAAGTGATTGTAGGGCATCTTCACTCCGCCTCCACCGGTTCCACCACCATTGTCATCTTCTGAATTTGGGGAAGAGGCACCAAACCCCATTCCACCAACTTGACCCACACTCGCAAATAATCCACCAGGGTGCAAGTTACCATCTTGGAGGCTCCATTGAACACCCAATTGAGAATTGGAAAAAAATCCACCTCCTCTATTAAATTCCAACCCCTTCATCTCTCTCCTACCCATTAATCAAAATCTTGCAAATAAAAATAAAAAACCTCAATTGAATCAAAGTAATTGGGATTTAAAAGCAATTGGGGTTTGGTAAATATATGTAAGAGATTCCATTTTGGCCAAATGGGTATTGGAAAATTCCAGTTTTGGCCAAATGGGTAGGTAATTCAACAAGAATGATGGGACAGATTCGATTTTAAAAAAAGACAATTCCCCACGTAAGCAATATCTACGTGTGTGCGAGAGAAGGGGTGGCCAACGTTTGGGATTGCGCAGCATGCGGGGTGGGTGTTGTTCGTCCCCTGTTTTGAACCCCAGATGAGAAAGGTAAACAAGGAGACGAATCCGTAACACCAGAAATGTACAGGCGTCTTTTTAGTACGTAATCGCATTGTTGCTCGTGCGCCAGATGTAACTTTAGGTAGGCCACTTTGGTTTGATATAGACGTGTCCAAATCTAACTAACCGGAACCGGCTAACCGGAGGTTTTTTTAACCGGTCAAAACCGGTCAAACCGGCTAACCGGTTAACCGTGAACCGTCTCAACCGTCACCGTATTTTCAAGGTTCGGTTAAGGTTAGTCCATTTTGATAACGTCAACCGGCGGTTTATAACCGGGAAGCTAACCGCCGGTTCAACCATCTATACTAACCGTCAGTTTCTTACCATTTTCAAGTTAGTTTTAAGAATTACAGTCAGTTTTTTTAACAATTTCAGTCAGTTTTTTAACGATTTCAGTTATTTTTCTAACAAAATTGGTGTTTTTATTTCATTTTCAGTTAGTTTCTTAATGATTTTTAGTCAGTTTTCTAACAAAATCCTAAAAAACTGTTTTTTTTTAAATAAAAAAAATAAATAATTGAAAAAGTCTCATACCGGGTTAACCGGCAAAACCGGCTTAACCGGTTTAACCGTTAACCGGATGTGGCGGTTAGAAGGTTACTCCACGGTTAGGGATTACCGGTAAAATTAACCGGCGGTTATAACCGGCTAACCGGCGGTTAACCGGCATGGACACGTCTAGTTTGATGGCGTTCAACTGATTCATATTCCCCTGTTCCATTTCTAACAAGAGCTTTGGAACCCTAGCCCCCCCATGCCCAAATCAAAATTCCATAACAATCCACCGAGAGATTAAAATTCTATGTAAAAACCCACAGAGAGATCATAATTTTCACATTGTTTTGAAAAATTATAGAAAAAACACATATTTTATTAAGCAGTGAATTTGAACTTTTTGGTATTCTCCTAGATTGACTGAACGCATAAAACTTTTTCCCATACTTATGTATAAGAATAGTTCACCTCTTATACCTAAGGTTTCATAATTTTCACATTTTCATAAAAAAATAAAAATCATAAAATGTCTCATATTTTAGTATCTGTTCCCCTCACATTCTTAAGTATAAGACTAGAATTACTCTTATATCTAAGGTATAGGAGTTATTTTTGTTTTCATAATTTTTCACATTTTTTTGAAAATCATTTTAAAAAACTCATATTTTATTAAGGAGTCTGCTCCGATACTTATGTATAAGACTAGTTTACCTCTTATACCTAACATAGATATAAGAGTTATTTTTTTTATTCTACAATTTTTCACATTTTCTTAAAAAAAATCATAAAAGTCTCATATTTCATTAACCAATCCGCATCTATGCCTAAGGTGTAAGGCTGGAATAAATCTTATAAGTAAGGTCTAAGAGTAATCTTTTCACAATTTTTTCACTTTTGAAAAAAAATTATAAAAAGTTTCATATCTTATTATCTATCCGCTATCCACCTGAAATACCTGAAGTATAAGAATATCTTTTATTTCCATATTTTTCACATTTTTTCAAAAATATAAAATATATAAAGATATCTCAATCTCAACTCTATCAACTAGACATGCCCAAACGGTTCCGGTTCCCGGATAGCCGGAACCGTATTCGAACCGCCGGAATCCGGTTCCCGGTTCTATTCGGCGGTTCCGGTTCCATCCGGTTCCTTCACCAGTTAACCCTTTTTTTGCAGTTTAGTCCAAATCCGTTAGAAAACTAACCGATCCGAGTTAAAACTGTTGAAAAATTAACTGACTTGAATTATTTTTAGCCAAATTAGTTACAAAAATAAACAAATTATGTTAGTTTCTAAAATAAATGGTTAGTTTATTATCAAGCATACAAAAAAAAAAATCTAACGATATTTTTAGGAAAAAAAAAGTGACGGCACTCTTATAATTTTATTAATATAATTAAAATGTTACAATGAGGGGAACAACCAAGTCTTTCCTTTTTATAATTCAAGGGAAGACAAAATGAGCTTTTACCTCTAAATTACAACATTTATCTAAATTCTAATCTAATTTAAATAAAACAAAACTATAGTACAAATACAAAATAAATGTTAAATACATTTAACTTACCTTGATCAATCGCTTTCTGTTGAATCTTTGAAAAAAACTTCTTCGGATAAAACCTTAAGTTCTTGATCTCTTTTCTCCGCTTTGACCAAATCATTCTTCAAAGTTTGATTTTCCAAATTTCCACAAGTCAAATTTGTGCGATGATCATCCAAAAATATTTCCACCAATGTTAAAGGCACTCTCGACGGAAACCGTTGATGTGGGTGCCGCTAATACCTCTTTGCAATCATAGAAATAATAGGAAATTGAGTTCCTCTTCTCGACCACCAACGTAAAATATCAAGTCCCTTAGGGGGCGTTTGGTTCCGCAGAAAAAAAATGAAGGAATGGAATGGTCAATGGAATGGGAATCCTGAAGGAATTGGAAAGGAAAATAATTGGTCAAACCTTGTGTTTGGTTGACAAGGAATGGAATTGAATTTCCATTCAATTCCTAGGTAATTCATGTTTGGTTTTAAGACAAAAGTGTTGGAATGGAATAATAATAAATAATAATAATAATAATAATAATAAGAAATAATAATAATAAATAATAAAATAATAATAATAATAATAATATTAATAATAAGAAATAATAATAATAAATAATAATAATAATAATAATAAATAATATTAATAATAAGAAATAATAATAAATAATAATAATAAATAATAATAATAAGAAATAATAATAAGAAATAATAATAATTAATAATAATAATAATAATATTAATAATAAGAAATAATAATAAATAAATAATAATAATAAATATATAATAATAATAATAATAATTATTATAGTAATAATAATAATAAAAATAAAAATAATAATAATTTTATTATTAATTATTATTATTACTATTATTATTATTTATTATAATGATAAATTATATTTATTATTATCACTATTATTATCACTATTATAATAATAATAAACAATAATAATAAAAAATAATAATAGTAAAAAAAATATTATTATTATTTATTATTATCACTATTATTATTATTATTACTATTATTATTATTATTATTTATTTTTATTATTTATCATTATTATTTATTATTATTATTATTATTATTATTTATTATTAACATTATTTCATATTATTATTATTATTTATTTGTATTAATATTTATTATTATTATTATTATTATTATTAGTTATTATTATTTATTATTATTGTTATTCATATTATTATTATTTATTTATTATTTATTATTATTATTATTATTATTTATTATTATTTGTTATTATTTATTATTATTATTATTTATTATTATTATTTTTATTTATTTTTATTTTTATTTTACTATTATTATTTATTTATTTATTTATTATTATTGTTTATTATTATTATTATTATTATTATTATTATTATTATTATTATTATTATTATTATTATTATTATTATTATTATTATTATTATTATTATTATTATTATTATTATTATTCAATTCCATCAATGGAATGATTTTGGTGGAATTGAACTTTCCATCCATTTTGTGAAGGAATGGACAATTCCTTCATTTGAAGGAATTCATCATTGCAATGGAATGGAAGAATTTTACCAAACATGATAAATGAATAAGTCAACCGGAATTGACCATTCAATTCCATTCCATTCCCCCCAATTCCCCCCAACCAAACGCCACCTTATTCTCTTCATACTCAAATGTCGTCGATAAATATGTATCAAATTCGGCAAAAGAGGTTTGTGAAGAGCTCCCTCCTCGAGAACGTTTTCTATTAATGTAGAAACTAGTTATGTAATCCACATCGGGGTCAACTTGAATGACCTGTTCAACCGTAGTTTGATCACCATAAAGTGCTTGAAACTCTTTATAAACATCTAAAAATGATTTTCTTGCATTTTGAACAATATGAGAAACATTTGGAAGAAGGGGATAATTTTCAAGAAAACAATTAGAGCAGTAAAAATGAAGCAATGATTCTAAACCATCCTCTCTAACTTTAGGATCCAATAATTTTGCAATAAAAAAAATCATAGGAATTTCATAAAAAACATTTTAACCAAATTTCTTTCATACGTAAAACCAAAGCACCAATATTTTCGTCATTTTGAAATCTATATATATAATATAGGAGAGTTTTTATGAGATCCCACAATAAGCCACATAGAATTACATGTCATAATTCCATGTGGAATTTTACTTATCACCATCCAATAAGCTTGTGACACATATGTTGACATTGCATCATAATTCAAATTTCAAATTGCTAAAATATAGCAACAAAAATTACTCTTCAATTTAAGACACTTGAAATAAATAATTTAGGTATCCATCATATTTACTTAGACTAAAGATGACTGGACACAATTGCCCTTCAATATATTCTAATTTAAATAAAAAAAGTCCTAATCCTATGTATTTAATATTTTAGGTATAGTATATTTGTATTTCATTAGATCAGATTATATTATTTTTTTTACATTTAAAAAGACAAATAAATAGATGACAAATGAATGAACAACTCAAGAAAGCGAAATTATACACTTAAAAAAAAAACTTGGCGAATATCTAAATTAAAATTTACTGAATTTGCATATAAAGTATAACTTTTAGTAAATATCACAATAAAGATTATCTGAAATTACACACATAAAAAAAATGTTACATTTTCATAATACTCTTTAGAATTTAATTCAACTTTACAAATAGATAGAAGGTCGATTAATTTGTTTTATTTATGTTTGATTTTTTCGCAAAAAAAATAATCAAATCCACAAACTAACACAACGAACTTAGCGTGTATACATATTAAAAATGAGTAAACCCATAAAAATTCACCCTCCACTCTAACCGTTTTGTTCCTCAATTATTTAGGTCTATTATAAAATCTTGATCTATAACAACTCATATCGTTTTATCCCTTATATTATCTTAATAATTAACAATGTAAGCATCATTTTTAGCTCAATTTTTTGAGAGAATTTCAGATGAGGGTTTCATGAGTGATCTTAGAAATACATAATCTGGACATAGAAACCACTGACAACGAAAATAATAGTTGCTGCACATGAAGAAGGACAAAAAGGGGAAGGGGTTAGTGATATTGGGAGTTAAAGCGATATAATGGAGAAGTGCATCTAAGACATATTAAGATATCGTGGCTCGCATCATTGGTGATGAATAAGACATGTAGGTTGGGAAAATTCGCGTCTGGTGACTTGATTGCTGGTTTGTGGAAGATGAAGAAGGTGAATATTATCAAGAGTTATTAATAATTTATGTTTAAACTCTTTACTTAAGTGAAAAATTATCAACGCTTGCTAATTTCAAATTTTAGACTATTACATCATCATATTTATGATATTTATCTCATTAAATTTAATTATATTTTAATATGTATTATTATCTATATTCCTTAAGTAATTAATTTTAATATGCTTCGTCGAGTATCGACGGGCTACTTACTAGTTGATTTAAACTTTGAAAAATTAAAGCACAACGATCCACAACTAAATTACAAGTAGGATAATACATACCGAATAACATCTCGGTGGCTTCCTTGAAAAATTTCAATATACCAATTAGACCATCACACGAAACCCAATCTGAAGCAAATAATAGTTCGCGATAGTTAATGGATGCTAAAAACATTGCAATATGTTCTTTAAATAGATAAGAATTCTTTAAATAGATAAGAATCAGCTAATAGTTTATAAGTAGAATTCCACCTACAGTAAAAACTCTATAAATTAATAATGTTGGGACCAATAAAATTTATTAATTTATAGAGTTATTAATTTATTGATAAATTAATAATTATTAAATTAAAGAGTTTTTAGCCGATTCGACAAATTTCACATTTGCGTATAAACTTAATTCATTATATTGATACGATTCGAAAAACAGAAAATCGGAACTATTGGACGTAATAAAAAATTTATAGATGAATTCCAACTAGATTTGAACTTTAAAAGAAAATAAACAACTATAGAGTCATATTTTCACTACATTATAATAATTGTTTTTTTCAAATTTTAAGAATTATTAATTTATGATTTTCATGGGATCTAAAATTATAAAGGGGTCCAAAAAAATTATTATCTTATTATTTTATCGATTTTTGTAATTTTTACAACTGACCCAAGTCGGGACCAGACAAATTTATTATTTTAGAGAGTTTATTAATTTATCGAGTATTAATATAAAGAGTTTCTACTGTAGTGGAATATCATTTGTAAATTTTTTGGGACGGATATTATTTGCGCGACAATATAATTTCCATTGTTTTTCCATAGATTTCTTTTTATATAAAAAACGGACCCCCGCTTTAATGGGTGTAATAGAACTTTTCAAGGTATCTAACCCATCTTGGACACATAATTTTAAAATATGACAAATGCATAGAACATGAAAAAAAACTAACACCCAATATTGTTTGACAAAATGTTTTTAATTGTTCAATACTAGCGGTATTAGCACTAGTATTATCAAAACCAATAGAAAAAACTTTTTTCACCAAATTATATTCTTGTAAAATAGTATGTAATTTAAAAGCAATATTATCCGCACTTTGCTCTTCATCAAAATCTCTAAATGCAATTAATCTTTTTGAAGTGTCCAAGATGGGTCAATCCAATGACAAGTAACACCCATATAAATATGTTCGATTCTTTTATCGCTCCATATATCGGAACAAGTAGAAACTTTAGTTTTTAGGTCCGAAAACATTTCATAAAAATTAATTTGTATTCCCCGACCAATTTCGCAGCATCACGTGTAAGTGTAGTACGTGGTACTCTTCTAGCGGCGGGGTTAAGACTCATTTTTACAAAATCTTCATAAAAGTCATCCGCAAAACCAAAGGGAAGACTCTTTACACAAACAAATTTTTCCATATTTTTTCTATGTGAAGCCTCGGTATATTGAAATAGAGATTGAGTAGAAGATGTACCTACATTTTGTGACGAAGCCGTGAATCCTTGAAGTTGACTTTGAGTTGTTGTTATTCCAAACTCGGTAGGATGTTTGCTTTTCAAATGCTTATTATAATTTCCGTACCCTTGGCCTTGTTTCCACTTCATTTGATGTTTGCAATAGTTGCATTCCGCCACCCATACGCCTTCTTTATTTTTTACTTTGCTAAGGTGACGCAACCGCAATTAGGATCGAGGGGCCGGGGGCGCTCGAGCTCGACCTCCTCTCGTGGCCGCGTGTTGTGTTATATGCGCGTCAGTTTCTTCTTCGTTTTGTTGTTGTTGTTCGTTGAATGCCATTACTTCTTCATCTTCTTCATGTCCTCCCATATTTTCACCACTAAGACCCGCCTCAAAATAAGGACAGTAAACATCATCATCTTGCATTGGTGGTGGTGGTGGGCGAGATGAAGTTGGTTTTGTGATATTTCCTCTTTAAAAAAAAGACATTTAAAAAAAAGAAATTGGGATGGATGGAAAATTAAGGGACAAATGGAAAATATAGAGGATGGAAGTTGGAGAATGGATGAAAATCTGAATGATATAACAAGAGAATTGAAGAATGTGAGGAAATTCGTTAGAGAGAGTTAGAGATTTTGTGTGAAAAATAAAGGAAGGAGGGGAATGCTATTTATAGTTGAGAAACAAGGTAAAAATCAGGTAAGTATTTTTTATTTTTTTTAGAGCTGAAAATTCTCCAAAAGTGAGGTCAAACCGGTCAAAACTGACCAAAAACTAATGTTCAACCGTTAGTAACGGCTATATTTAACTGATATTTTCCATTTCAAGCCAAAGGTCCAAGTGAAACGGTCAAGCCCACGTGCCAAAGTCAGTAAAACAAAACGATCACTGAATTTAAATTTATTGTGGATTGTAACTCTGTAAGTCTGTAACTGTATGTGGGCCGTGGGGGACGGGTGGGTGGTGTGTGTTGTGTGTGTGTTCTTAATATGTGTGTCACAGTGTCAGGCATGCGGAGTGGACCACTTTATTGCTATCCATCAACTGTATGACTGGAAAAGTGGAAAATGGGAACTACAAACTGACAAAATACAAATCACTTGTTTTTTTTTTTCTTTTTTCTTTTTTTGAAAAAATCAAATCACATGTTTATTAACTACAAATAATCACAACATAAAATTTTCACCTACTTGTATTTGGACTTTGGACTGGTGGAACCGTTCGGTTCTCGGATCCGGTTCTCAGTTTTGGTACCCGGTTCTGGAACCGGTGGTTCCTTGGTTCTGAAGTTACTGGATTCGTATTCGAACGGTCTCACTAGAATTCCTGGTTCCATTCGGATCTAGGTTTCGAAGGTTCACGGTTATGGCCGGTTCCCGGTTGCTATTCTACCCGCCGGTTCTCAATTATTTTTGGGCATGTCTACTATCAACCAATTCACCTCTTATACTAATAAAAAAAAGTTCATATACCAAGGGTATAAGACCTAGGTCTTATACAATAAAAAAATCAGATGGAGGCGACGGAGTTGCCAGATTATAGGTCACCGGATTTCGCTGGATGTAGGTTGTTGGATGTTAGTCACCGGATCCGCGTGAGAAGATGGAGGAATGACTCGAAAAACAAAAGATTTCCGGAGAGAGAGAGAAACGCCGAAGTTGCAGGATGGATGCAATGCCGGAGTTGAGATACACCGGAGAGGATAGAATCCGGTGGATCTGGAAGAGAAGAGGAGGTCTATTTAAATTGCACGATGTGTACAGTCAACTACATCCAGAATAAAACTGTATATTCTTAATAATAGCCCCATATTATACTGATAATAACAAAGCTCCTTATCCAACCTCATTTCCTTGTCAATTTCCAGTAATTTCATCAAACTTGATTTTTCATAATTTCTCAAAATCGGCTCAGACTTCTTCCAATATCCTCCTGGATCCCATTCAAAGCCATGCACTAGATACTGCGGTATATTCTTAAGGACCTTTACGTAACACATCTCACCACCATAAAGTGTAGCCAATGAAATAAGGCATGTTATCGGATTAATAACATATTAAACAATGGCTTTGTAGGCAGTGGGCATTTCTCGTCTCATGTCATCCCAAGAACCTGCTACTGCATGATAAATTTCACGACGTGCGACCACAACTTTCTCATTACCCTGCAACCTTGTAGTTTTCATTTCAATTCCTCCAATTGAGTACTCCTCCGCATGAATGAAATCTATTTTCTCCACTAGAACAGCTGCTTCATTCACTGAATAAGCAAGGTCTTCCCCAGTACTACTAGTGGTTATAGAAGCGTTATGAGTCAGATTAACATCCTCAAACAACGGAAGATCTTTCTTAACCTCATCAACACCAAAAATATTAGCAATTGTGGCACTCTCATTTTGAGCAGAAAAATCATTTAAACCACGACTTCCCTTCCCATCAAAATCGTCAACCACATCATTCAAATCTAAACTAATAATTTTCTTTTTCTCCTTGTGATCACGCAAATCATCAAAACCAACATTCAATTTCTTAACATCAATCCCAAAAATCAATTCTTTTTCATCAACAACAACACCATTAGTAGCAGCAATACTGAACTCCTTTTTTGCACCATCTGAAACTAATGAGAGAGATTGCACACCTCTTTCATCAACTAAATTCGATGTCTCAACTTCATAGGCAGTCTCGGAAACATTAAAAATTACACCGGAAGATAAATCCTCACTACTTTTTTGCCTCTTAATTTTCTCAGGCAGTGTAATGCTTTACATAAATTCCAGCCCAATAAACTGAAGAAGGTGCGAGCCATTTTACATAAGATTTACATTGTTCTTCCAATCCAGCAATGAAATGCTCTAGAAAAAAAATCCTTCACCCAGTTCTTCACCCATGTGTGAGGCTATAGTCTCCAATTGAGATCGAACAATATGGAATTCAGCAAAATATTCATCGAACGAATTTCTCTGGGCAATTCGCTCAAGGAATGCAATTGCACTCATTTCTAACCCGTTCTTATCTTTCGGACACTCTGGTAGTATTTGCTTACCAACTCCCAGTGGAAAATAACTAACATCAAAGGTTGATTCCATGATGGTGTTTGGTTCAGATTAGGTACCATGTACTGAGTGTTTTGGATTTGGGTATAACTATTATGAATTTGGTTAGTTGGGTTTATATATGAGGAATTAGGGTTTGGTAAATCAGCAGCATGAAATTGATTGGAATTAAATGATGAGGTAATGTGATTGTAGTGAGAGGAATGATTCAGGAAATTGGTGTTAATATGAGACGTAGATGAATGTTGTGTAGTGGTGTGAAATTGATTAGTGTATGTGGTGTGTGTAGGTATGTGCTCAGTTTGCGGGAATGAAATTATATCCAGAAAGGATGATGAAACAGGCAAAGTGGTGGAATAAATGGGGTTGTGTGATGGTACAGAATAATTTGAAGCAGAATAGGGTAAGGTTTGAGGGGTATTATACCTGAGTGAGCCATCAACATTCTGTTGTTCAATTCCTCCTCCCATAGCTGATTTGGATCCAAAATCTCCTTGATGACAATTATCCCAGCCTTCTGACCTCCTTCCAAATCCCGTTGACCTAGTCCAGTCCACCATGGATGGATACAAAAGTGAGTCCGTGGAAAGACCCGCTCTGATATCAATTGTAACAGATGGAAAAATCGATGGGTAAATAAGGATTTATATTAATCTCCATTGTAAACAAAACTAAGAACAGAGTTGTCAACAATGGTGGAAATGGAATTCAACAATGGCAGAGCATGAACTCCACTGATCAACAATGGAATTTAGGGAAATCAATAGAAATTATGGCTACTCCTACTCCTAATGCTACTGAACTAAGGTTATGCTAAGAAGAAAGTAAATAACAACAATCTCATTCACGCCCTTTCTGTTGATGACATGCCCTCCATTTATGCACTGCTGATGCCGACCTAAACCTCCTGCACGAGTCATTCACGTGCCCCTTTGATAGTTTGACATTGTTACCCTCACTAATGAATTAATGAATTACCAAACAGCCCCTCCATAATGTTGGGTTGTGACAATCAACTCAAAACCCTCATCGTTGATACGACACTAGGTGACCTGGCAAACTCGTCTTCTACGGTGAAGTACTCACCGGTGATGGAAAATTGCATAAAATAAAAAAGAAAGTGCAGAAAGAAAAGTAAGAAAGACATACTTTCAACTTAAACGGAGAAAAAGAGTCATGGAAGATTAAATAGGTGATGATTCCGAGTGCTTGAAGGATCTCAGGTGGGAAAGAACTCCGAGTGAACGTTTCATCCTTGCTGCTATGGGTTTTCCTCGCTTTTCTCTCCCTTGGCTCTTGAATGTTCTGGGTGTGTAAAGATTGGAAAGGAAAATGATTTACCTTTTATAGTTCGACCTGAAGGCCATCACGCGGGTCAAGTGGGACGAAGTAATGACACGTCATTTAGAGTAACCGTTCCCTAATGGGCGGTTCATTATCTCAACCATTCATATTTTGGTGAGCTTAATATTTTGCCAAGTGTACCACACCAGGGAGCAGAGCCAGATTGACCAAGAGAATTGCAGTTCTGATTAATAGAGCGATTCCATAACATGGCAATCCCAAATAAGAATGCAAGGGACACTGAATGGAATAATCCGAGCCAACTTGAATCGATCTGACTTGCTCCACTACCAATGACCTCGTACTCGGCATTCACTCTATACTTGGACTTATCCATTATAAACCATCCAAAGTGTTGGGTTTTGATGCATCATGCGCAGCGGAATAAATCATAATATCAAACACCCATGAGCCCGGATCCATGCATGTTGATTAAATTAAATACAAGATGAAAGAAACATACCCTTGAAGATGTAATCCATGAACACGGACTTTGAGGTACTAAAGCAAACACCCTCTATCAGTATCCACACGTCGAACAGATATCAAGAACACCTTCTTGATATGGATTGCTAGACCCAAGGCTTGATGAAGAAACGATTTCTTAATAGGAATTATTTGCTTAATTGATTATTGTATTTTGATGATTCACAATTTCAAAATAAATAATCATACATCTCTATAATTTATTATTTCTAAAACAATTGTTATTGATTTCCAAAATCAACATTAGGGGCTGTCAAACCCGGCTGCATATATTTATATGAGGGTTTGACCTAATTCCGTTTGGGATCGGGATTCCTTGTCCAACAAAGCTGAACAAACTGACCAGTACCGGCGAAAGCAGCCGTACGGCTGGTCAGGCGCCGTATGGTTGTCTCACAGCCTTACGATGTCCAGTCCAGATTCCCAGATTTTCTGCCTTTTTCCAATCCGTTCTATTGTGTGTGACCCAATAGGATTATACTAAGTTGGCAACGAGTCCAAACCATTCAGAACCCGTAAGTAATAAGCAGACTCTAGCAAGTCATTATGACTAAACAATTAGTAGAACTTTGAAATTCCAAAGTTACCTTAATAGAACATATCACAATCCATTTGTTACGCGATATCATATTGGACATAAGTCATGGTCCATGTCAACTTATATTGTCCAATGCTTTCTCGATCCGAGTAGATTGATATGAGCAAATGACATTGAACACATCAATTCATTTGGGCATTGCCATGCACTATCATCAATCTCACTCATCGAGATATATCTCTTGAGAGAGGGACAAATCCCTTCTTGACTTATCATTCTTCCCTACAAGAATCCGATCATGCCAATCATAGCCTTTATAACTACCCGGTTAAAGGTAGTGTTTGACTATGTCAAACATAATGTTCATCATGTGGAAGACCATGATAATCTCAGGTCTAAGGATTCAAATGGTATAACTATCATGAGATTTAATTATGACATATGACCATGACATAAATCTCATAACGGGTCTATCCAGTACATTGTTCTCCAACAAGTACCCACAAGTTTAATCCGCATCCTATGCACCATAATCATCATATGATTATCCATTAAACTTATGCTAGCTCTTCATAAGTACTAGGGATAATTATTATTATAATAAACATGCAAAAGAATATAATAATCGGGTTTGTTATCTCTATAACAATGAAGCTATGATATAACGCATTGGCCTTTCTCAAGGGCCTAGGGCATAATATCCAACAATCTCCCACTTACACTAGGCCCAATCAACGCGTATCCAATACCCATTGAGCTAGTTATGATCTCCATCATAATTGCAAGCGAGGTTATGTAGGATGATTATCCTTGTTATCATCATATGGTATTTTGCATATATTGACATCTCCCATCGTTAACGATTTCTCGACTAAGATAGAAACGTCCGAGCATATGTTTAGATAAGACATTAGCCCCTTGGATTATGCAATAATAATTATTGGCACAATGAAGGTCCATTTAATTAGTGACACTAGAAACGATTTCTAGTTTACTAATTAGTATCTTAATCCAAACAATTTTCTAGTTGCATCCTATGCCACTAGATACTCAACCTTTTGTAGAATAGTAATGGTACATTTAGAACTCTTCTAGCACCATTATTAACCATAAACGTGTATTCATACTGCTATAATTATCTTTGTTGGTTTATAAGAATGAATCTATGTAACTATTACAAGATCATCTCTCATTCCATCAAAGATCAAGAACGCATCCTTTATTACTTCTCAAGTTCATAAGGATGTTTCTTAACTAGTGACTTTCACTAGGATCTGATTGGTATTATCTCATTATACTCCAAGTATATGAGGCTTCCGGTCTTAGTACATCAATGTGGCTTACATGATAGATCCAATTGCCGAAGCATATAGAATCCTAATCATGTACTCTTGCTCATTAGTCTTCCAGTAAGACTAAATCTTGCAAAGATTAATTCCATTAGACTTTCGCAAGTAACCTCTCCAAGAGTCTTGCATAGTGAACTTTTCACTATCTTGTCTTTATTAGTACTTTGACTTTAACCAATCAACCTTTTAGATTTATCTCCATAAATCTAAATTCCAAAGATATAAGCGGCCTTAACCAAGTCTTTCATTTAGAAACTCTTTCAAAATGAATTATATGTCAACCACATATATTAGACTAGGAATAATGTTACGCTCCCATGTGAGAGCCCGCGCTCAAACCATAATCCGTGCTCGAATTCTCATAATGGTTACCCTACTTTGGTTTTGAAAAATAAGAGTCGCCACCTCATTTTATTTAAGGAAAATAGATATAAAACCTTTTATTTTGAAAAAAAGTGGGTTCGGGGGCTATGTTACGAGAGGAGAAGGTGTTAGGCACTCCGCTCGCCCTTTCGGTCTCTAGCATACTTCCGCCTACGCTTGATTTTAATTTTCCTTTTCGAAAAATGCTTTGTTATGCCTTAACTTTGAGAAAAATGTGTATTATGTACAAGGTATCTCCTAGTCTAGGCAATGTTTATATCGGTCGCAACCGGGAATTGGTTTGGGTGGATTCCAGATTGATTTTTCGAAAATGGTTTTGAACATATCGAGAAAAGGAAAAATTCAAGGGGAGGGGAATTATGTACAAATTATACACAAAAAAGGGAGACAAATCCTTATGAATAAATGTCCAAGTTTTTAGGGTTGCTGAAGTTCAGGACTGCTGCTGATTGCCATGATAATGTACCTATACAAAACCTATCCAAATCTAGAAACAAAACTTGGGATTGACTCCCAACATGTTATAGAACACATATGAATTTGTTTTGGATTTATGGATTATTTTCTCATGCAAAGAACACAGAGATAAAATCTGCCCAGAATTGGAAATCATGGCATGTCAGACTTTCATGGCAAATTTCTCTATAATAGATTATGAATCAGGAAAAACACAAAACATGAAAGTTGAATATAACATATCAAATATGAAGTGTGCCAAGTTTCAAGTCCATAAAAAATGTTCAAAACAAATTTTATGCTTTGACCTCAGTTTGAAAATCTAGTTTTGATAGATTTATAACCACGAAAACACAACTTGGTCAGAAATGCAGCAAACAGGGCAACACATTTGAACTACGAAAATATCTTCCAAAATATGACCTAAACTTGGAATATGACCACTAAACTTGGCAGGCATCATATTTAATATGTAAGGAACAACTTTAATTCTTTGATCTAAGTCCAGAAACGAAGTTATGATGAAGTAAATAGGTCATGAAAATCATGAGTTAAACAGAGTATGCTGGGCTGGTTACATGTAGCATGAAGATGGACATTAAAACATGGTCTAAACTTAAAACCAACACATGAAACTTTGGAAGCTTGTTTATTAGCATGTTATTTACATTTTAAAGTATTTATTTTGTAACAAGTATGAATAAAAACGTGGATAAACATGAATAAGCAAAAAGTGGACAGATTATGAACATTTTGGAGAAAACATCATTTTCATGCTTAGACTTGAGATTTAAGCTTTGAGTTTGACACAAAATGAACTTGAAACATATATATACATGATGGAACTGAGAGTTGAACATTCATAGCATATTTACATAGAGATTACAAGCCTTAAACATGAACTACATTAAGAGAAGATGGGGATCTAGCCATCTAATGGCTAGACCTCAAACTAAATCATACAAAGACTTACATATCTTACCACTTACATATGTGTATTCTTACATATTTTAGGTTGGTGAGGGTTTCTTCTTCCTTGTCTACCCAAGGGAAGACTTCTTTTTTGTTTTGATTTGAGTTGTTGTTGTTGTTTGATTGATGGATGGAGATTGTGTTGTTGTTTACTTGAGTTACTTGTGTTTTGAGGGTTGTTTTGTGATGTTTTGTGGTGGTTTAGTGGTGGAGATGTGGTGGAATAGTGGTGGTGTTGTCGTGGGAGAGTGGTGTAGTAAGAACAAGACAGAAATGAGGGGAATGTAGGTAGATGGAGAGTATAGAGAATGTAGAGAGTGAGAGAATGAATCATAATGACCCTCTTTAGGCCATTTTAGGGAGGAGGGAGGTGATTTTTTTAGGACTAAAATGCCCCTACCTAGTCCTAGAGTGGGTGGTGGGAGTGACGGGGTCATCAAGGTATGGGGTTGATTTGAATGAGCATCATTGTGCCTTGAATTATTGAGGAGACAAATAATATTTCTACTTAAAGTGGGAATATCGCAACATTTGTTCAAAACAAATATGAACCCATTAGATAAGACACTTCGCAAGTTCCTATGATTAATGTTTGCAACCTTTGCATCTTTATTACGACATAGGTTAATCTTTACCCTTTTAAGCAGTCTTTCTATTTTTCAAGTCTTACACATTAATACAAATGTGTGATCCATATCTGGTATCCAATACCCAAGAACTTAGATGTAGAAAGATAAACATAAATACTTGAAGTGGTAGTCCAACTACCACTTGGAAATTTGCCCCATTTTTGTTCCGCCACTTATCGCTCCGTGATTGGCCCATGGGGGATGACTCACCCCATTCAATGCTCAGCATGTGGCCACGTATGGGAGGCCATGCAAGATGATTTTACATTAGTTCCGGCTCCGTTTCTTCATTCCGTAATGGCCCGTAATTGCTCCGGTGTGCGCGCAAAGGTGTCCCGATCGTCTACGCTCCCAAAATGAAAGTTGCTCCTCATAATTTTCTGGTCACAAAGATATATCTAGAATATGTTAATGAGTAAGGAATAACATAAATTAATTTTAAATGCAAAGGATGTCCGGTAAAAGGCTTTCTAGGGTGCGGGGCCCGCCGTAGGGTCCCGACGTTCGATTTTTGGAGAATATGCCTATTTGCTCAGTTTTGAGTCCTGATCCCAGTCTCGGACTCGGTTTCTTTATCCGATGCACCGATAAGGCAGTCGGTAGTCCTAAACCACCTTATCTATGGTTTTTAAGCCTTAGGGTAGAACAATCAAGTTCAAAACTTGATTATGATACATGGATTGCACTCTTAGATTTTATGACTCCAAGTCATTGATCTAAATCCGGAGCGGACTTGCATCTTGATAGGTAATAGGTCAATTATTCGCAATGATATCTTCCTAATTACTTTCTATTACCAGAAATCAGTATTTCATTTATAGATAGTATCCTATCTGTTATGCAAATATCTTGTGTATACTTGAACGAATTTCCACAACTCCCTGTGAAACTTTGTTCAACTTCCATCTTAGGTTCTATGTCATTTTCTGGGTCTCGAACTCTTCGAGATACATTTTACTCCCATTAGTTTTTTTAGAGATAAACGATTTATCTAGAAAGTGCTATTAGAGTAACAAACGATTTGTACTCTTTAAGGGTGTAAAATCAATATCATTAAGATATCCCATGAAAATACATTTATTAGATTTATGTGTGATTTTGTCCAAGACAACACTTTTCTCAAAAGCATCACATCACAATCTTTATGAAAGGCAAACCAAGTTTTCTTTCATTCCATATCTCATATGGTATAACGAACCTCCTTAGACGAATCTCAATTTAGTGTAAGCGCAACTGTTTCCAGCACATAATCCAGAAGGATAATTAAAGATCAGTTTGACTTATCATGAGGCAAAAAACTGTATTTTACAGACAATCTGTAAACTTCTGTTAACAAGAGCCGTACGGCTCATCCTTAGGCGTACGCTTAAAATGCAGCGTATGGTTGTTGTTTCCAGATTCCGTTTTCTTATTCTGCAGACTTACTGCGGAATTCTCGTAAAGTCCAGCTCAAATATTCATTACTTTGATCAGATCAGAGTACACTAATATTTTTTCCATGAGATACTGAAATCCTTTTTCCAAGCATTGTTACTTTAGTGAACTACATACATCAATATGTATTAGTCCAAAAGAGTATTCCTTTTACTACTATTAGTAAAAGGTGTCTTGATCAATATCCAAGATTCACATATATCACATGATTCGAAATCATGCGGATTTAAAAGTCCATCCCATGGAATTTTAGATATGTGTTCTTTTCATTTTATATAGACATCAATGCTTAAAGAATGTAACGCTTACATCTTTAGATCAGATTTCCATTATTTATGTTATACTCATTATTTTGTTCTTCTAAGATAAGGATATAAAGTCCCATTATATGATTAGCAATACAATAAAGCAAATCATATTTAATGGAACATTTTCTTATTCGAAATAAAAAGTATCCATAATCTTCTAATGAAGAAATCAAAATAATATTCTACTTAAAGTGGGAACATCGCAACATTTGTTCAAACAAATATGAACCCATTAGATAAAGACACTTCGCAAGTTCCTATGATTAATGTTGCAACCTTTGCATCTTTATTACGACATAGGTTAATCTTTACCCTTTTAAGCAGTCTTTCTATTTTTCAAGTCTTACACATTAATACAAATGTGTGATCCATATCTGGTATCCAATACCCAAGAACTTAGATGTAGAAAGATAAACATAAATACTTGAAGTGGTAGTCCAACTACCCTTCCTTTAGATCTTTTAATTCAAACTTTAATTCTCTAATGGTTTAATCATAATGCCATAGTAGCAATTTATATCCTCAGGATTTTAGGTTTAGCCACAAATAGTTTCTTTTAGGCTGACAACTCTTGTCTTGCCTTTTTCTTAAATCCTTTTTCTTTATTAACCTTAATAGTTTTGAGAAGGTTTCCATTTGATATTAAGACTTAGCATTTTTAAACATCAATGTCGCTATGAATTAATATCAAATCCGTTTGTTAGTTACCAACTAACTTGATAACCAAGCCAACTAAGGTAATTAATATGTCTCCTCCCATGTTCAAAACATGAGAACTTATTTAACATACCTTTTCATTCATCACATGAACTGTTAGGCTCTAACTAATCAGTCTCACTTTTCTTTCCTTTCTTGATTGTAGGAACGCTTTCCTACATGATTGCTTATCATATAAGCATCCCATTATTTCAGATATCTTCTTAAGTTCTAAATATATGGTAGCAAGTCGTAGGACATTTAAACATCCATAGATTCATCCACATGTAATCTAATTAATGTTTTTGTCCTTCCTTAAGGCATTAGGTTTATTAGAATAAGATTATAAGAATTCATAACTTCCGTTCTTGCTTTAGAACAATTCTTAGCTCATGACTAGGTCAAGGAAGTTAATCTCATTCTCTTAGTGGGGTCAATCGTAGTAATTATACATGATTAAAGTTTAAAATATTCTACCAAATATGCAAATAAATATATACCTATATTCATACATATCATTTAGAGATAATAATGTATTTCATAAATACTCCACTAAATTTATACACCTTCAAATACAACTCTTGTATATATAATTTAAATGGGCTAAGATCCATATTTCACTTGATTTGTTGAGTCTGCTTTGGCATGAACCTTAAAACAAAGCTATTTAGGTAGATAACTCCTATCAATCACATCACATGTGAGTCTTAGATCTTTTATGGGATTTGTGACATCTTATGTCTTACATGTTTTAATCTCATCTTATGCCTTAGGACCATAACCGTTATGATAGCCTAATTAAGTTTGACCACTTAAAACGTATAGACAACCTTTGCCTCATCTTACTTCTCAAAGATAGAATGATGTGCTCTCTTTGGCAGATAAACCACACCGAAACGATCAGGTACTTCACAAGTGTTTTTAAATAGTGGATGCATAAACTTAATTTTTTTGATGAATGTTCATTTCACAGAGATATGCATCATATATCTAATATGTCAAACATAATATAATATATGTCTTTGCATAAATGATGTTACTAATCAAATTAATTAACAGAAGCAAATCTTGTGATTTAATTATGAAGAAAACTTTATGGGGACGGAATCTAAATCAGCTGTAAACAATTTACAGATTGGATATTTCATCCGCATTCCCAGAAACAAGGCATAAGCCTGCCATTGGTCCATGCAATGAATTAGTCCAATTTTAGTTTCCATCTCTTGCAAACAATTTGCAGTTTATTCATAGGGATAATTCTGAAATCTTTGTTTCCGCAAAACATCTATAAATCGAGAGTACAAACGTACGGTTGAAACTAAGCCAAAAGGCATCCACAATCCCGTACTAAATCAAGAAACCAAGTAACTTCTCAATACGGTCGAAACTAAGCCAAAAAGTCATCCACATTCCCAAATAGATTGGTTACTTGTTTCAAGACCTTTTCATTGTCTCTTAATCTCATGGATTAAAAGAAATTCTGAACACATTCAGAACTCTGATTTCTGTAACTTTCTGGATTGAATCATATTTCAGGAAACACGGTTTCGAAAACCAGCCATCTGAAACCAGATTCGATTTCTGATTTGAATTCTGTAAACGATTTACGAGAACAATCAGAAAAACATAAAAAACAAACAACAAAACACCAAGAAACCAAGACCAGCCGTTCGGCTCTTGGGGAGGCGTGCGCCTCCACAGCCGCCGTACGGTGGTGAAATCTTCAAATTTCTCAGATTTCCCAATTTCAGAAATTCGATCAATCACAAGTCGTGTTCATGCATTAATCAGATTAAACCAACACGAATTTATAGATTACGAATTTAATTAGATCTAACCAATATCATGAATAAACAATTTATTGCATACACAAATTAGATCTAAATTATCAATACACATAATTCATTATTTATTGATAACACAACATGCAATTATTCATTAGATCACATCAATATAATAATTACATAATCACATAAAAATCAAGCTCATAAATTTTATATTTCATATATAAAAACTCAAATCACATATTCATCTTATCATCATGAAAAATCATATGATCGAATTAAATAATTTAAACATGATGTATTAAAATAACCAATGATGAACGCGCTCTGATACCACTGTTGGGTTTTGATGCATCATGCGCATCGGAATAAAACATAAGATCAAACACCCATGAGCCCAGATCCGTGCATGTTGATTAAATTAATACAAGATGAAAGAAACATACCCTTGAAGATAGAATCCATGAACACGGACTTTGAGGTGCTAAAGCAAAAACCCTCTATCAGTATCCACACGTCGAACGGATATCAAGAACACCTTCTTGATCTTGATTGCTAGACCCAAGGCTTGATGAAGAAACGATTTCTTCATAGGAATTATTTTGCTTCATTGATTATTGTATTTTGATGATTCACAATCTCAAAATAAATAATCATACCTCTCTATGATTTATTGTTTCTAAAACAATTGTTATTGATTTGCAAAATAAACATTAGGGGCTGTCAAACTGTTAGTACCCGATCTGAAAATGAGTTTTATTAGGGCTTTCCCAAATATACAAGGACTTTATAGGAATTAGAAACCTTGCAAAGACTTGTCCCGGATTCCCAAAAATAGCTCAATGTTCTAGAAAACATTAATATGGACATTTAGGGTTGCCTGTATGAACAGTAAAACCCTAGCTTGAATTTCAAGTCAGCGCGCAACGATGGCCACGCGGCCACTTTCGCCGCCGCCCTCAATATTGGCCCGCGCCACGCGCGCCAATCCACGCCCCTCCGCCCCGGATAATCTGGACCGTCAGATCTTTCCATCAGTTTTCCTATTTAAAGACCTCCCTTGCCTCATAATAAGGGATCCGAATTTGAGAGCTTTCAAGTGACGATTTTGCTCCCAAATCAAGTCATTCAAGCCTCCAAAACACACTCTCAAGAATCCCAAGAAGATCCAAGGTTATTCTTGCAACAAAGGTAAGTTTTCTAACTTTTTTTTTCATGTTCTTGCATTATTTCTAATGTAGATCTTTAATATTCATATTCTAATATGTTTATTCATGTGTTCTTCATAATATTCATATTCTTAATATGTTTTTTATTCATGTGTTCTTCATAATATTCATGTTCCTAACATCTTTATTCATATTTTCTTCATGACTTCATATGTTCATATATGTTTTTCGCATATTCATCATATTCTAGATTAAAACCTTATTTATGCCATATTTAGGGTGGCGATCTTCATAATTACATGTTATAGCCGATGATGATCTAGGGTTCATCACCCGATGATGATATAGGAACTACTTCTAAACCCTAAACTTTAGGTACTTCCCCCTCATTATGCATGATCCCGATTCTCCTGCCTATTCTAATTCTTTCGAACTACGCTGACCTGAGCTTCTCACATTGAGAGGAACGTAGGCAATCTTCGGATCCGGTCCCTCATCACTAACACACTACATACACCCATCATGATAGAAAGACCGATCAATTCGGGCAATAGGAGTGATAACGTTCAATATTCTTCTTTTGTTGTAATTTGACCCCGAACCATTAAACATGTTTTTTCTCAATGTTTTGGCTATAATTAAAACGGCGTGGCGACTCTCATAATTTTAATGTTGCTATGAATATCTCAAATTCAAACAGACGTATTCACAGTGGCGACTCTGCTGGGGACTGCTTTGAAACTTTTTCAAACTTAGTGGGTCTAACTTTCGTCACAT
>JAOWBW010000706.1:0-54441 GCA_026119855.1 Campanula takesimana
AAGAAATTGTCTACCTAATTAATTTGATTTTGAGCAGTCCGCCTCCATGGACTCAAATTAAATTAAAGATGGATCTCTAGCCCAATTCAAAAGAATCTCAGAAAAGCGATCTAAGAGTCATATGGGATATGATTGACAGGGTTGTCTATACCTAATTAATTTAGTTTGAGCGGTCCGCCTCCGTGGACTCAAAATAAATTAAAGTTGGATCTTAGCCCATTTAAATTATATTATACATTGGATGTATAAGAAAGTTGTATAATTTAGTGGGAGTATCTTTGAAAATACATTATTTATCTCTTCAATGAGCGATTGGTACTTGTAAAATTTGGAAATTTTGCATAAGTTGTAGATGACAACTAAAATCATTGCGATTAATCCTTGATAAGGATATGCTTCAAGAATGGTACAAACTTCATGGATTGGATCCTGAGCCTAAGAATGGTTTTAAGGCAAGAAGATGGGTTGTACATTCTTGATGGGCTTATTCCTAAAGAACCTAATGCCGGAGTAGACAATCACAAGAAATCATGAGTATGATCTAGAATTGTGAGTTGTCTTATGCTCAGACGATTATGTGCTCTTAAACTCCAACAAAGGTTGGAACTTGTGGAAGCCTATTAGATGGGCGTGGAGTTGAGTTACATGTTTGAAGAGAAATCTAAGCAAGAGAGGTATCAAAACCATTTTTGCATTCACTCAATATTGCAAATGAGGTAAAGGGCAAAGGATGGAACCTCACATGCTTAAGATAAAGGCTACATAGAGCATCTTGAGAAACTTGGTTGTCCCATTGGATTGGAGCAAGCCACGATCTCATTCTTGATTCATTGTTCAAATGTTATGATCACTTAGTGATGAACTATGACATGCTTAGAATGAATAAGAATCTCTTCGAATTGCTGAAAAACTGCGAAGATGAAAATATTGGAGAATGGTTCTCTCAATGCTCATGGTTCATGATGGAAAGGGGCCAAATGCCAAAGAAGAGGTAAGACAAGGGTTGTCAAACCTAAAGGAAATAATTTGTGGTAAAAATTATAACTCTAACTGATGCAATTTGGTAAAGTGGCAATTGTGAGATGACTATCTAAAATTGAGTCAAAATTCTGGGATGATCAATAAAAGGAATGGTAGTGGGACTACCACTTGAGAATTTTATGTTATAAATTATTCTTTCTAAATTTAATTATTGGGTATTGGATACCAGAATAATTAGTAAGATGAAAGACTGCTTATAGTAAAGTTTTATCTACAAACAGTAATGATGCAATGTTGCAACATTGTTCGTAGAACACTGGTAAAGTGACTTTACTGATGAAGTAGAAAATATTATTTTGTTATAAGATAATAAAGGATATAATTTCTTATTTGGAAATAAGAAAAGTGCTTTATTTATTATGATTTACTTCATTGGTTATCATATAAAATAAATTTATATCCTAAATCTTGAAGAAACAAAGTAATAAAGACTATAACATAAATAATTAAATTTCTTTATGATTATTGTTTTGATCAAATAAATGAGAAATGCATATCTAAAATTCCATAGGGACGGAGTTTTAAGTCATATGATTTGGAATCACATGATTTATGCAAATCTCTTTTTACTTGGATCAAGGACATCTTTTACTATGATGGGTAAAAAGTACTAATCTTAATTGACCTAATACATTTCGATGTTATGTATGGCTGCATAAGAAGAAATGCTAAAAGATGAATTTACTGGTGCTGATTATACATGTAAAAACTAAATTCAAAGATTCTGACTCGATCGTGACGATGAATAATTGAACCGAGATTTTGATAGTATATCATAAGGTTGTGAAATAGTTTCACAATAAACTCCACTAAGAACACCATTTGGAATGATGTGTCTACATGAAGGTATTGAACCCTATTGGATATGGTTCATTAGATGATAAAATAAAAATTGATCTTCCATTATTTGCTTTGGGGTTATGTATTATAAACTGCTATAACTACACTAATTTGAGTTACATCAAAAGAGGTTAAATGATTATGAAAGAAAACTCGGTGTTGTCTTTCGTAAAGATTTAAGATGGTGAAACCTTTGGAAAGGAGCTGTCGGGACACACTCACATTTAAATCTAATAAATATACTTCCATGGGACATCCTCAAAGAAACTTGAGGATAATAATTTTACTCATAAGAAACAAATGGTGTGTTGATTATGATGATACTTTTCTAGATAAATGCGTTTATAATATAAAAGAATCAGTGGGAGTAAAATGTATCTCGAATGGTTCGAGACCTAAAAAATATATTTTAACCTAAGATGGAAGTTGAACAAGTTTTCACAAGGAGTCGTGAAAAGTCCGTTCAAGATATACAAATACTTGCAATACATGACAGGATACAAATCTATTAGTAGAAATATTGGATATTTCGAAATAGAAAGTATTGTGGTAAAGTTCATTTAGAATGAAGTATTTACTACCTATAAAAGATGCAATATACAACTCCACATTTAGATTAATGGCTTGGAGTCATAAAATCTAAAAGGCAATTCATGTATAATAATCAAGTTTGGAACTTGATCATTCTAACCTAAGGTGTTTAAAAACAAAGGAGATGAATGACTTTTCTTTGAGAAAAATGTTACATGGGTAGCAAAAAACTTATTAGAATTTTCATAGTCACATGTTCATATTTGGAATATGAAATTTGACAAAATGATGTCAAAACAAGCGTTCCTCAACGGGAACTCACTTAAGGATGTATTGGATACAACCTAAAGGTTTTGATAGTCAAGAAAATTCTAAAAGGTATGAAAGTTGCGAAGATTCATTGGATGGATTGAAGCAAGCTTTGGGAGTTGGAATCTCCATTTTGATAAGTCATAGAGCTTGGCTTGATCAAGAACGAAGATGAATCTTGTATATACAAGAAGATTAGTGGGAGCATGGTGCTATTCCTTTTCTAATATGTGGATGACATATTGCTCATTGGAAACGACATTCCTATACTTTAATCTGTAAAGACTTGGTAAGAAAGTGTTTCGCAATGAAGAATATGGATGAATCCGCATAAGTCATTGGCATTAAGATCTATAGAGATAGATCAAGGAAGCTAAATGGTTAAAGCCAATGTACATACATTGACAAAGTCATAAGAAGATTCTGCAAGGAAAATTCTAAGAGAGGACATTTGTCAGTGTACATGGAGTTTGTCTAAGCAAGACTCAATGTCCTAAAGACAAAAGATGAGCATGAGAAAATGAATGAGATGCCATTTGCTTCGGCAATTGGATCCATGATGCCATGAAAGTACTAAGCCGGATATATATCTAATGCTTAGAGGATGACGAGTAGATATCAATCCGACACCGGTGAGATTCACTGGATGGCTATGAGAGTGAGTCTTAAAGTACTTTAGAAGGACTAAAGATTCGTTTATGATTATGAAGGTATGGAAAATGATCTCGGATGCATGCTTCCAAACCAACAAAGATGATAATAGATCGCCAATCAGTTTTTGTGCATATGTCAAATAGTGGAACTGTAAGTTGGAATGGTTCCAAGCAGAGTACAGTCACTAATTCTGCGACTAATCTAAGTATATAGCCGCATTGGATGCTGCAAAGGAAGCTGTTTGGATTAAGAAGTTCATTGGTGAACTTGAGATGGTTCCTAGTATTGCTAAAACCAATAGACCTTGTTAGTAATAATAGTGGTGCTATGATCAAGCAAAGGAACCAAGAGCACATCCTAAATCCAAACACATACTTAGGCGTTTTCTTATCGTTCGAGAAATCGTGATAAGGGAGACGTAAATATATGCAAAGTACCAAGTAATGATAACGTTGCGGACACGCTAACAAAGGAACTTCCACAAGCCAACATGATGGTCATGTTGGGTCCATGGGTATGATACCTAGGGAATTGGGCCTAGGGCAAGTGGGAGATTGTTGGTTTTGGTGCCTAGGCATGTTTGTTAAACGTTGTATAAGTTATCATTTTATTCATAATAATAAAGAGATAATAAGATTATTATTATGGCTCGTGTTTGCTTATAATAATCTCCGTCCCTAGAGCTTGTGAAGACTAGTATAAAGGCTAAATGATCATGGGATGATCATGTTAGATTTATGGGTACTTGTTTGGAACAGGGTACTGGACATGACCCGCGGTATGAGATTTATGTCATGGTCGATGTCATATAAAATCTCATATTAGTTATGTCATTTGAATCCTTAGACATGAAGTTATTATAGTCTTCCACTTGATGAAGATTATGTTTGACATATTCAAACGCTGCCTAACACGGTAGTTATAAAGTGTATCATTGGCATGATTGGATTCACGTAGGGAAGAATAATAAGCTAAATGGATTTGTCCCTCTTCGGAGAGATGTCAAGCTTGGGCCCCTCGAAGGAATGATGTTGGTGAAATGTTTGGCCAAACTCAAATGGATTGATTGGATCAATATCATTTGGATTATCAACATATTCGGAATCGAGAAAGTATTGAACAATACAAGTTGACTTGTTGACCATGACTTGTGTTCAATGACATCGTGGACAAAGGGATTGTGGACATGTTTAAAAGAATGCGAACTTGTATCTAGTTACACTATTTGGGTAGGTATGACGGTTTGCTAGAACCTAATCATATCTTATGGGGTTCATGTTTGGGCTCATTGCCACTTAGTGTAATCCTAGAGGGTCACACACGAATAGAACGAATCATGAAAGAACTGAATTGGAATTATGAAAAAATGCCTAAAAGTTGAACTGGCACGGCCGTGCGCCTTAAAGGGCACGACCGTGCCATAAATCGAACAAAAGCAAAGTCTAGCGGGGTGACTGGCACGACCGTGCCAAAGCAAAGCATGACCGTGCCAATATTGGACGGCTGGTGGCAACATGCGCACCTATTGGCACGACCGTGCGCCTTAAAGGGCACGACCGTGCCAGTGCAGTCGGGCCAGAAACTCTGCAGCTTAATTTTATGACGGGATTTAGGTTTCCTAAGTCCTTAAGGGTTAAGGATTAGGACCTATTTAAGGATCCTTTCAGCAGTCATTAAGCACATGATTATGAGTGCCCCCAAAGGGTTTTGGGAGGTATTTTTCTTGTTCTAAGATCCCACAAGTGAAGAACAAGAATATTCATAATTCCATATAGTTCTTACAATTGTGAAAGCGTGTTTCATAATTTGGTCTAGCAACCAAGATCAAGTGTTCTTGATATTCGTTCGTGGTGTGGATACCGCTAGAGGGTGAAACTTATCATCTTCATAGTTCGTGATTCTTGCTTTGTTCGTGATCAAGATTTCAAGCCTCCATCGAATTCAAGGTTGCAAAATCAAAGGCATCAAGGGTTAGTATTCTAGTATTCATTATGTTGTATTTGACTTAATCATATGAATGGATCTATGGGCTTTGGGTTTCATAAATTTCAAATGCTTAATTCCGCTGCGCATGTTACTACGAAACCCAACACATTAGGCTCACGCGGTTGGAGCGTTTCCACTTCTCAACATTCAAGCAATGTTCTTGAGTGCTTATATTAGAGAGAGGAGAGAGGAAACGGTTCCCTTAATGCGTGATCTATGTCCATATAGCCTAAGATCATAATCATTTTATTTTCCATGTTTTAAAATTAGTCCCATTTTGCATCGGTACGGTACTCAGAGCAGTAATTATAGATGAAGCAACAAGCAAATCTGTTGAAATTTAGAGAACAAGAATGAAAACAAAACATAATAAGAAACTACACAACGAATAAATGATTAATATATAATGAAATCCATCAATAAGGTAATTAACATGACATCAAAACTAATCTTGGATTGCGAATTGACTCATAAATAATTGCCTTAGATGACAAGTAATTTGAACAACAATTGATTAAATGCATAATCTTCCTTTGGGTAGTCTTAAGCATTTAATAAAACAACTTAATGTTCATTTTATTTGTCATCACATGAATGCACAAGTTTAGTCAAATGTTAAGATCTTTTTTGGAAAATTCAAGTCATTCACATATTAACTTAAACATTCAACACTTTAATAATTTTGGATTTAAATAACGTTAATCATTTAGGCGATAATATTATTTAAACAATGAATAAAATTATTTAAGCATATAACTAATCAAGGTTTTAAGGTTTGAAAAAATGTGTGTTTTGTTCAAAAGGGAAAACAAAGTAGTGCAGAAACTTAAAAATTCTAAAACCTGTGAA
Organism: Campanula takesimana; assembly: GCA_026119855.1. Lineage (NCBI taxonomy): Eukaryota > Viridiplantae > Streptophyta > Magnoliopsida > Asterales > Campanulaceae > Campanula > Campanula takesimana. The sequence continues at coordinate 6,211 of JAOWBW010000706.1, forward strand.
TAGTATCTGCTCGGCCGAGCATAGAGAAGTGCACGGCCGAGCAAACACTGTTCACAAAAACTTTGTTTTTCGACATATAGTGCACGGCTGTGCTAAACAAAACGCACGATCGAGCTGCTCGGCCGAGCATAGGAAAGGACACGGCCGAGCACCATTAATCAGAAACTTTTGCCTTTTCAACATTCAATGCACGACCGTGCAAAAACAAACGCACGACCGTGCATAACCAAAAACCCTCCCGGGTTATGCAAGAGATCCGACCGGACTCGACCAAAGATCCGGTCGGATGATGTCATTATTTTGGCGTCGTTTCGTGTGCTCGGCCGAGCAGGCCATTTTCTGCACTTTCTGAATTTTGTTTTAAACTTTCCCAAAATCAATGAATGGCAAGTAGATCCATATGGTATGTACTTAAAACATAAAACCACACTATAAAGGATAATCTTGCTTTTAAAATTAATTGAATCAAGTAAGTAGATCCACATGGTATGCACGAAAACATAAAACCATGTTATGAAGGGATAGTCAAACTTGAACCATTGAGTTTTTAATGAACAAAACTTTCAAACCATTTTCTTAATTTTAGATGAAGATTATCAGTACTCTATGAATGAATTAGAGTCCCTAATCATCATCAAATCTTTATGATTCAACAGGAAAAAATGAATCAATTAAAGCATAAAGCTTTCTTAAAAGAACTCAAACTCAAACCAAATAATGAGCGGGCTCTGATACCAATTGTTGGAACAATTTATGACCCTGAATGCCATACTCATATTTAGAAGGAGATTGAGGAAGGAGATGAAGGCGGAAGCATGAATATACCTGTTGAATCCATAGTAGATGTTGAAGGGAGAATTAAGATGAAGAAGAAGATGTAGGAAGATGATCTTCTAAATGATGAATGTCTTCTTCAATTTCTCAATTTCTTCTAGGCAATAATGAAGAGAGTATTTAGAGAGAAAGTAAGAATATGTAGTAGTCTTAAGGGTTGATGGAAGACCCTTTATATAGTAGACTTGGTGACATTTCATTTAGGGACCACACCTATTCATTTTTTAAGCAATGTTAATTTACCATTTTGCCCATCATAAATAGATAAATTACATTTCAGGGATTCTACACATTGACTATGTTTGACTATACTTTATATTAATATAATAGACATGATTTTATATATGAAAGTGCTAAATAACTTATGTTGCAAGCCATAATGATCTAACAAATTGATTGTAGAACAAAGAAATGACTCCCTCTACACCATTATTATGTGGGTGTGTGGAGCCCACTACCAAATTAAACCCCATTTTCTTTCTTTGGCAGTTTTTCCCTTTTATTTTTGATTTTTTTTTCTTGTTTTTCACTTCTTTCTTTTTTCTCTCTCCCGTACTAACTATTGTGGAAAAAAAAAATGTTTTTTTGATGAAGTGGCACTTATGTGGTATATCTTAGTATCCATAATTAGGGGTGGATTGGTAGGTATACCAAGTGTATTTTGCTTGTACCGTGTACCAACCAAGTATGATTTGGTACACAAAAATATGTACCAGTACGAACCACAAAAGTCGGTATACCAAGTTTATTGGTACGATTGGTATTCGGTTGGTACAGTTGGTACTCGATACATACCAAATGTAAATGAAGACAAAAAAAGTTGCATTTTTTGTTAGACATTTTTGTCTAGTATAAAAAATTACATTATAACATAAAAATATATCTCAAATACAAATTATAAAGTTTTGAACCTAAAGAAAATTAGAATAACTGAAGTTTTGAAAGGTAAACAATACAGTAACTTTATATAATATTCACCACGACTCTAAAACCAAAAGATTACAATAAGGCAGTTTGAATATTTTTTCCTAAATCGTAAAAAAGTAACTTAAGGTTAGAAAAAGGGAATTAATGTTTGTTACTCTATTCGTCGCAAAATACTTTTAGTTTTAGAACACGTATTAAAAAAACAATCAATAAATATCAAATAGACCAAACTACCCTTTGAATATTTCAAGTACATATACAATTAGACGGAGAATTATATATGTGTGCGTGTGTGTGTATGTGTGTGTGTATATAAAGTTGGAACATGGTATACCAACCAAAGTCGATATTGTATACCGTGTACCAACCAATTAAACAAACATGGTACGGTACTACCTACCAAAAAGTTCGGTATACCGACTTCTATATACCAACTATAATTGGTACGGTTGGTATACGAGTTGGTTGGTACGAACGAGTACAATTTGCGACCCCTATCCATAATGAGTATTATCATTGCGGATGCTCCCTTTGCAATATTGCTGAGTTAACAGGATCTACAAATTAATGAAAATTAAGATATTGAACTTGCAGTCGGATGATTGATTAAGATTATATACAACCTAATCATAAATGGATATACTCCCTCCGTCCCACCCGTAATAGGATTTTGGTAAACTTAACTTTAATTTAACTAAGTCTTTTGAAGAAAATATAATAATTCAAATAAAAATTTAATCACAATTAATAATACTCTTAATAAAAGTTTTTAAATTTATATTAAAAATAATTATTTTTTATTTAAATTACAGGGTAAAAATATATAAAAAAATCTACTAAAATCTTATTTCGAACTGAACAGGTACATTCACATTGGTGGTCTAGCCACGGCCGTTCCTAGCTTTTTGGGGGGCCCTAGGCGAGGTCCATTGAAGGGCCCTTTCTCTTTTTGAAACAATGAACGGCCTTTTATAAAAAAAAAAAATCTCCTTCAAAACTCCTGTTTTTTACTAGCAGATTTTTTTTTTGTTAACTTGTACTTTGAATTTGTATTTAAGTATAAAATAATTGTAAGATCAAATGATTGAAGTTAGCATAATAATAGATAAATTAAAGGTTATAATGAAACCTATAAATTTTTATCATAAAAAATAGTAAGAAAATATATAAAACCCAGTAAAATTATAAAAGGAAAAAATATGTACAACAAAAACATGATGAAAAAAAATATACATATAACGTCCCAAAATTTGCAAAAGAACATATTAAATAAATATATAAAAGTGTCTTAAAAACTCTTGCAAAATATAAGATTAAATTATGTTCACCAAAAATAAAATAATATAATAAGAATATGAAGACTAAAAAAAATTACTCCAAAGAAGATTATATATATATATACACATATACATATACACACACATATATACATGCTATAAAAAATTTGGGCACCTCTCCCGGCAAGGGCCCTGGGCGGGCGCCCCACCTGCCCCCTTGGGCCGGCCCTGGGTCTAGCAAGGTGTGTAGTTAATATAAATAGAGCCGACACTATGCACAGTCAGCATATAATGTGAAGACTTAATAGCCCGCTTTTGTCGGGTACGACGATACACTATGAGGAGCTATTTTTTGAAAGTGAATAAAGTACGTACGATAAATTAAGATCTTGAACTTGCAGTGGGAGGATTGATTACTATTACGACCTAATCATGTTAATGGATACATTTACATTGGTGGTCATTTAGCAAGGTGAATATAGTTAATAAAATTATGAATTTGACATTAATACAATCAGCTCACATATGAGGTGACGCTCTATACAGTCAATGTATTATTAGCTGATGCTATTTACAGTCAAATGTAATAATATAATCATTATCAAAACCGAAACGTGTATGGTTGCGGAATTTGGCCTAAAACTAACAATTTGGAATTGGATTCAAATACATGTCCTTGTAAGTTTCAACCACCATATTATACCCAAGCCTACCTATCATTATCAATCATAAGACAAACTTAAATCATCTTTTACCGTCGTTATATGTATTTCAAGTACTTTGTGACAAATTAAATGTGGACTAAATGAAAAAAATATAGAAAAAAACAATAAAATTCAACCAAGCTTTACAAACTGAGTCACGATCTATGCAGAGCTCTATGGCTTGCGATAGAAGGATTCATTAAGGCTATGACCAAGTCATTAATGTCATTGTTCGAGTTGAAAAAAATGTTTGTTTGTTTTTTTGTCTCAAAAAGTTAAGACAAAAACTTGTGTGAGAACACTCCAACCCGTCTCATGGGTGAGACGGGTCATTTTTTTGACCCATTACCCGACCCACAACCCTGCTCCAGGACCCATGGGGGGACCCTGCCACGTGGCAGCCCCTCATTGGCCCCAAAAAAAAAAAAATTTATTTATTTATTTATTTTTTTAATTTTTTTTTAATTTTTATATTTTTATTTTTGGTTTTTTTCGGTTTGTGAAAAGTAATAGTTACCATCTCTTAAAGTAATAGTTACCATCTCTTAAAGTAATAGTGTATATTCCTATGTTTTCTTCGTTTGCCAAAAGTAATACCTATTATAACTAAAATGTAACAAACGTGTTATTTATATGTAATAGTATTTGTAAATAATTGTAATACATATGTATAGATATCTATTTGTTTTCAAACAATAAGTTACAATGGGGTCAAATTTATCATGATACATGTAAAAGTATTACATTATCTATAGAAATCTGTTACAATTTCGTCAATCAAAGTGTTACATTTACTTGTATAAACTTACTATTACATTCATATACATAAGTTATTACTTTTCAAATGGGTAAAAACGAGCTTTTGTTTTTTTAAAACAAGTATTACGTTTACTTATGAACAATGTTACTTTAAGAGATGGTAACTATTATTTTTTGCTAAACCACTGAAAAGCCGAAAAAAAAATATAAAAACTAAAAAAAAACCAAAAAAAAATAAAAATAAAAATAAAACAAAATTCGGCCAATGGTGGATTGCCACGTGGCGGGTTCGGCCCATGGGTCATGGGGCGACCCGTCTCATGCATGAGACGGATCCCCTTGTTCTCATGGGAGACCACCTCAAAAGTTATATCGTTTTCCTTCTATATATTCCTCACAAAAATATCTCATTTTGAAATAAATAATAAAAAATATTGTCAATCAAAAAATTGTATGTATGCAATTATTCGCAAAAAGTTTTTGTAAAAATTCACCCCACACCGGTGTGGGAATTAAGTGCATGGGCTACTTAGACACATGACAAAAACTTGTAGTCCTATGTACCAAACTAAGGTTCTTACTTTCCTTTTTTATCAGATTAAGGTTTTTAGTTGTTTTATTACCTTGGGACCCACTTGTCATTCTTACAACAAAAATTCTCTACCCACTTTATCTCTCCTACTTTTTCATACTTACTTTTTCATACTCATAACATTTATTTTTTCTTAATCTCCGTGTAAAGTCAAACTAAAAACCTTAGCCCGGGACGGAGGGAGTATGAGAACACTATGACCCCACTCATAGTAGAGACGGGTCATTTTTGACCAATGACCCGCAGGCAATTTTTTTTTTTTTGTTTTTTATATATATATATATATATATATATATATTGCCAAAAGTAATAGTTACTATAACTAAATGTAACAAACGTGTTACTTATATGTAACAGTTTGTATACATAAAAGTAATACATAAAAGTAACAGTGTGTGTGTTTTTTTTTTTTTTTTTTTTTTTAACCGTTTTCTTCATTTGTCAAAAGTAATACTTATTATAACTAAAATGTAACGAACGTATTACTTATATGTAACAATGTTTATACATAATTGTAACATATATGTATCGAAAAGTAATAATTCAAGCATTTACACTTTAGAACTAAAAACACTTGTGTTAGTAACATTGTAAAAATAAAAAAGTAACAATTTTTATTAATGGATGTTACATTTTACTTGTATAATAACATCATAAAACAGTTACGTTTACTTGTATAATAGTATATCATATGTTTTCAAATAATAAGCTACAATGAGTTCAATTTATCATATGATACATGTAAAAGTATTACATTATCTATAAAATATGTTACAATTTCATCTACTAAAGTATTACATTTACTTGTACAAATAATTACATTCATGTATATAAGTTGTTATTTTTCAAATGTTACTTTCTTTCAAAAAATAAAATCAAAATACTAAAAAAAAATCTGGAAAAACACTATTACATTTCAGTATAACGATAATTACATTTAGTTATTGTTAGTGTTACACGTATTTATAGTTAATATTAAAGTTGAAAGATGAGTGAAATGAGCTACTTCATCTGTCCTAGAGTAAGAGTCGTACTTTCCATTTTGGTACGTCCCAGAGTAAGAGTCATATTCCTAAAATGGCAAAGAATCTTTACTATTCACCCCACTCATTCTCTTTCCTATTTTACTTTTATACTCACAACATCAATCAATTCACTATTCTCTCTCTCATTCTCTCTCCTACTTTACTTTTACACACACAACATTTACATCACTTCCAATATTTATTAATAAGCGTGCAAATGAGGGGTATGACTTTTACTCCGGGATGGAGGGAGTATTTTTTTTTTGTTTTGTTTTGTAAAACTGGTGTTACGTTTATTTATAAACAATGTTACTTTATAAGTAACACAGTTGTTACATTTAGTTATACTAAGTATTACTTTTGGCAAACGAAAAAAATAGTCAAAAAAATATAAAAACTAAAAAAAAACGATTTTTTTCTGGATTTTTTTTTTGCCATGGGTCGCTGCCACGTGACAGATTTTGAGTGGAGCATGAGTTAGGATCCTATGTTTCACGGAGAATTTTGTACACGAGTCATGGGTCGACCCGTCCCTTATATGAGACGGATCTAAGTGTTCTCACAAGAGACCACCTCTAGACACATTACTACCTCTTAGCACTAACATCATATACTATCTCCGTCTCAAAGACTAATGTGCACATTTTGATTTTTTTATCAACTCCATTAAATTTTGATGATAACTTCATGAAAGTTTTGATATCTAAACAATTTTGAAAAAAGTTATTGTTAATATTATTAACAATGCATCAATAACAATTTTTAGAATTGCATATGAATACCTAGATGTTCATAAAATTACGATCAAAGTTTTATTGTGTTGACCAAATAAACAATAATAATGCACACTGATCTAAGGCAGAGGTAATACGATGCATTGACTTCCGAGTGGAACGATGTTAAATCAAATAGATCCAATATGTTTGTGCTTAGTAGGACAATGAGTGGTGCTTAGTATTTCAATCAATTTTTCGATATTCCTTTTTGAAGATTTCATGTTCTACGGTTTAATATGGTGTAGTCTACGGTTAAAAGTTTAATGCAAAGAAGATGTCAAAGGGGTTTAGTTTTCAATCGACATCTATTTATATTATTATTATTTTTTTCTTCATATGATAGGTTAGGGGTTCAAATCCCATCAAATACTCCGTCCGTTTCATGTGATTAGAGACCAAAAAAATTGGCACACAAATTTTAAAAAAAAGTAAGAGAGAGAAATAATGGGAGGAGGTGTTTGTGAGTATGAAAAATTAAATAGGAGAGAGAATGAGTGGGAGAATAGTAAGGTGGCGTTTTTTTTTTTTAAGTGTTAAGTCCTGAAATCTGAATTCACACCTGAATCAATAAGAGGCAGCGTCTGAAAACTGAATTCTGAATTATTCAAGTTGTTTGTTTTTTCATCTGAATTCACATCTGAATTTTTTTTATTTTTTTTTAAGTGTTAACCTTTTGAAATATTATGTATAAGCATGAGAATTAATGGATAATAATGGATTTTTATTTGCTAAAAGAAAAGTGAAAAAGCATTTTAATTATTGTTGCTTCTGAAACCATTCAGACTCTAATCAGACTTCATTTTAGGTCTGATTCATTCAGACTCCATTCAGATCAAAAGTCTCTATTCAGATCTGAAAGCTGAAAAAAAAAAAAAACAATCTGAATTGGAGAAGGTCTGATTCGCTAGACATTCAGACTCTATTCAGATCTGAATGAAAAAAACAAACACCAGCTAAGTTGATTGGTGTTGTGAGTGTAAAAGTAAAGTAGGAGAGAGAATGAGTGGGAAGAATAGTAAAGATTCTTTACCATTTTGGGCAGTCTCAAGTCACATGGAACAGACGAAAAAAAGAAATACGTAAGTCACAAGTGACATGAAGCAGAGGGAGTACATTTTTAAGTGTACTTTGCAATAGATTAAAGTATTACTCCCTCTGTCCCTAAATGAGTGTCCATTTCCAGGGAATTTTTTGTCACAAAATGAGTGTCCATTTTGATCATAACTTTTGCCTCTAAATGTTTTTTTTTTGAATTTTTTTTCACCGGTCTATTTATACTAGCAAAAACTAAATGTTTGTAAAGAGGATTACAAGATTATATATAAATTTTGCCACCAAATTGTACATAAAGTTATGTCCCTTAAAATAAAATTTGGACACTCATTTAAAGACATAGGTAGTAATATAAAAGCCCATTTTTTAAAATAATGCTTGAAGATAGCTTTAAATATCTTATCATTGTCCTTGATTGATAATATGAACAAAAATTTCCAACTAAATATCTTTATTTCGCTTTCATTTCCTTTTCATGATGAATCTTTTTGAAGGGTTTATATTCTAGACGGTTTGCAAAAGGGGAAAAAGAAAAATAGACTCTATTCTAAGCCGACATGTATGAATATTTCACCTATTTTTGAATTATGCATGATCTTCATCAGTAGAAAACATTTTTTATGTTATTTTTAATTTAAGGAACACTCTACGATCAAAAATGTTAAGAATTGTATAAATATCTTTGTTGTACACTATTAAAACTTTTAGTTTTTTAAAGTATAAAATTAACAAGAAAGAACAAAAGAAGTAAAAAATTTAGTGACAAGGTTATAATGAAATACGAAGAATAAATTGGTTAAAAATCATTTAAAAGAGAAAGTTAATTAAAAGTGTTATAGCAATAAATACAAGAACGATGTCAAGCGAAATAATCAAACACGAACACAAGAATTTACGTGATTCACCAATTTGGTTATGTTCACGAGCGGAGGGAGAATATATTATTATCAATGACAATTACAAAAGACGATCTTCACTAATCTAGTTGCACGAATTATTGAGCCCAATAATTCCGTCAACCTAAATCTCGATCTTAGATATGTACTTGTATCTCTCAAAGATGACCGACAAAATATATGCTACATGAGAGGGTAGTATTTATAGTCATAAATACCTAAACCTTTAAAGGATAATGAATCTTATTTCCTGCGTACAAAGTAATTGGAATCATATTTCTTGTATACAAAGTAATTTTATTCTCATTAAGAAACGACTTTCTTAATCCTTGAACAATTCCTTGTACCAATGAGAAACATAATTAAACCAATAAACTTTAATCTATGTACTAAAAGAATGCCAATTCAAGTCTCAAGAATTACTCGACTTGTTGCGGACATATCCTTAACCAATAGTCATTGATTCAAAGACATGTTCCTAACAGAAAGTAACACACTGGTAAAATTATGAAGATAATAGATAACTATTAACGTCGTCTTACAAACTCATATTAAGTCTATTACAGATCTATTGCCTAGTCTAGTACAAATTCCTTTGGAGTTTCCCGCGCCGTCAGAATGATCATATGTAGTTGCCTCCAGCCGCCCTCAGAAGGGCAAACGGTAAAGGTTCTCCACTTTTCTCCCAGGGGGAGTCGAACTTGCGACCTCCACTATTTAGAGGCCTTACTGTAACATACAATTATCCCACATCTTCTAAAGAGAGAAACATGGACCGATATATAGACTTGAGGAGTTACTCCCCTTATCACCAATTGGTTTTAAGGTGGAACCTCCAACATAGTCCATTACTGCCTCAGTCCAGCCCATACTAACACGGGCCTCTCGTTTCTTCTTACCCCATCTATAATTCTAAGATGGTATCAGAGCTAGCCCGTTACACGTGCAGGCCCAAGGGCCCACGATGTTTCTCCGCGCCACCCGTAACAAGTCCACGTTGTAAGCCTTGGCAAAGCCCGGCTACACGTGAGGGGGCATGTTAGAGACAATTATCCTACATCGGGAATTAACTAGCCAAGCATTGACTATATAAAGATCATGGGCCACTCTTCCCATTGCCAATTGGTTTTGGGATGGAACCTTAGACTTTATCATGGTATCAGAGCTGGCCCGTTACACGTGCAGGCCCAACGGCCCACGATGTTGCTTCGCGTCACCCGTAACAAGTCCACGTTGTAAGCCTTGGCAAAGCCCGGCTACACGTTAGGGGGCGTGTTAGAGACAATTATCCCACATCGGGAATTAACTAGCCAAGCATTGACTATATAAAGATCCTGGGCTACTCCTCCCCTAGCCAATTGGTTTTGGGATGGAACCTCAGACTTTATCATGGTATCAGAGCTGGCCCTTTACACGTGCGAGCCCAAAGTTTGGCCCACGATGATCTAGCCCCACATCACCCAATTATATGTCCACGCGTAAGCCCTAAGTTCGGCTACACGTGAGGGGCGTGTTGGAGCAATTATCATATATCGGGAATTAACTAGCCAATGCCTGACTATATAAAGATCCAGGGCCACTCCTCCCATTACCAATTGATTTTGGGATGGAACCTCTGATTTTATCACTTACACACACTCATATACCATTGAGCCAAAAGACCTTATATTTTTTTTACTTGATTGAAGCATTGATAATTCTTAGATCAACTAGTAAGACCTTATCATCAATTTCAGGAGGCGTTATATATTGTTAGTTGTTCTAGTCATTATGGTGAAGTTTTATGAATCGAAGGAATTGTAATTATCTCTTTATGGAGAAAATGGAAGAATTTATCTGCATCAAGGTTAGTTAGGAATAGTTAGCTTTCACCTTTAATATTTTCGGGTTAGTTTTTCTCACATTGTTAGTGTGATTTGACCCTACTAAATTCTTAGTTAACTTTTCATGTTAAATCAATCCATAACATAACATGTTTACTCAGATTGTCGGTATGGTTTCACGCTACTATAAGTTAATTGTCTAATCTCAATCGGCCAACATCACGTTTAACTAATTTTTAGTACAATTTGGTCCTACTACTTAGATACATTTTAACGTTTGATTGATGTCGGTGCAATTTAATTGTTGGAGTAGAGATCCTCAAAGGAACAAAAAGGGGAATTCCAGGCGGAGGGAGCGAGCGGGCGCTCGGGGCCTAGCAGGCGGGCGCTCATTTGGACAGAAGGTTTGGTTCTTCGGGGATCAAGGGCAGGCGGGCGCTTGGGGCAGGCCAGGCGGGCGCCTGGTCCGCTGACGGGATTTCGGGACTCCTTCTTTGTTTAGGTTTAGATCTTATTCCAAGGCTTATATTTAAGCAATGTTCCGCCCCCAAACTCATTGTAACTCAGATTTAACATATTATAGTACAAGATCCTGGCTTGGTAGTGCCCCCAGACGTAGTCAAACATATTGACGAACTGGGTAAACAATTTCTGTGTTTTTTCTTGCTTTGATTTCTTGTGCTTTGTTTGTGTGCCTTTATTGTTCTTGTGGGTTTGCTTGGTAGTGGAGGGCCATATCCACAACAACTGGTATCAGAGCCATGGTTCGAATGGGCCCGACCGGGTGGACCGTGTGTGTGCTTTATATGGTGGGGTTCCCCTTGTGCGACATAGCGAATCGAGTCTTGCAATCGAGGGCGATGGTGTTTCGCGGGCGGTTGGTACAATCGAGGGCGGTGGTGTTCCGCGGGCGGTTGGTGCAAGTGATGGTGTTTTGCGGGCGGTTGGTACAAGCTTTCGCCGATATGGGCCAGAGGAAACACTGCGGGCCATAGCGGTGTGGTCCTTGGTTTGAGGGGAGGATTGTTGGGGTGCAACCCAAAGTCCCACATCGGCAATTGAGGAAACAATTGCAAGGTATATAATAACATCCACCCACTTCATTAGTATGAGGCATTTTGGGAGTTGACCCAAAAACAAATCCGTGCGGGCTGGGCCCAAAGCGGACAATATCATACTAATGTGGGAAAGTGGTGGTAGTGGTCGCGGTCCCTACAAGTGATATCAAGAGCTCTGGTTGGAGATCAGGGATTAATCGTAAGATTGGTTTATCAAGCGATTGGGTGTTGTCAAGCAATCAAGAATGGGCAAGGACAAACAGACAGTTGAGAAATTTGATGGTTCTGACTACGGGTTTTGGAGGATGCAAATAGAGGATCTCTTGTACAACAAAGATCTCTATAAGCCTCTAAAGGGTGTCAAACCGGAAGGAGAAAAGCAAGAAGATTGGGATCTCATGGATCGGAAGGTCCTAGGGGTGGTTAGATCTACTTTGTCAAAGTGGATCGCGAAGACTACCAAGAAGGCAAAGACCACAAAGGAGCTATTGGATTATCTTACTGAGAGATTTGAAACTCCATCTGCTGCAAACAAGGTTGATTTGATACGCAAGATGGGTAGTCTCAAGATGCAAGAGGGAGGATCCTTAGCTAAACACATCGATGAGTTTATGGATGTTATCGACTCATTGACTGCATTGGATATTACGTTTAATGATGAGATTCATGCGTGCTTATTGCTAGCATCTTTACCAGGAAGTTGGAGCGGGACGGTGACAGCGATCAATGCTTCAGCGGGTAAGAACAAGTTGAAGTATGATGATGTTAAGGATTTCTTGTTGGGCGAGGAAAATCGCTTGAAGAAGTTGGGGACATCGTCTACTTCGGGATCGGCCTTAGCTACTACTAGCAGGGGAAGGCCGGGTACTAGCAATAAAGGGAGAACTGAATCAAGGGAAAACGTAGTGGGTGGTAAGGGCAAAGCCGTGGAGATCAGAGATAAACCAAGGGTTGCTAAAGGATCGGTGCAGTGTTATCATTGCAAGGAGTTAGGACACTACAAGAAGGGTTGTCCCAATCGTGGGAGCAATTCGGTGAATGTGACAGTCGAAGGTGATGATGTACTGGTTCTGAGTGTTAGTAGTGCATTAGAATCATGGGTGCTGGATTCGGGGGCATCATTCCACTCTTGCGGGCATGCAGAAGAGATGGAGAATTATACTTCCGGTGATTTCGGTAAGGTCTATCTGGCGGATGGCGAGCCTTTGGAAATCAAGGGGAAGGGGGATGTCAGAATAGGAGCATCGGATGGGAAGGTCTTACATCTGAACGGGGTCAGGCACATTCCGGGTTTAAAAAAGAACCTATTATCAGTTGGGCAGTTGGACGAAGAAGGTTACAAGGTAACATTCGGCTGCAGGAACTGGGTTATTACCAAGGAGGATTCTGAGATCGCTCGGGGTAATAAGGAGGGGACATTGTATTTGGCGAATAACACCTAGGATAGTATCGCGGTGGCGTCAGCCAAGGGTGATACTGACTTGTGGCACTGTCGATTGGGTCACATGAGTGAGAAGGGGATGAAGGTATTTTGCTCAAAGGAACTACTACCGGGTTTGATGACAGTCGACGTGGGGATCTGCGAAGATTGTGTGTTTGGCAAACAAGCGAGAAGTAATTTCTCGAGGACATGTAGGGCTTTGAGGGAAGCAAAGTTAGAACTGGTTCACACGGATTTGTGGGGACCATCTCCGGTAACTTCTCTGGGTGGTGCGTCATATTACATGACCTTCATTGATGATTCAACAAGGAAGGTCTGGGTCTACTTCTTGAAGGGGAAAGATGAAGCTTTCGAGGTATTCAAGAAGTGGAGGGCCTTGGTGGAGAATCAGACGGGACTTAAGCTTAAGTGCTTGAGATCAGATAACGGAGGGGAGTATGAGCTCGAGGAGTTCAAGGAATATTGTGCAGCGAATGGGATTCGTATGGAGAAGACTCCAAAGGGCACACCACAACACAACGGGGTTGCAGAGAGGATGAACAGGACATTGAACGAGCGGGCTAGAAGTATGAGGTTGAAGTATGGACTTCCGAAGACGTTCTGGGCATATGCGATTGACACGGCTGCTTTCTTGATCAATAGGGAACCATCGGTACCATTGGGGAATGAAATTCCAGAAGAAGCATGGAATGGCAAACAGGTAAATCTGTCCTTTCTTCGCATATTTGGCTGCGTTTCATATGTTCATATTGACTCTGTTGATAGAACTAAGTTAGATGCAAAATTTGTAAAATGTACGTTTATTGGGTATGGTGGGGATGACTTCGGGTATAAGTTTTGGGATGACCAAAATCATAAAATTATTCGTAGTCGAGATGTGGTATTCAATGAACAGGTATTGTACAAAGACAGAAAGGGGGCATCTGATGATATTAGTTCGGAACCGGAGGTTGTAGAGGTGGATATTCCAGACTCGGGTGGGAGCATGACGGTTCATGATGACCATGGTCAGGGGGTCACTGAAGATGAACCACATACTCCGGAACCGGATATTCCGCTGCGTAGATCCAGCAGGTTGCGTGGATCACCTGACAGGTATACTCCTTCAAATTACTATTTGTTGCTGACAGATAGTGATGAGCCGGAATGTTATGCGGAGGCTATTCGTAGTGCACTTTGTGATAAGTGGAAAGCTGGGATGGATGATGAGATGGACTCATTGAAAGCCAATAAAACTTGGGAGTTGATTAAACTGCCTAAGGGGAAGAAGGCATTGCATAACAAGTGGGTTTACAGGATTAAGGAGGAAGCAAACGGCAGTAAGCGTTACAAGGCAAGGTTGGTTGTAAAAGGATCTCAGCAAAAGTACGGTATTGACTACACCGAGGTATTCACTCCTGTTGTGAAGATGACCACTATCAGAATGGTTCTGGGGATAGTAGTGGCGGATAACTTGTTGCTGGAACAGATGGATGTAAAGACGGCCTTTCTTCATGGTGATTTGGAGGAAGAAATTTACATGGTACAACCAGAGGGTTACTTGTCTAAGGGTAACGAGGAACTGGTTTACGGATTGACTAAGAGCTTGTATGTCCTTAAACAAGCTCCTAGGCAGTGGTACAGGAAGTTCGATGGATTCATGCATGACATTAACTTTGTCAGATGTGAGGCGGATCATTGTTGCTACTTCAAGAACACGGACAATGGGTATATAATCTTGCTGTTATATATGGATGACATGCTAATAGCGGGCTCTAGCGTTAGAGAGGTAAACAGATTGAAGGCTCAGTTGTCAGAACGGTTCGAGATGAAGGATTTGGGGGAGGCCAGAAAAATCTTGGGCATGCGGATTGACCGAAATAGGGAGTTGGGTAAGTTGGTTCTTTCACAAGCAGAATATGTTGAGAAAGTCTTGGCAAGGTTTTGCATGGAAGAGGCGAAGCCAACAGGGACACCATTGGGTATGCACTTCAAGCTATCCGAGAAAGACTCACCTAAGGGCAAGGAGGAGCGTGACAAGATGGAGAGGACTCCATATGCTTCGGCAGTGGGGAGTCTAATGTATGCAATGGTGTGTACAAGGCCGGACATTGCACATGCGGTGGGAGTAGTCAGTCGGTATATGGGCAATCCAGGGAAGCAACATTGGGAAGCGGTTAAATGGATCCTGCGTTACTTAAAGGGTACTGCTGGTAAGGCTCTATGTTTCTCAAGCAAGGAGGTCGTGTTAGCAGGTTATGCGGATGCGGATTTGGCATCAAGTGATCTTGATAAGAGGAGAAGTACCACGGGTTATGTTTTCACATTGGGTGGTACGGCAATCTCCTGGGCCTCTAAATTGCAGAAGATCGTGGCTCAGTCGACTGCGGAAGCAGAATATGTGGCAGTGACAGAGGCAAGTAAAGAGATGGTATGGTTGCAGAACTTCTTGGGTGAACTTGGGAAGACGCGAAGTGGTAATGCTCTCTACAGTGACAGTCAGAGTGCAATTCATCTAGCAAGGAATCCGGCGTTTCATTCTAGGACGAAGCACATTGAGCTGAGGTTTCACTACATCAGGCATCTCTTGGAGAGGAAGATCTTAAGGCTGGAGAAGATTTTGGGATCGGAGAACCCGGCTGACATGTTGACCAAGGTTGTAAACCTTGAAAAGTTGAAGCTATGCATAGCTTCAATTGGGCTTGGAGAATAGGAGAGGAGGAAGGCACTATCATGATCGAGGTGAGCACTAGGACGACACCAATGATGAGTTGAAGACGGATACGGGGCTTGTATATGCAGTTGATCTCTAGGTGAGAGATTGTTGGAGTAGAGATCCTCAAAGGAACAAAAAGGGGAATTCCAGGCGGAGGGAGCGAGCGGGCGCTCGGGGCCTAGCAGGCGGGTGCTCATTTGGACAGAAGGTTTGGTTCTTCGGGGATCAAGGGCAGGCGGGCGCTTGGGGTAGGCCAGGCGGGCGCCTGGTCCGCTGACGGGATTTCGGGACTCCTTCTTTGTTTAGGTTTAGATCTTATTCCAGGGCTTATATTTAAGCAATGTTCCGCCCCCCAAACTCATTGTAACTCAGATTTAACATATTATAGTGCAAGATCCTGGCTTGGTAGTGCCCCCAGACGTAGTCAAACATATTGACGAACTGGGTAAACAATTTCTGTTTCTTTTCTTGCTTTGATTTCTTGTGCTTTGTTTGTGTGCCTTTATTGTTCTTGTGGGTTTGCTTGGTAGTGGAGGGCCATATCCACAACAACGCTGCTACTTAACTAACGATTCACGTTCAATGTGCATATCTGCAGCACACCGTCGGCCATTTGTTTCGTTGGAGGCATGCATTTGGCTAACTATACAGAGATACTCCTTATGTCCCATAATACATGAATTTTTTGTGAATGATAAAGGAGTAGTGAGTATGAAAAGTTTGGTATGATTATCAAGTAGGCCATATAAATTTAAGTGTGTGATTATGACAAGTGAGACTATGGCAAGTATATAAAAAAAGAATCCCGGCATTTTAAGTTAAGAGACTCACCAATGGGACACCAGGTGTTAGTGAAAAGAGGGAGTAGTTAGGTGGCGTTTGTTTTTTTAAGTGTTAAGTCCTGAAATCTGAATGAATATCTGAATTGATAAGAGACAGCGTCTGAAAGCTGATTTCTGAATTATTCAAACTGTTTGATTATTCGTCTGAATACACATCTGAATTTAGGATTACGACATTGAATGAAGTAGAAAAATGACGTGAATAGTTGTTTATATAGTGTTTTAGTTGGATATCTTTAGAATTATGAGTTTAAGAAAAAAATATAAATTGAAAAAAAATCAATTCAGAGGCAAATCAGACTTCATTTTAGGTCTGAACATTAAGAGGCAATTCAGATGCTTTTAGATCTGAATCTGAAAAAAAAAAAACAGACTTAATGCCTTAAGGTCTGACTCTCTCAGACATTCACTCCATTAAGTGGCTCTGAATGGAAAAACAAACAAGGCCTTAGTTAAATTTTCACCATTACTGTTTTAAAGTACAAAAATCTACAAACAAGTTAGTTGGTTTACAGTGATTTAATTAAAAGAGTCATGCTAATCTATTTTAAGAATTGTAGCGCAACTGTATATTGTAGGGAAAACGGACATCAAATGTGTACATTGTTGGTGATATTTAGTGATAATTTTCCAAAAAATCATTACTTATCAAGGAAAATAGAAAACCAAAATAGTGCATAACTAAGAGAGATCCTTCTGGCCTGATTCTAATTATGTGATTCCAATCTTCTTTTCTTTTTCAGCCCAAAATGATTCTATATATGTCATAAACGGATCGAGTGTTATCTGTGTAAGATCGTATCAACACGTAAACTGGATTGTCGGTAGAATTTGGCAGCATTACATAATTACTAGTCATTTTGATCACTGTTTCATATTGATGAAGTTTCGTGTAACCTTCGTCAGTTGAAAGATATGTGATCATCCTACACTTTTTGCTTGGAATTATATGATCCCCGATCTTATCTGTGCACTGATCATTACCAGTTTTTGGATAAAAGAAAGTATGGTGTTATCTACGTTTGATTTGTATGTATGCGTTACATTTACTCAGATTGTCGGTGCAGTTTGACGCTACTACTTAAATAACTATCCATGTTCAATGTTCATGTTAATTTGCCTCACGATTACTCATATTGTCTTTAGCATTTGGTATGCTATGCTCCCTCTGTCTTATAACTCCTTGCATTATTTTATTTGAACATGAAAACTAAGGAGAGTGCTAGGACGGAGCCATGTAGTGGCATGGGGTCAATTTGGCCCCCTGAACTTTTAAGAATTGCCCCCATAACCCCCATAATAACCCCATTAAGTTTATTAATTAAAATGTCATATACATGCATTATTGACCTCCTTGGATTTTACGGAATTGGCCACGTGTCCCTTAAGTTTAGTAAAAGAATATAGACATGGAATTTGACATCCCACTAAATTCTAGTTGAATTTCATTTTTTTTTTTTAAGTAAAAAAAAAGTACAAGAGTTTGTAAAAATTGTTAGCTTGAAATAGATTTTTTAAAATCTTAAATTTATATTCATCCTCTTAAGGAGAATGTGAATATATATTAAGTTTCCTTTTTACTAACATATTATTTCTTCTATTTTGATTAAAAAAAAAACTTTTTTCCCAACATTTCTAGAAGAGTAAGTCTTATGAAAAACTAGTTTTTTCCATAACATAATGAAAAATAATAATTTTTAGATCATTAGAGCCGTCTTCATTGTGATATATAGAACCATTTTTTAGCCTGCAAATGAGGAATTTTAAAGACTTAAACCTGTTTTTTCTAATAATTAAGAAAAACATTTTTTTTTACAAGATTTGCGCTTCTAAAAATAAACAACAAGTAGTACTATGTAATATTAATAAATTACAAACAAGTAAAACATGTAATTTATAGAAAGTTTAAGTTTTCTTGCCAGATATGGTAATTTTAATGTTTTAATGGAAGGGGGATATTTAATAGAGTTTTCTTATAATAAAACTTGACTTTGAACTTGATTAGTTTTCCCTTCATCCGACAAAATAGTCTCACTTTTTTACTTTTTCTTTTCAAATGAATAATCTCATTTTCTAACTATAACAATCTTAGTGGAATGTCAAAAATACAAACAAGAATAATCAATTACGATTAGTGGTTTTCTTAGTATATATATTAACCCACCTGGGTCTGATTTATGTCTCAGGGAGAATGCATATATATTTAAAATATTGTGAGTGAGTAAGAGATTATTAGTACGACAAATGGGTAAGATTTGCAAATGGGCCATAAGATTATATCTAGTGTCTGAGAATGGTAAGTGTGATAAAAAAAAAAATGGACATTTTAGGAAATGAGACCTACTAAATGGACATAAAAAACAGGTGTAATTTGTTATGAGACGGAGGAAGGGAGCACTTAGTTAAATTGTTGTTGTTAGCTGTAGTACATTACAATATCTTCACATTTGTACTATTCAAATTTTTTAATGACGTGAACACTAGCTAGGTGTTGTGCATTGTTGGTTAAATTTTATACCGTAGTTAATTTGTAGCTACCGTGTCTAAAGAAAGTAATGAGTTTCTGCATAACCGTGTTCTTGGTGAAAAGTAAATGCATGTACCTCCTCCGAACCAAAATGATCTTCGCATTTGACTATTCAAGCTTTTTAAGGACGTGAACACTAGCTACACGAGCCATGCTATGTTTATGCACTTTTAAGCTTGAATAGTGGAAATGAGAAGAACTTTTTCGGACAATGAAAAATGACAAATAACAAAATTATTTTGGGATAGAGGGAGTACTAATTAGCTATGTTGGGAATTGGGGGGATCGCCGCATCCACTAGCCCATACTAGCATTCATCAACATGGAGAAAATAATTCAACACATGAATAATGTAAGAACATGGCTTGCAACACAAGTCATTTAGTAATTCCATACATGAAATCATACCTATAATGTTAATATAAAGTGTAGTGAATTAAAATAATGTGTAGAATTCCTGGATGTAATATTACCTATTTTTGATGGGCAAAGTGGTAATTTAATATCACTAAAGGTTGAAAGGGTGTAGTCCCTAAATGAGGTGCCTATTGGTTTCATATATAAAGGGTTCTCCATCAACCCTAGAAATCACTCCATTCATTGTATTTTTTCTCCTAAATAATCTTCATATTGCTAGAGACATTAGAGAGAAAAGGCACAATCATTTAGAAAAACTCTGTCCCCTTAATTCTTCTTCTTCTTCTTATTCTCCCTACAACATCTGTAATGGATTCTGTCACGACCCGAAATATAGGCTCTATTTTATTAATAATTAAATGATTTTTATTTAATTATTTGCTTATTTATTTATTTAAATTATTATTTATTTAAATATTTATGTGTGCAATTTATGTGTTATAATAATTTGTGCCTAGCATTTTACTTGAGTTATTTGGGGCTAGTGTAGAAGTGTTGGGTCTTAATAGTTAGTAGGGAGAGTAGCATTTGTGTTAGTGGAATGGGAGGGGCCTAGATGTAACATTTTGAAATGATTTTTCCCCTACTCCCTCCCTACTCCTTCTCTTCTCCCTCACTCTCTTCCTCCCATTCCCAGACAACTCACTTCCTCTCTCCTCAATTGGTAAGTTTTTCTTCCTTCTTCTTCTCTCTTCATTTTCTCCTTCTTCCTCTCATCTTCTCTCATTTCTTAAAACATGAAACATGTTTAGATCGTCGCTAGGATCGCGTAGAGTAAAAAAGAATCGAAATCCATCAACTTTGAGAATTTGCAAGTAAGTTACTTTTCCCCCATTTTAATGCTAAAATGTTCATATCATGTTCATATAATGCTTTTGTTGTTATATTGGAAGTTTGGATGAGTTTGCAATTTATTTGGAATTTATTTGGGTTTTTGATAAAAAATGGTGATTTTGGAATGTTGGGTTTGATTCTTGATTTTGGTTGTTAAATGTTGTTGTGTGAGTCCTTTTAGACTTATGAGTTGTTTTGGTACATTTATATACCAGTTAGAATGTTTGATTTTTGGTTGAAATGTGTTTGGGTTTGAAAAATGGAAGAACCCATGTTGTTCTTCCCGATTGCCAGAAATTCAGACTATTGGGCGACCGCCCAAAATCTCCTGGGCGACCGCACAACATTCTGAAAGCTTTTGGTCGTGGCGAGGGCCTTTTTGGGCGACCGCACATACCCTTTTGGGCGGCCGCACAGTCCTCTGAAAATTTACATTTTGTTAATTTGTGTGATTGAAGAACGTGCTTTGGTCTAAGTCTTGGGTGTCCTTTTAGTTGACCCTAGTGATCATTGTAGTACACCTTAGTGATAGAATTGGGTCCTTTGTGATCAAGTTTGTGTTTGAAATTCATTAATGGTGAATTGGGATTTTGAAGCACCTTTATTGTGCATTGTTTGTTCATTTCATCTTCTTGGTGATTAATTGGCATGATTCCCTACTTTGGAATCCTTTGTTGTTTATCGTGCTAGTATTTTATTACTTAGCCTTTACGTGAAAGTCCAGCTGGTATTTTGTGTGTGTTTGGGCGATGGGAAAGATTATATTGGCAAAGCCAAGTCCATTATAATGTTGACCATTGTTTTGCCCCCTTCTTTACCCCTTCTCCAGATTGGCCTTGGAAAGGATAAGTCAGCGTTCCTTTGTGAATGTATCTGGCTAGCGGGCATGACTTTGTGTCATGGTCCTTGTCCTTTGTGACACTGTTATGATTATTGGTTCCGGTACCGGGGTTTTCTCTTCGGCTTTCATGCTATTATGAAGATGATGATTGGTTGATTATTGAAGCTGCGCAGCGATCCTTTATTTGGATGTTCCGGTTTGGAAAACCTTGGCTATATCCTTTGTTATGTGTTTATTTCCGCTGCTATCTGTATGTGATAAATGCTATGTGCTATGTGATAATTATTATTGTTTATTGCTTATTGCATCATAGCATGTCATGTAGTTGCATTAGTAACTTATTGAGATTTATCTCACCCCTTTTCTTTTATCTTTGTTTTTCCTTAACCCCCCCTCCCCCAGGTGCTAAGGAATAGTCTCGCTGATCACGAGATAGAGGACGTCGAGTGTGGAAACATTCTTTTGGGAAAATTTGTATAGGTTGGTTTACATTATATAAATGTGTAACCTTTTGGGGTATTTGTACCAAACAATGACGTCACTAAGAATTGTATATTTTTATTTGTTGGGCATAAACTTGTGGAAGTTTATGATCGTTGTATTTAGTCTTTATCAAACTTGGTTTTGTAAAACTTTGGATTATCACCTTTTGGTATTAAATGAAATTTTTAACTTCGGTATTTTGGAGTTTATTGTTAGAGTCGACGTCCAGCTCGCGGTCCCGGGGCCCGCGGGGTCCGGGGTCGCGACAGATTCAACAGGTATTATTTCGCTTCCGCCTTCATCTTCTTCCTCATTCTTATTCTGAAAATGAGCGTGGCATTCAGGGATATAAAGAATTGTTCCAACAAATAATAATATGAAAGAACAAGAACACCGATGTTTAATAACCCAGTTCATCAACACATGACTACATCTGGGGGCACTTAGCCAGGATATCATAATAATAATATATGTAAAGATTCAACTTTAGCACATGCACTCACATAGATCTAGCATGGCTATTCTCCATGTATAATCTCTCATACATATTATCTCACCTCCCCAAGAACACACAAATAATATGACTATGGCCGGGTTGTAGGATCGCCCCTCATGGCTCTTTTAGGCCCCCGGCCCTCTCCGACACACTATTTTGTGCTCTCTCTTTTGATATCCTAACTTTCTCCTACACAAAGTAAAGTACTAAATATTATGGTGGTAGTCACAATATATTTATAGAAATACAAAACCTAATCCTGATCAAAACCTAATTACCCAGAGTTGCAGAGACGGAAGGAGTATTATTCTTCTCCTAAGAATAATTCGTGCAGAAGGAAACCCATTCCTTTTCACTAGCTACTGGCTCCTTTGACATGATAGGTGGAATAGGAAAGTATACCTTTCCTAAGGCAACTCTTACACACCATGTTTCATCACCAACAATTCGGCCCACCTTCCAAATTATGAGGTCCGGCTGTGTCCTTCTATAGGTCCGGTCGGATCTTCTTGCACCGTTCCGATTTCGACTCCTCGCTCTTCCGCGGTTTTGACCCTCTTCAGTTTTGTCTCCAATCCCAACAAGCTATTACTATATAAAGAAAAATTACTATGGTATAGTATATACAAGCTATTACTATATAAAGAAAAATTACTATGGTATAGTATATGGCGAATTCAGTTCACATGCATTGAGGAATAGGAACTGGTTCGCATGACCAGTAAAGATTTACTTTGTTACTTGTTTCTCACTTGAATATTTTTGAGAAGTTTGCCATTTTATGGTTATGGTGTTTCCAGTATCTAATGTCAATTGTGATTTGATCATATTGATGATTATTTATTATTTCTGACCAAATTTGGATCACATAAATTTGTTAATTTGATGTGGCATTGCGCTGATCATTTTTCAGATAAGTTTTAACATTACACATTTTTAGTAGTAAGTATTGTGCTCTAACATACTCCCTTCGTCCCTCTTTAACTTACAAATTTTGGGTTGGGCACATTATTTAAGGAAAAAGTGAAAAAGTTGATGTGTTATGAGTGTAGATAGTTGAGTGGGAGAGACAAAATGGGGTATAGAATAGTAAGTGGATAGTTGTTGTGAGTGGGACAAGTGGGTCCCATTATTTTAAAAGTATTAAAATATTTCCTTTTTGGGACTTTGTAGAATGGGACAACCAAAATGGTAAATTTTGTAGATTAAAGAGGGACAGGGAGAGTACATAGTTCGAATTTGAAACTATAACAGGGCCATTATACTGTTTTTTTTTTCCGATATCCACGCCATAAGGAAGCGAGGAGTGAAATCGAACTCTAACGCTCACCGAGGGTGAAGCTTGACTTTACCACTGGGCCATTATACTGATTTAATTATCTCGTAAGTGATGAAATTTGCATGACACGCGTTTATACTAAAGGGTTGTAATAATCTCACAAACCTCTAATTGTTTGATGTTTCAAATACCTTTTTAATTCTATGTAAAGTTGGTTTGGTTGTAATCTGACTACTTTTACGTAATCACATTCTGTAAAAACGATTCCACTAATAGTTATAAATTTCATTTCGTTCCGGTTTGTTCTAGCCGGAATACATATTTCCACTTAAAAATCAGTACGGAACGAGCTTTATTCCGTTCCATTTTGAATTCCGGTCTGGACCGACCGAGATGGGCATGTTCTTTCCGAGATGGAAAAGATAAAGGATGTGAATCAAAAATAGGGATGGCCAAACCGGACCGGAACCGTCGAACCGGCCCGGAACCGGAACCGAAAAACCGTAACCGCCATGAACCGCCATAAAAACCGGAACCGTGGGAACCGGAACCGTTTTGGATAAGGGCCGGTTAAGGTTCAACCTCACAAAAAACCGTGAAACGGCGGTTCCGAACCGCCCAAACAAACCGTGAACGGAACCGTCTGAACCGTTTGTAAAACCGTTAATAAACCATCAAAATCATTAGATTTCTAATAGTTTCATCAGAATTAACCGTTACTAATGGAAGGTTGACAAGAAAATTTGTGTTTTGACTGATTTTTTTAGCCAAATTCAATGAATGAAAATAATAAAAATTTGGTTGTCCCCCTCATTGTAAATTTGCCTTTAATTAATAAAATTTAAAGGGTACCGTCCCTTTTTTCTTTTATATACTATCATTTATTTTATTTTATTTTCTATGTTTGTTTTTCAATATAATGTTGATTTAGTTTTTTTTTAAAAAAAAAAAATCACTTATGAAATAATTTTTAAGTTGTTTATTCATTATTGTATGGAAAAAAAAAAAAGAACCGGACCGGAACCGGATTGTGACAACCGGAACCGGTGTAACTAAGGGCCGGTTAAAGTTCACATAAAAGCCGAACGGGAATCGGGACCGCGTTGGCCATCCCTAATCAAAAAGATATAAAGTTGATTACTAAATTAAATTAAGGAAACTACTTTCAATGGAAAAAATGTCCTAACCTAAAGTAACATCATCAAGACGCATTTATGACTATGAAATACTCTCTCCATCCCATTTGAAGATTCACCTTTTATCCAAATGGGTGTCTCGTTAAAAAGCTTCATCTTTTCCAGAAACGGTAAAAAATGTAGGCCCCACTTGTCATACCCACTCACTTCTTCCTCTCACATACTTAAATTATGGGGTCCATTTGTCATACTCACTAACTTTCCCCTCTCATATATTTAAATTGTAGGTCCCACTTATTATACCCACTAACTTTTTCCATCTCATAACCCTTCTTACACTCATTACTTTTCTTAATTTGTGTGTCATCACCAAAATGGTGGAGCTTCAAATGAGACGGAGGAAGTATATGACATTTTAGCCCATTTAAACCCATTTAAAATCAATTGATTTCTAATTATGTTGATGTTTATATATTTAAAAACAAAGTTATATCAAGTTTGTTGGAAAAATAACATGTTGTAATAAGGGTTAATGATAATTTAGACCCTGAAGTACCATACCACCCTTCCAATCGAGTCCCGGATGTCTTTTTTCGCCAGATCGGACCTTGGGTAATTCATTTTCGCCAGTTAAGGCCTTTTTTATGGAATTCGTTAAAAACTCAGTTAAAAAGCATGTGTCGTGCACGTGACTAACTGAATTGGGTTGTTTGAATTGTCCATACTTCTAAAGGGGTTAAAATGACACATTTAAAAATGAGGGGAGAGTAAATAAAAAAAGATGAACAATATACCCCTTCACACCCCCACGCTCCCAGACTCCGATCCCAACCCTTCCTCCATATTTTCCGGTGTCCCACCCCATTCCCGTCTCCGACCAACACCAACATCTCCGACCGACCTCCTCTTTTCTTCATTCTCATCACAGTATATTATGACTGCAATCCCGTATACCACCCCATTTCAATCTTTGATTTTTGATTTGGGTTATGATTTTGTATTTAGGTTTCGATTTGGAAACCCAGATCTGGGTTTGTTCCATTGTGATTTTGGTTTTGGTTTTAGTTTTGATTTCGATCTCTGATTTTGATTTCGATTCTGATCTGCCCATGAAATTTCGGCCAGACGACGGTGTTGAAGTTGCATCTAGTGGAACATGAGGCGGTATTGGTGCTTCAAGTGAGTGCCCAAACATGCAAAGAACACCAGAATCTTCTTGCTCCCAAAATACTTCAACCATTATGCCTCTTGGATTTTCTGCACTCATCAAGAATCTTCTTTGAAATATTGGAGATTACTGGATGAATGTTGGAAACAATCTTGATTTGGGTTTGAATTATGTTTCTTCGATCTTTGATTTTTTATTTAGGTTTCGATTTAGAAACCCAGATTTGGGTTTGTTCCACTTTGTTTTTTATTTCGATTTTGATTTTTGATTTGTTCCACTCTGTTTTGTCTCAATCGGTGCCGGACGGCAATTTCCGATGAGAAGAGAGGTGAGGGACTGTTAATGGCTAGAAAGAGCTTTGTGGGTATGAATGAATTGAAGGGATTGTCTTCTATAAAAAAACATACTTCTTTCTTTCACTTGTGTGTATAATCTGTGTGTGTTCATGTGGCGGTGTTTGGTTGGTGTTTGGCATGGCTCTAGGTGGTGGCGGTGCGGTGGTGTGGTGGCCGGTGGTAGTAATGGTGGAGAGAATGGTGATGATAATTTGGTTGAAATGTAAAATTTCTATTTTGAATTTCATTAACAAATTTGACTGTACTCAAATTTTATATTTGGACTGTTTTTAGGTATATGATTAGTGCTTAATCATAAATGTTAAATCTCTTAATTCGATTTCATTATCACTTTTCACAATATAATACTATTATTCCTTAATCCCCGTCTCAGGAGAGAAAATCCTAATTCGGATGGGACGGATGGAGTAATGCTTATACGTACCGGTCTATCAAACGAGCCAAAAAAAAAATAGTTAATACAACAAGAACAACAAAGCCTTAGTCCCAAAATAATTTGGGGTCGGCTAACATGAATCCTCATATGTCATCGTGATAAAAGGAAGAGAGAGAGAGAGAGAGAGAAAGAGAGAGAGAGAGAGAGAGAGAGAGAAAGAGAGGAAAAGGATGGATAAAATAAAATAAATAAATAAATAAATAAATAATAATAATAAAAAGTACGATCAACCCCCATCATTCACATGAATTTTCGCCCTCCACTCCGGCCTCTTCAACGCCACATCTTCATGTAGCGACCCCAAAACCCGTCCCTATTTATTTTA
This sequence comes from Campanula takesimana, assembly GCA_026119855.1. Taxonomy (NCBI): domain Eukaryota; kingdom Viridiplantae; phylum Streptophyta; class Magnoliopsida; order Asterales; family Campanulaceae; genus Campanula; species Campanula takesimana. The sequence continues at coordinate 33,211 of JAOWBW010000706.1, forward strand.
TAATTTTGGGGATTTTTATTTGACTTATATGTGCATTTTTATGGGTTGCATTATATTTTATGATTTGCATATCATATTTGATTACTTGTGTTATTTACTTAGTTAGTAATAATAAAGATTAAAGGAGTTAAATGATTAAGTTGAAACTTTAGGGTCCTAGTTGAAAATGTAAGTTTAAGGGCTAAAGTGTTAAAAATAAACTTTGGGTGACCAAAATGTAAAATGGGTAAAAATATCTTAATAAACAAGTTGCTTTCTCCTTCTTTCACAGTGTGAGATTCTTCTGCAACTTTCTCTCGTTCTGTTCCTAGGGTTAAAGAAAAAAAGTAAGTTCGACCCATTTCGATTTAATTCTTTTTATTTACTTACCCGTTTTAAAAACTAATTATATAAAAATGATCAGGGCGTCGAGTAGGTCATTTCTAGCCGAACAAAATTGATTTCAGCGATACTTTTTCCGGAACTAGGTAAGTTACTAATTCCCCTTTAAATGTTAAAATAGTCATATATGCTATATATGATACTCCTACTTGTTAATTATGTGATTTGGGTAATATTTGCTATACTTGTAATTTTGGGACAAAGGGAGTATATGAATTTGGTTTAGCTGGGTATTGTGAATGTTTATGAACTCAAGTTGTAACTATAATGAGAGTTGCTAATGTTGTGTACTAAATTGTGTAGTATATATGTTATGCTTGTGGGACGGAAGGAGTAAAAATTGAACTAAGGAAGAATCTGGGATTTGGCCCAAAATAGGAGGAGGCGCGCACACCCTATATAAGGAAGCGCACGCACCCATTGTTACCAACCTAGGCAAAATTTGACTGGATAAGGGAGGCGTGCGCATCCTTTTGGGTGAGGCGCGCGCACCCTTAAGTGAACCAAAAATAGTGAAGTTCTGGTCCTTGGAAGCGCGCGCACCCTATGGGGTGAGGCGTGCGCACCCCCCTGTTTCCAAGGTTTGATAGTTTGTGTTATATGGGGTATAAGAGGACAAGTGTTTTGTGATCCTTGGGGTGGCTTATGACTTAAACATGAATGTGTATGACTTTTATGTCGTTGATGAAAAGATTGGGTTGTGACTAAATGTCCTTATTATGGACTCTTTATGAGAAATCTTTCGTGTGCATCTTGTGATGTTTTTGGCTTAATTCCTTCTTGGATTAAATGCCCCGGGTTTTGTTTAGCAAGTATTCATTACTGTGCTTCTTGTTAAAAGTCCAGCTGGTCTTGTTGTGGAGTCAGCCAATGGAAGAATTATAGTGGTACAGGTAAGTCCACTATAAGGTTTTCCATTGGAGCTTGTGAGTCAGGCGGTGGGAGAATTATAGTGGCACACAAGCCAAGTTCACTATAAGGTAACCACTGTGCCTTCTAGTTTCCCCAGTCCAGATTGGCCTTGGATAGGATGAATTGGTCCCTTTGGTGAGTATTTGGGTTATGACTTTGTGTCATATTTTCCTCTCTGGTTACTTGGTTCTATCAGTTATGGTTTGGTTTTCGGGATCCCGACGGCTTCAGCTATTTATGCTGTTCAGATGGTTTTCTCTGATGGGTTTCTCAGATGGTATTCTCATCAGTTATGGTTATTGGGTAAACCTTGGCTTGGTATCCACCGGAGTGTGGGCAATATATAACATGATGTTATGTGCTATATGCTATATGATTACTGTTGATATTGTTTCTTTATGATCATCACATCAGCATGTAACGTAGTTGCATTTTAGTAGCTTACTGAGATTTATTCTCACCCTTTATTTGTTTACTGTTTTAGATAAAGGCGGGTCCAGGGGTAGGACACTTGGCACGGGAGGACGTTCGTTTGGTAAGAGATGGGACTTGTTTTGTGAAGGTTACATTATATAAATGTAAACCCTTTGGGTAGAGTACCCGTACTTTCTTATGGTCACATCTATTTTGGTAAATGTTGATGTATGTACATTTGTTTAAAAGTTGTAAGCCTTTGGGCTAAATACTTTCATTGTGAAAGTGTTTGTAAAAGGGTTGTTTCAAGTTAAGTGAAGTCTTTGAACTTCAAGTGTGTTTTGTTTAACTTTTTAAAAGTATATTTCGAAAAAATTCTCTAAAAATGTTTTATAACGTCTTCCACTCGTGTCCCGAGCGTGGGGCCAAGTAGGACCACGGGTACGGGGCGCGACAGTTGGTATCAGAGCTAGGTTGTAGATTGTCTAGAATGACTAAATGACCTAGGAGGGTAGTAGAGTATAGAGTGAGTAACGTTGAGTGTTTGATGCAGGTATTCATTAAAAATGGGTGAAACTGACGGAGATCAGGCCGGCTCTTCGGGGCAAGGGGATGCCAGAGAAGAGGCTCGAATTATGTTCCAAGGAATGTTCGAAGCAGCGATGAAAACTATAAATGATCAGAGGCAAGAAAGGGAACAGGTACCACCAAGATATGGCTTAGAACAGTTTCTGAAAATGAAGCCTATGGAGTATGATGGAGAGCCCGATGTATCTAAAACTGAAAGGTGGATTGAATCGATGGAAAAGATCTTTGATGCTTTGAGATGTTCGGAGGAAGATCAAGTCAGGTTTGCTACCTATAAATTGAATGGAGCGGCTGAGCATTGGTGGAAAGCTTTGAAAACAAAATGGGATGAGACTCATGTACCTTATAATTGGGAGAATTTTCTGGGAAAGTTCAAAGAACACTTCATTCCTCGAGTAGATCAAGACAGGAAGGAGATGGAATTTCTTAACTTGGAGCAAGGTTCTATGTCAATTGCTCAATATTCAGCTAAATTTTCAGAGTTGTCTAGGTATTGTACTCACCTAGTGGCAACTGAGGAGAGGAAGGCTACAAGGTTTGTGAAAGGTTTGAAAACCGTGATTAGAACTCAGCTAGTATCCCATAAGTTGCAAGATTTTCAGGATGCAGTGGATCGAGCTTACCAGGTGGAGCATGACATTGAGGAACATAAAAGGAAAATGGAATTGTTAGGCTGGGAAGCAAGTTAGGCAACCACAACGTGGTGAGAGTAGAGGAAATCAAGGTGGATCTTCACAATTTAAAGGGTCTTCTCAAAGACAGTCAGGTAACAGAAATCAAAGTAATATTTCAGGGAGTCAGAGTAGAGGAGTTTGTAATTATTGTCAGAAAGAAGGACATTCAGAAGAGAGATGTTGGAAGAAGCAGGGCAAGTGTTTGAACTGTGGTCAGTTAGGACATTTTCAGAGGGATTGCCCTAAGTATAGGATGCAAGCATCGGAAAGTGTGGTTGGGTCCTCTCAGGGTCAGAAGAGGGATTCCTCAGGCAAGCCTAAGGTTCAGGGTCGTGTCTTTGCTATTTCTCAGCAACAGGCTTCGGAGTCCTCTAATGTGATAGGAGGTATTATTTCTGTGTCTAGTTTGAGGGCACGTACACTTATAGACCCTGGCTCATCGCATTCTTATGTGTCTGTGCATTTTGCTTCTCGATTGCATATGTCTTCTGAATCTCTACCTTATGTGTTAGAGGTGTCAACTCCTATAAGGGAGTGTTTGGTGACCAATGAGGTGTTGCATTCTTGTGATGTGCATATACGTGAGCATGTTTTACCTGCTGATTTAGTTATCTTACCATTACAAGATTTTGATGTTATCTTGGGTATGGATTGGTTGGGTAAATATCATGTGTCTGTTGATTGTGCTAATAAGGTGGTTACATTTTCTATCCCAAATGTTCCTAAATTTTCTTTTGAAACTGTTCCTTGGGGTAGAGAGATTAGAATTATTTCTTATATGAAGGCTAGAAAGTTGTTGAATCGGGGTTGTGCGGGGTATTTGGCTAGTGTTCTTGATACTACTAAAAGGATTCCTGATATTGGGGATGTGCCTATTGTTAAAGAATTTTCAGATGTATTTTGTTCTGAGTATGCTATGCCTCCTGACCGGGAAATAGAGTTCTGTATTGACTTACTTCCAGGTACGGCTCCTATATCTGAGGCACCTTACAGAATGGCCCCAGCTGAATTGAAAGAGTTGAAGGTTCAGTTGCAAGAGTTACTTGATCGAGGATTCATTCGTCCTAGTGTATCTCCGTGGGGAGCTCCAGTATTGTTTGTTAAAAAGAAAGATGGGTCCTTGAGGCTGTGTATTGACTACAGAAAGCTGAATCAGGTAACTATAAAGAATAAATATCCGCTTCCTCATATTGATGATTTATTTGATCAACTTCAAGGGTCAGTTGTCTTTTCAAAACTTGACTTGAGGAGTGGATACCATCAGTTGAAAATCCGTTCTGAAGACATTTCTAAAACTGCATTTCGTAGTAGATATGGCCACTATGAGTTTCTTGTTATGCCTTTCGGGTTGACTAATGCTCCGGCTGTTTTTATGGATATGATGAATAGAGTCTTTAAACCTTATCTTGATACCTTCGTGGTTGTATTTATTGATGATATTCTGGTTTATTCCAAGTCCCGGGAGGAGCATGAGCAACATTTACGAATGGTTTTATCTATTCTTCGTGAGAAGCAGTTATTTGCTAAATTCAGTAAATGTGCTTTTTGGCTCAATGAAGTATCTTTTCTTGGGCATGTGATCTCCAATAAAGGTATATTAGTTGATCCATCCAAAGTTGAGGCTATTGTGAATTGGAGGAGGCCAGAATCAGTTACAGAAATTCGAAGTTTCTTGGGGTTAGCTGGGTACTACAGAAGGTTCCTTGAGGGGTTTTCTAAGATTGCAACTCCCTTGACTCAGTTGACTCGAAAGAATATTCCTTATGTGTGGGATGAAAAATGCCAAGCTAGTTTTGAAGAATTGAAGAAGAGATTGACTACAGCTCCTATTCTCGCCCTACCTAATGGTAATGATGATTTGGTAATCTATAGTGATGCTTCTAAAGAAGGCCTCGGGTGTGTATTAATGCAAAATGGAAGGGTTATTGCGTATGCTTCGAGGAAGTTGACTCCGAGTGAGCAGAATTATCCTACCCATGACATGGAGCTTGCAGCTATTGTCTTTGCATTGCACAAGTGGAAACATTATCTTTATGGAGAAAAGTTTGAGATTTTCACAGATCATCAGAGTTTGAAGTATCTTTTCTCCCAAAAAGAGTTGAATAATAGACAACGAAGATGGATGGAGCTATTGAAGGATTATGATTGTACAATTTCCTATCATCCGGGCAAGGCAAATGTGGTAGCTGATGCGATTAGCCGGAAGTCTTATGTAGCTTCATTAATGGTGCGGGAATGGAAGATGTTGGAGGATGCTCGAGATTGGAGTCCTTATAAATCAAAGCATGGAGCTATTTTTGCGAACATTCGAGTATTTCCAACTTTAGTTCAACAAATAAAGGAAGCTCAGAAGGATGACCCGGAATTGGTAAAGATTATGGATAAAATCAAGGAAGGTAAATTTGAGGATTTCTCACTCAGTTCTGAAGGGGTATTGACTTTCAGAGGTCGGTTGTGTGTGCCTAATGTTGATGGGATTAAACACCAAGTTCTTGATGAAGGCCATAAATCAAGGTATACTATTCATCCCGGGAGTACTAAAATGTATCAGAATTTGAAGTAACACTTTTGGTGGAATAATATGAAGAGAGAGATAGCGGATTATGTATCCAAGTGCTTAACATGTCAACAAGTTAAAGCTGAACATCAAAGGCCTGCAGGATTGCTTCAACCGTTAGAGATTCCGGAATGGAAGTGGGAACATGTTACTATGGATTTTGTGACAGGGTTACCTCGTACTCGAAGAAGGTTTGATGCGGTTTGGGTGATTGTTGATAGATTGACAAAGTCTTCTCATTTTCTACCTATTGAGATCGGTTATTCTATGGAAAAGCTTGCAACTTTGTACATTAATGAGATCGTGAGGTTACATGGAGTTCCAGTGAGCATTGTATCTGATCGTGACCCTAGATTCACATCTCGGTTTTGGAAAGCGTTTCAGAAGGCTTTGGGTTCAGAGTTGAGATTTAGTACAGCTTTTCATCCTCAAACAGATGGCCAGTCCGAGAGAACTATCCAGATTCTTGAGGATATGTTGAGGGCTTGCTCAGTGGATTTTTCAGATTCGTGGGATATTCATTTGCCTCTCGTAGAGTTTGCTTATAATAACAGTTTTCAGTCCAGTATTGGGATGGCTCCTTATGAAGCCTTGTATGGAAGGAAATGTCGGTCTCCTATCTGTTGGGATGAAGTGGGAGAAGCCAAGATTTGGGGTTTTCAGATGGTTAATGATTCAGTTGAGAAGGTTAAACTTATTCGAGATCGTTTGAGTACTGCCCAGAGTAGACAGAAAAGCTACGCTGATCATCGGAGGCGAGACCTTGAGTTCGAAAAGGGTGACTTTGTGTTTTTTAAGGTTTCCGCTAAGGTTGGTATTCGAAGATATGGGAAGAAAGGCAAGCTTTCTCCGAGGTTTATTGGTCCATTTGAGATTCTTGGAAGAGTGGGGGATCGGGCTTATCGTCTTGCATTACCTCCTTCTCTTGATAAGATCCATAATGTGTTCCATGTTTCTATGCTTCGGAAGTATGTGTATGATTCTTCTCATGTTTTATCTGAGGTTCCCGAGGATATTGAGCCGAGTATGTCTTATGAGGAACATCCGGTCCAAGTCATTGATTCGAAGGTGCAAGAGTTGAGAAACAAAAATATCCCTCTTGTTCGAGTTGTGTGGAGGAATCACAATGTGGAGGAATCGACTTGGGAACTTCGGGAAGAGATAGAGAGGAAGTACCCTTGGTTGTTTGAGGGCCTCGGTAAGTAACCCTAAAATTCGGGATGAATTTTCATTAAGGGGGAGTGATTGTAGCGACCCCAAAACCCGTCCCTATTTATTTTATAATTTTGGGGATTTTTATTTGACTTATATGTGCATTTTTATGGGTTGCATTATATTTTATGATTTGCATATCATATTTGATTATTTGTGTTATTTACTTAGTTAGTAATAATAAAGATTAAAGGAGTTAAATGATTAAGTTGAAACTTTAGGGTCCTAGTTGAAAATGTAAGTTTAAGGGCTAAAGTGTTAAAAATAAACTTTGGGTGACCAAAATGTAAAATGGGTAAAAATATCTTTATAAACAAGTTGCTTTCTCCTTCTTTCACTGTGTGAGATTCTTCTGCAACTTTCTCTCGTTCTGTTCCTAGGGTTAAAGAAAAAAGGTAAGTTCGACCCATTTCGATTTAATTCTTTTTATTTACTTACCCGTTTTAAAAACTAATTATATAAAAATGATCAGGGCGTCGAGTAGGTCATTTCTAGCCGAACAAAATTGATTTCAGCGATACTTTTTCCGGAACTAGGTAAGTTACTAATTCCCCTTTAAATGTTAAAATAGTCATATATGCTATATATGATACTCCTACTTGTTAATTATGTGATTTGGGTAATATTTGCTATACTTGTAATTTTGGGACAAAGGGAGTATATGAATTTGGTTTAGCTGGGTATTGTGAATGTTTATGAACTCAAGTTGTAACTATAATGAGAGTTGCTAATGTTGTGTACTAAATTGTGTAGTATATATGTTATGCTTGTGGGACGGAAGGAGTAAAAATTGAACTAAGGAAGAATCTGGGATTTGGCCCAAAATAGGAGGAGGCGCGCACACCCTATATAAGGAAGCGCACGCACCCATTGTTACCAACCTAGGCAAAATTTGACTGGATAAGGGAGGCGTGCGCATCCTTTTGGGTGAGGCGCGCGCACCCTTAAGTGAACCAAAAATAGTGAAGTTCTGGTCCTTGGAAGCGCGCGCACCCTATGGGGTGAGGCGTGCGCACCCCCCTGTTTCCAAGGTTTGATAGTTTGTGTTATATGGGGTATAAGAGGACAAGTGTTTTGTGATCCTTGGGGTGGCTTATGACTTAAACATGAATGTGTATGACTTTTATGTCGTTGATGAAAAGATTGGGTTGTGACTAAATGTCCTTATTATGGACTCTTTATGAGAAATCTTTCGTGTGCATCTTGTGATGTTTTTGGCTTAATTCCTTCTTGGATTAAATGCCCCGGGTTTTGTTTAGCAAGTATTCATTACTGTGCTTCTTGTTAAAAGTCCAGCTGGTCTTGTTGTGGAGTCAGCCAATGGAAGAATTATAGTGGTACAGGTAAGTCCACTATAAGGTTTTCCATTGGAGCTTGTGAGTCAGGCGGTGGGAGAATTATAGTGGCACACAAGCCAAGTTCACTATAAGGTAACCACTGTGCCTTCTAGTTTCCCTAGTCCAGATTGGCCTTGGATGGGATGAATTGCTCCCTTTGGTGAGTATTTGGGTTATGACTTTGTGTCATATTTCCCTCTCTGGTTACTTGGTTCTATCAGTTATGGTTTGGTTTTCGGGATCCCGACGGCTTCAGCTATTTATGCTGTTCAGATGGTTTTCTCTGATGGGTTTCTCAGATGGTATTCTCATCAGTTATGGTTATTGGGTAAACCTTGGCTTGGTATCCACCGGAGTGTGGGCAATGTGATATATAAAATGATGTTATGTGCTATATGCTATATGATTACTGTTGATATTGTTTCTTTATGATCATCACATCAGCATGTAACGTAGTTGCATTTTAGTAGCTTACTGAGATTTATTCTCACCCTTTATTTGTTTACTGTTTTAGATAAAGGCGGGTCCAGGGGATAGGACACTTGGCACGGGAGGACGTTCGTTTGGTAAGAGATGGGACTTGTTTTGTGAAGGTTACATTATATAAATGTAAACCCTTTGGGTAGAGTACCCGTACTTTCTTATGGTCACATCTATTTTGGTAAATGTTGATGTATGTACATTTGTTTAAAAGTTGTAAGCCTTTGGGCTAAATACTTTCATTGTGAAAGTGTTTGTAAAAGGGTTGTTTCAAGTTAAGTGAAGTCTTTGAACTTCAAGTGTGTTTTGTTTAACTTTTTAAAAGTATATTTCGAAAAAATTCTCTAAAAAGGTTTTATAACGTCTTCCAATCGTGTCCCGAGCGTGGGGCCAAGTAGGACCACGGGTCTGGGGTGCGACATCTTCATCCACTCCGAGTAAACTCATATCATTTTCAATCACCTTAATCCAAGTTTGATTGGGTCTTCCCCTACCCCTCACCATTTTATCACCTCTCCACTCTTCAGGCCTCCTAATTGGTGCATCACTCGGTCTCCGTCACACATGACCAAACCACCTTAGACGATGCTCCCTCATTTTATCTTCAATGGGCGCAACTCCTACTTTACCCCTGATCACCTCATTTCTCAATCGATCTTTTCTTGTATGCCCACACATCCATCGTAGCATACGCATCTCCGCTACATTCATCTTATGAATATGACACTGTTTCACGGCCCAACATTCAGTGCCATAAAACAGTGCAGGCCTAATTGCCGTACGATAGAATTTTCCCTTTAATCTATTTGGCATGCCACGATCACAAAGAAACCCTATGGCACTCTTCCACTTCAGCCAACCTGCTTTAATCCTATGAGCCACATCTCCATCCAATTCTCCATCTTTTTGGATAATAGATCCAAGATAACGAAAGAACTCGGAAGCTTGGACAATCTTTCCATCGAATGTGATCACTCCTGCCTCTCTACTTCCAACTTTTTTAAATTTACACTCCATATATTCAGTCTTGCTTCTGCTTAACCTAAAACCTCGAGATTCCAAAGTGTGTCTCCACAAATCCAATTTACTTTCAACACCTTCTTTTGTCTCATCAATCAGTACAATATCATCTGCGAACAACATAGACCATGGAATATCATCTTGGATTGACCTCGTCACTTCGTCCATTATCAGGGCAAAGAGAAAGGGACTAAGTGCAGAGCCTTGATGCACTCCAATCGTGATAGGGAACTCTTCTGTCCTCCCAACGCTTGTCCGTACACTAGTACTAACTCCATTATACATGTCCTTGATAATATCAATATTTCTTTGAAACGCCTTTGTCACGACCCGAAAACCAGTCTCTATTTTATTAGTAAATAATTAATTATTTATCTATTTATTTAATTATTTATTTATGTGCGCATTTTATATCTCATAATATTAATTTGTGTCTAGCATTATTTGGTTGATATTGTGTTAAGTAGGTAGTAGGGAATTATTGGTTAGAAGGGTTATTTGGGTTATGTGTTAGTAGGGCATGAGGGGGCCTAAGTGTAAGTTTTTAAAACTCTTTTACTAACTCCCTCCCTACTCTTCCTTCTCCCTCACTCTCTTCCTCACCCTACTCTCATCTCCCTGCATATCTCTCTCCCTCTTCCATGGAAAAGGTAAGAAATCCTCCCTCTCATTTCCTTCATTTTAGTCATCTTCCTCTCATCTTTTCTTAGTGCTCATTTTATGAAATGTGTTTAGATCATCGATAGGATCGTGTAGAGCCAAAAATATTTGAATTCCGTCTCATTCCGTAAAATTCAAGTAAGTTTACTTTCCCCCATTGCTATGTTAAAATTCTCATTCTATGTTCATATGATGATTTAGATGATATACATTGATTCTTGGTTGGGTTTTAAAGTGTTTGATTGATTATCCATTTTGTGATATTTTAATAAAGGGTTCATTATTGATTGTTGAGATTTAATCTTAGTTTGGGTTGATAGATGATGTTATTTTGGTCCCTCTTAAGCTTAGATGTTGTTTGGGTACCTTGTTGAACTTGTTGGAAGTGTTGATTTTGGGGTATTTTGGAAATGGTATGAAAATGGTTTGAAAAGTTGAAGAACCCAGCTGAAAATCCTACCCAGTTCGTCGACAAGGCGCCCGCCCGGGTTGAGCCAGGCGCCCGCTTACCTGGCCTTTTTCCTTCTGCCAACCTTCTGATGAAATGAGCGCCCGCCTGACCCATTGCAAGCGCCCGCCCGCCCCTGTTTCTGGAAACCTTCTTTTTGATTGTTTAAAACTAAGTGGCTTCCCTAGTTTAAGTTTTATTATTCTAATTAACCTAAGTTAACAGCGTGGAACACTTTATTAATTGGAATTGGTTCCTTTGTGAATAAATATGTTATGGAATTTGATTAAGTATCGTTTTGGGAATGTTGGACATCTTTGATGTGTTGTTTGGATTGGTTTACCGTTGTGGTGATTTATTTGGAATAGTTCCCTACTTTGGAATCATGAGTTGTTTATTTAAGCTAGTATTTATTACTTAGCATTTATTTGAAAGTCCAGCTGGTTATTCGTGTTCGAGTCAGGCAATGGATAATGCTATAATGGCACAAGCCAAGTCCAGTATAGCATCGTCCATTGGTCCTTCTTTCCTCATCCAGATTGGCCTTGGTTGGGATGAGCTAGCTTCCTTTGGAAGTAGTCTAGCTAACTTTTGGGTATGACTTTGTGTCATTTCCCCTGTCCTTTGTGACATGTTACTTTGTTATGGTTCCGGTACCGGGGTTTTCTCTTCAGCTTTTATGCTACTATGAAGATGTTGATTGGTTGATTGTTGAAGCTGCGCAGCGATCATTTATTTGGTTCTATCAGTTGGGAAACTTTGTCTAATATCCTTTGTTATTTGTTTATTTCCGCTGCTATCTGTTAACTGCTATTGCTATGTGCTATATGTGAATTATTATTGTTTATTGCATCATAGCATGTCATGTAGTTGCATTAGTAACTTATTGAGATTTATCTCACCCCCTTCCTTTTATCTTTGTTTTTCCTTAACCCCCCCCCCCCCAAGGAGGAAATGATTAGTACTCGCTGATCACGAGAAGGACGTCTAGTGTGGAAGTAACTTTTGGGAAGGTTGTCTCGGTTTGCATTATTTAAATGTATAACCTTAGGATAGTATCACCAAACATTGACGTCATTAAGAATTGTGTATTTTGTATTTTGGGTATAACCTTGTGGAGCTTATGCTAGTTGTATTTTGTTGTTGTCAAGTTTGGATTTATAAAACTTGTTCTATCATCTTTTGGTTAAAATGAAATTTTTATCTTCCGTATTTTGGTAATTGTGTATTAAGTCGACGTCCAGTCCGCGTGCTCTTGGCCCGCGGGGTCGCGACAGTTGGTATCAGAGCTATGGTTTAGCTCTAAGTTTAAGTATAGGTGGATTAGAATGACCTAAGAGGGTAGTTGTGTTCGGAGTGAGTAACGGTTGATGTTTTATGCAGGTATTTGTTCAACATGGCTAGAAGAAGAAGTGGTGAAGGTAATGCCGGAACTTCAAATCAGAATGAAACAAGAGATGAAGCCCGTGCAATGTTTCAGGGTATGTTTGAGGCGGCCATGAAGGCTATTCATGACCAAGGGCCGAGAGTAGAGCAAGCACCACCACCCCGATACGGTTTGGAGCAATTCTTGAAACTGAAACCGGCGGAGTATAATGGGGAACCCGATGTGAAGAAGGCCGAGCTATGGATATAATCAATGGAGAAAATTTACGATGTCTTTGGTTGCACTGGTGAGGATAAGGTCCAATTTGCGGCCTATAAGCTTGTGGGTGCCGCCGAACATTGGTGGAAAGGGATTAAAGCAAGTTGGGACGAGACTAATACACCGTATGCATGGGAATTGTTTGAGCGGAAATTCAAAGAGCATTTTATCCCGGTAGTTGATCAGAACCGGAAGGAGATCGAGCTTCTCAATTTGGAACAAGGCTTGTTTTCCGTGGCTCAGTACTCGGCTAAGTTCACAGAATTAGCCAGGTACTGTGACTATCTTGTGAGGACGGAGGAGCAGAAAGCAATGAGGTTCATCCGAGGTTTGAAGACATCTATCCGGACTCAGCTTATAGCTCAGAGGATTCTGACATTCCAGGATGTTGTTGATCGTGCGTACCTAGTCGAGCAAGACATCGGGGAACATAAGAGGAAGACCGAGGTCATGAACACGGGTAAGCAAGGAAGTCATACCAAATCACAACCACATCAGCGTTCAGATAACCGAGGTAATTCGGGAGGACCATCTCAGTTCAGGGGACAACCGGTACCAAGGAATCCGGGTACTACTCCAGGGAACCAAAATAGGAGGATTTGCACCTATTGTCAAAGGGAAGGCCATTCAGAAGACCGGTGTTGGAAGAAACAAGGTAAGTGTACCAATTGTGGTCAGTTGGGGCATTTTGCAAAAGATTGCCCGAGGTTCATAGGCCAACCATCAGGGTCAGGAGCTGGTTCTTCTCAGGGCCAGAAAAGAGATGCTGCGGGAAAGCCAAGGTTCAAGGAAGGGTATTTGCCATGAATCAACAACAAGCTACCGATGATCCTTCCGTTATTGGAGGTATTGTTTCTGTGTCTAATGTGAGCGCTCGTGCGTTAGTAGATCCAGGATCATCGCATTCTTATATATCTGTGCAATTTGCTTCTTTGCTAAATGCTGCATTTGAGTCTTTACCTTATGTGCTAGAGGTGTCGACCCCTATAGGAGAATGTTTGGTGACTGATAGAGTATTTCGTGTTTGTGATGTGCTTATATGTGGTCGTGTCTTGTGTGCGGACTTGGTAGTCCTTCCGATTCAAGACTTTGATTTTATTTTGGTTGGAGCAAGTTTCATGCTTCTGTTGATTGTCGTAAGAAAGTTGTTACTTTTTCTATTCCCAATGTGCCTAAGTTTGTTTTTGAGGCTAGTCCTTTGAGTAGAAAAATTCGTTTAATTTCTTATGTGAAAGCGAGAAAATTATTACATCGTGGTTGTGAGGGTTACTTGGCTAGTGTGCTTGATACCAAGAAGGAATCACCCTGTTTGGAAAGTGTTCGGGTAGTTAGAGAATTTCCTGATGTTTTCTCTTCTGAGTACGATATGCCACCCGATCGAGAGATAGAGTTCTGTATAGATCTTCTACCAGGTACAGCTCCGATCTCGAAAGCACCTTATAGAATGGCCCCGGCAGAGTTGAAAGAATTGAAGGTTCAGTTGCAGGAGTTGCTTGATAGAGGGTTTATTCGACCTAGTGTTTCCCCGTGGGGAGCACCGGTTTTGTTTGTGTGAAAGAAAGACGGTTCGTTGAGGTTGTGTATTGATTACCGAAAGTTGAATCAAGTAACGGTGAAGAACAAATATTCTCTACCGCATATTGATGATTTATTCGATCAACTCCAAGGGTCGGTAGTATTTTCTAAACTTGATTTGAGGAGTGGGTACCATCAACTGAAGATTCAATCGGATGATATTCCGAAGACTGCTTTTCGCACTCGTTATGGTCATTATGAATTCTTGGTTATGCCGTTTGGGTTGACTAATGCACCGGCCATATTTATGGATTTGATGAACCGAATCTTCCACCCTTATCTTGACTCGTTTGTAGTGGTTTTCATCGATGATATTCTTGTCTATTCTAAATCTCGAGAGGAACACGAGCAATATCTGAGGACAGTTTTATCAGTTCTTGCAAATGAGCAGTTGTTCGCGAAGTTTAGTAAGTGTGAATTTTGGCTCGAGAAAGTTTCATTTCTGGGGTATGTTATTTCTAAAGATGGGATTTCTGTGGATCCTTCGAAGATAGAAGCTATTGTTGATTGGAAGAGACCCGAGACAGTGACTGAGATTAGAAGTTTTCTGGGGTTAGCCGGATATTACAGGAGGTTTATAGAAGGGTTTTCACGGATTGCTACACCGATGACTCAGTTGACCCGAAAGGATGTTCCGTTTGAGTGGACCGAAAAATGTAATAACAGTTTTGAGGAATTGAAGAAGAGGTTGACTACTGCACCGATTCTTGCATTACCGAATGGGAACGACGACTTAGTGATTTATAGTGATGCATCGAAGGAAGGCTTGGGTTGTGTTTTAATGCAGAATGGGAAAGTGATCGCGTATGCTTCGAGGAAGTTGAGCCCGAGTGAACAAAATTATCCTAGTCACGATATGGAATTGGCAGCTATCGTATTTGCTCTTCAGAAGTGGAAGCACTACCTTTACGGAGCGAAATTTGAGATTTTTACGGATCACAAGAGTTTGAAGTATCTTTTCTCTCAGAAGGAACTTAATAACCGACAGCGTCTATGGATGGAACTTTTGAAGGAATATGATTGTAAGATATCCTATCATCCCGGGAAAGCAAATGTTGTAGCCGATGCGATTAGTAGAAAATCTTATGTGGCTTCGATGATGGTTCGAGAGTGGAAAATGCTTGAGGATGTTCGAGATTGGTGTCCTCGTGAATCGAGACATGGGGCTATTTTTGCAAATATTAGGGTATCTCCAACCCTAATTCAGAGAATAAAGGAAGCTCAGAAAGAAGATCCCGAGTTAGTGAAAGTAATGGGTAAAATGAAAGAGGAGAACTTCGAGGATTTTTCTATCAGTCCGATTGGAGTATTGACTTTTCGTGGACGGTTGTGTGTACCCGACGTTGATGGAATAAAGAGGCAAGTTTTAGATGAGGGTCATAAATCAAGATATACTATTCATCCGGGTAGTACGAAGATGTACCAAGATCTGAAACAACAATTTTGGTGGAACAACATGAAGAGAGAAATAGCTGAGTATGTATCGAAGTGTTTAACTTGTCAGCAGGTCAAATCTGAGCATCAGAGACCCGCAGGACTACTTCATCCATTAGAGATTCCGGAGTGGAAATGGGAACATGTGACTATGGATTTTGTTACGGGACTACCTCGTACCCGTAGGAAGTTTGACAGTGTTTGGGTAATCGTGGATAGACTGACCAAGACTGCCCATTTCTTACCGATTGATATCAGATACTCGATGGAGAAACTTGCGACCCTTTATATGAATGAGGTTGTGAGATTACATGGGGTTCCGGTTAGCATTGTGTCGGATCGTGATCCGAGGCTATGTTGCGAGCTTGTTCGATAGACTTTTCTGATTCTTGGGATGTTCATTTACCTATAGTGGAGTTTTCTTATAATAACAATTATCAGGCTAGCATCGAGATGGCTCCTTATGAGGCTTTATATGGGAGAAAGTGTAGATCGCCTATCTGTTGGGATGAAATCGGGGAAGCAAAGATGTGGGGTATCGATTTGGTTCAGAATTCAGTTGAGAAAGTCAAAGTTATTCGGGATCGATTGAAGACAGCCCAGAGTCGACATAAGAGCTATGCGGACCACCGAAGACGTGATCTTAATTTTCAGACCAGAAACTTTGTATTTTTGAAGGTATCTCCGAAGGTGGGTATTCGAAGGTTCGGGAAGAAGGGTAAATTGGCTCTGAGGTTTATTGGACCGTTTGAGATTTTGGAAAAAGTGGGACTTCTTGCTTATCGACTCGCATTGCCATCTTCTCTTGACCGGTTGCATAATGTTTTCCATGTTTCTATGCTTCGGAAGTATTTGCATGATCCACCTCACGTGTTACCGAGGGTACCCGAGGATATAGAGCCTGACATGTCATATGAGGAACGACCGGTTCAGATTCTTGATACCAAAGTACAAGAGTTAAGGAATAAAAGAATTGCGTTTGTTAGAGTGCTATGGAGGAATCACAATGTCGAAGAATCAACATGGGAGCTTCGAGAAGAGATGGAACGGAAATATCCGTGGCTTTTTGTTTCGGGTAAGTACCTTTAAAATTCGGGTCGAATTTTCTTTAAGGAGGAGTGAATGTCACGACCCGAAAACCCGTCTCTATTTTATTAGTAAATAATTAATTATTTATCTATTTATTTAATTATTTATTTATGTGTGCATTTTATATCTCATAATATTAATTTGTGTCTAGCATTATTTGGTTGATATTGTGTTAAGTGGGTAGTAGAGAATTATTGGTTAGAAGGGTTATTTGGGTTATGTGTTAGTAGGGCGTGAGGGGGCCTAAGTGTAAGTTTTTAAAACTCTTTTACTAATTCCCTTCCTACTCTTCCTTCTCCCTCACTCTCTTCCTCACCCTACTCTCATCTCCCTGCATATATCTCTCTCTTCCATGGAAAGGTAAGAAATCCTCCCTCTCATTTCCTTCATTTTAGTCATCTTCCTCTCATCTTTTCTTAGTGCTCATTTTATGAAATGTGTTTAGATCGTCGATAGGATCGTGTAGAGCCAAAAATATTTGAATTCCGTCTCATTCCGTAAAATTCAAGTAAGTTTACTTTCCCCCATTTCTATGTTAAAATGCTCATTCTATGTTCATATGATGATTTAGATGATATACATTGATTCTTGGTTGGGTTTTAAAGTGTTTGATTGATTATCCATTTTGTGATATTTTAATAAAGGGTTCATTATTGATTGTTGAGATTTAATCTTAGTTTGGGTTGATAGATGATGTTATTTTGGTCCCTCTTAAGCTTAGATGTTGTTTGGGTACCTTGTTGAACTTGTTGGAAGTGTTGATTTTGGGGTATTTTGGAAATGGTATGAAAATGGTTTGAAAAGTTGAAGAACCCAGCTGAAAATCCTACCCAGTTCGTCGACAAGGCGCCCGCCCGGGTTGAGCCAGGCGCCCGCTTACCTGGCCTTTTTCCTTCTGCCAACCTTCTGATGAAATGAGCGCCCGCCTGACCCATTGCAAGCGCCCGCCCGCCCCTGTTTCTGGAAACCTTCTTTTTGATTGTTTAAAACTAAGTGGCTTCCCTAGTTTAAGTTTATTATTCTAATTAACCTAAGTTAACAGCGTGGAACACTTTATTAATTGGAATTGGTTCCTTTGTGAATAAATATGTTATGGAATTTGATTAAGTATCGTTTTGAGAATGTTGGACATCTTTAATGTGTTGTTTGGATTGGTTTACATTTGTGGTGATTTATTTGGAATGGTTCCCTACTTTGGAATCATGAGTTGTTTATTTAAGCTAGTATTTATTACTTAGCATTTATTTGAAAATCCAGCTGGTTATTTGTGTTCGAGTCAGGCAATGGATAATGCTATAATGGCACAAGCCAAGTCCAGTATAGAATCGCCCATTGGTCCTTCTTTCTTCATCCAGATTGGCCTTGGTTGGGATGAGCTAGCTTCTTTCGGAAGTAGTCTAGCTAACTTTTGGGTATGACTTTGTGTCATTTCCCCTGTCCTTTGTGACATGTTACTTTGTTATGGTTCCGGTACCGGGGTTTTCTCTTCAGCTTTTATGCTACTATGAAGATGTTGATTGGTTGATTGTTGAAGCTGCGCAGCGATCCTTTATTTGGTTCTATCAGTTGGGAAACCTTGGCTAATATCCTTTGTTATTTGTTTATTTCCGCTGCTATCTGTTAACTGCTATTGCTATGTGCTATATGTGAATTATTATTGTTTATTGCATCATAGCATGTCATGTTGTTGCATTAGTAACTTATTGAGATTTATCTCACCCCCTTCCTTTTATCTTTGTTTTTCCTTAACCCCCCAGGAGGAAAGGATTAGTACTCGCTGATCACGAGAAGGACGTCGAGTGTGGAAGTAACTTTTGGGAAGGTTGTCTCGGTTTGCATTATTTAAATGTATAACCTTGGGATAGTATCACCAAACATTGACGTCATTAAGAATTGTGTATTTTGTATTTTGGGTATAAGCTTGTGGAGCTTATGCTAGTTGTATTTTGTTGTTGTCAAGTTTGGATTTATAAAACTTGTTCTATCATCTTTTGGTATAAAAATGGAATTTTTATCTTCCGTATTTTGGTAATTGTGTATTAAGTCGACGTCCAGTCCGCGTGCTCTTGGGTCCCAAAAAATGCAAGATGGGCCAGACTAGGATGGGAATTTTGGGACCCAAGAAGTGGACGTCTAGTATCAGGTAGCATCTCATGCAAGTCTTCCACCCCTTTTCAGACTGAAATCTTAGCCATCTAGAAAGGGCTATAATGGGCAGTGCACAACAACCACACGGACATCATTATCCTCACGGATTCAACTCTGGCCCGAGACTTCATAAAACACCCGATCAACCTGGATATCAATCTTGAAGCTATCATCTCCGATATTACTTTTCTATCAAACAATTGTAATAGCTTTAATATTATTAAGGTTGATAGGCAAGGTTTTAGTTTTGTGCATGTAAATGCAAATTTCGCTAGAAATATGTACCAACATTTTATCGGCCCTGCGCCGATTTTCTTAATAAAATAAGTAGATAATTTTGGTCAACAAAAAAAATCATAATGTGATATTTGGTGTTGATATAATAAGTGAGTCTAATATATTAAAAAATATTACTACTTACATCTCAAATGAATGTCTAAAAAAAATTTTGAGTTTGCTTTTGATTAATAAAAAATTTAAATTTCTTTTTAACATTTATGTTGAAATGTGCGAGTAGAAACTTATATTTTGGAACTATTCAATTTTAAGTTAGAAACTTAAAATATAATTTTTACAATTTTAAATGAGACAAGGACTGCAACCTTAGTTTTATATTACCTGAGGATTACAATTGTCAAAATGTTTTTTTTTTAAAGTATATGAAAGGATATAGAAATATACATAATAAAAGTATTTTAAAACTTCAAATTTGATTGCTAAGCTGTGAAAATTAGGGTTGTAAGCAGTTCGGTTCTGACCACAGTTTGGGACCGAACCGTAAGCACGAGTGGTTCGGTTCGGTCTCAAAATTTGGTAAATCGCGTGATTCGGTTTGGTTTGTGGTATGCTTCCTTCCGCCTAAACTAGACCGAACGAAACCAAACCAAAACGCGAGACCGGACCGTTAGACCAAACCACAAGACCAAACCGCCAGACCGCATATATTAGTCATAAATTTTTATTTTAAGTAACATCCACCTTTGAATTATGAAAAAAACTACATTATATTAGACCATTCCTAACTCTCGTTTTGTATCTTATTCATTATTCATTTCATCGTGTGTTATATTCGTTGAGGAACATAGTTAACAAAGTTCTATAGTGCGTTCACTTCCTTCAGCTTTTTTAATCGTTAAATATTCTTCTTCTTCCGATTTTCTCTTTTAAACAGACTCTAAACTATGATTTGAATCATGATATAAGCGATGGTCTGAATGTCGGTTTGAACTACGATTTAAACCACATTGTAAACCACGGTCTAAACCGCCGTATAGACCACATTATTGAACCAAACTGAACCAAACCATAACGATTTGCTTTTTGTTCGGTTTGAAGTTTTTCGTGATTCGATTTGGCTTGGATTTTCTGAAACCGTTACACCCCTAGTGAAAATGTGACGTCTAGAATTTCTCATGATAAATGAAGAAGAATAATACTAAAGGCACAAAAAAGTTACAAAAACTTGTTCACAAAATCTTAGGTGTGATGATTTTATTGATGTTTTTCATTAGAGTGTGGCGGGTCCATTATCGATGCAACCAATAAAATATCGCTACTTTATTGTGTGAGCAATATTTTATGACTTTATTTTGTGCCCCTAGCGTTCTTCAATTGGGAAAGCTAAAAATCCAAAAGCTTGGGGAGAAAGTTTGACCAAGTAGGTAAAGTTTATAGTGAAGGTTACTTTTGTCATTACAGATAGTTAACACAACGTGACTTGCATTAATTCCTTGCAATTTAGAACAAGTTTATGGCAATTGGGCAAAGATCACGAAACAGGTAATTAAAATG
The DNA here is from genome assembly GCA_026119855.1 of Campanula takesimana. Classification (NCBI taxonomy): domain Eukaryota; kingdom Viridiplantae; phylum Streptophyta; class Magnoliopsida; order Asterales; family Campanulaceae; genus Campanula; species Campanula takesimana. The sequence continues at coordinate 53,576 of JAOWBW010000706.1, forward strand.
ACTTTTTGACCCCTAAACCTCGCCTCCCCTATCTATAAATACACCGCAATTCCCTCTCCAATTTCCTCCTTCCTCTTCTCCTTCGCATTACAAATTCTCTCTCTAGAATTTAGTATTTCTCCCCCCCCTCCTTTTGCTCAACCCAGCGAGAAATCTCCAGCAGTCCAGCTTTAGAAGAATGTCGGTGCGTAATCTCATTTTGTTACTCATGATTTCTGTTGTGATTTCGATTTTTCTTTTAATCTATAATAATGCGATGAATGATCAAGCAATTTTCTGAAACGCAATTATCTTCGTTTTATTCACATGTTTTGAATTAGATTAAGCTAATTTTATTCTCTGGCGGTGATTGAACGATCATCGTCTCCGGCGACGGCCACGACTTTGAGCTAATTTTCAGTCTAACGTCATTATCGTTAATTTTCGTATCTGGATTTCCGGCTGTATGGCCTTTCGCATGCCGTTTTCCCTCACCGTTTTTGCTTGAATTTTGCTTGTCGTCGCACGTTAGCGAAAGGAGGGCCAAACGAAAAAGCAGCAGTTGGTATCCGTTTTTTCTTATTCCGGAGGAGCAGAATCGAGCTTTCATCCGCACTCCACGCGATTCTCTTGCGCGTGCGTTGCCAGCACGTCTGTACGACCTCTGGATTCTGTGAATCTCAGATCACGCGCGTTGAAAATCCGTTCAGAACCGCGTTTCGGTTACCTTTCTTTTTCTCTGAGAGGTAGATACGTGTGTTATATGATGAGTCCAAATCTTCTGTGTCACTTTGTTTAACGCTCTAATTATCACAAGTGATCTAATCTCTAATGACTCACAGTTATTGAGATTGAGATCAAAATTAATATTATCTAAACATGTGAAC